>JAGDYQ010000061.1:3184237-3213453 GCA_021962125.1 Bulinus truncatus
AAAATTGAAAGTCGTATTTCCAAACGGGACACCACCTAAAAAGTGTCTTCTATGCAAAATAACAATGTATACAAAATTTCAAGAAAATTGAAGATGATTTAGAGGTGCCTCAGATGAGTGAAAAAATCCTCCATATCAACAATTATAGTAACTGATAACACATTTTGAAACCGTCGTGTTTTAATCATTATTAATATAGAACATATATAAAGAATGATACAATGATACCATTTCAGATAGTCCTGTCTATATTTTCAACATTCATAAGAATTTAAATCTTAATTAGCAATTAAAAAGTCTTAATCCATGTTAATCCAAAGTCTTAATCACGAAATCATTCATTATATTTGCTCCAAATCTTCACGATTACAACTCGCAAAGTCTTGCCTATGTTTTTCAACAACTTGAAGCAAAAATTGCTTTTGCTCCTCATCTACTGCAGCTGCACTGAATTTCTGTATCAATGCCACACCCCTTTCAGCACTGTCATTAACACATTTCAAGTTCTTAGTCAAACGTAAGGTATCATTGTAGTCGTTATTATGGGGCCAATCTTTGACTGGGATGTCGAGGAAGCTGCAGTTGATTCTAGTCGTGGTGAAAAATTCACGAGAGATCTGTAAATCGGTGATACTGTCTGGCAATGTTGTTAGTAGATGAGGACCCCTTTCTGAGATCATGGCTGTGACGAGAGCTGCTTTGTTTTCCAAAGATACAAGATCTGAAAAGAGACACAATGTTGCCATTTCGTTGCTAAGGTACCAGGAATGGCGTTTTATCATCATTAGCCCAATTTTGCAGAGATGAACTTCTTCATAGTCATGTAGTCTGTTTATCAAGGAAATGTCATTAACAGCTGCATCAACAGCTGAACAGCAAGTGAACCACGATTGAATGTAAACTTTGAGAACAAAATGATTGAAGCGTTGAATTCCTTGTAATTGTTGATCTGTTAGCTGCAAGACGTTTTCATTACCATCCAACAGTAGTTGCATTTTAAGAGAATAAATGGCTTTAGCCATCCACCTTGCTCTATGAATAGCACCAGGTTTACGAATCGGTTCTGAGACATCAAGTCCAACAGCACGTGCAGCAAGAGCAATAAGATCTCGGTAATCTTCCCGAAGCTGTTTTTGCTGAAGTTCTTTAGAGATAAACGCTTTTACTGTGTCTGAGACCACTATCAGTGGAAAAATGTGTTTCGACTCATGATGTATCTTTGACCAATTGTCTCTAAGCAGTTTAAATATGGCAATCTCTGGCCCAGTGGAAGGTCCCAGACATGCAGTGAACACGTCAGCTAGCAATACTTCAAACATATGATGACGACATGCCAACCAAAGAAGATTGCGTCCAAGTGCCACCTCAAGAAGTTTGCAGGCACCTTTTACTTTGCCCGTATTTGCTGCAGTTGTGTCGAAGCACATACCGATAACTTGTAATTCACAAGACCAAGACTTTAAATTATCCACCACGGCATTTGCTGCTGCTTGACCTGAACCACTCTGTAATTTCGGCACACCGAGAAGTTTTACGTTGCCGTCATTTTGAGGGAAGACAATAACATTGCTAATCTATCAGATATGGATGTAGTTGTGTGACAGAGATCAGGAATAAGTTTGCCATCCCAGTGAACAACAGATATTGAAGGGAAATATGTTGTTTTAATCTCAAGTGCGGCTACTTTTCTACGTTGTTGGCGTTGTCGGTGAACTGTACTCTTGGAAAGCACCACAGTAGACGTAGAACTACCAGCTTCGTTGAAAGCCGATGCCAGTATCATAGTTGCCGCCCTTGTGCTGGTGTTCGTGCGATCCAGGACAGCTGAAACTTTAGAAGAAATCACACGACGCCGTTTACACTGTTTCTTGCCAGCCCTACTGGATTGTTTTATAATAAATTCATTGTCATCGTCAAGATCTTCTACATCGGTATCATCGTCATTATTACTGCTAGTTGCAAGACAAAAACCATCTTCTTTTGTCGTTTGTTTCTTTACAGAAATAGCCCACTCATTATATCGCTTACGACGCTCAAGAGAGCGCTTTTCCTTTGCAGCCAATTTCTTATCCACCGTTCCAATACAGCCTGCTCTAGACTGCTGTTGTAATTTCAGAAACTGGCGATCCTCTTCGTTATTTATCATTTGTGCTGCACTTGAAAGACTTATGTCCAACAGCTGATCAAGTTTTATACTGTACTGTTTTTGCTTTAACCCATCTGAATCGCTATTTCTTTTACGATTCTTCACCAGCTGCCTGTGTTCATTGTAAAGATCTTTGATCTTCTCGATGCAATGTTGTTGCTTTCTTATGGGTAATCTCGACTTTAACCAGAATGACTGCACGGCTTCAAATGTCAACCTGGCACTTTCACCAACTGTTATTTTACTTGATTTACGATAGAAGAAGATAGTTCTCATAGCATCACGGCCGGAAGGAAGACGTTCACCCAGTATAGCTTCCAAAGGATATCCTATTAACCAAACATAACTGTTTTTTCTTGATACAGAACTTTTATTTGCCATCTTTATTATCTGAAAATCAAAAAACAGAATAGTTTCAGTTATTATATATTAAGGGTATAGTAATTAAATGGTGAAAATACTAAGAAGAAACAATAATAAGCAATAATTCAATGCTGAAAATGGGCCAATCCAAACCAAATTTTTGGATGCTCTGAGGCACCAGTAAATATTGTTCAAATTTCCTAATAATTTCAGTGGATGATATTGGTAACTATAAGAAACTTTTGGGAGGGTGTCCCACCAAAAATTAAAAAAAAAAATTTTCATCAATATTTTGGGACACCCTAATATATATATATATATATATATATATATATATATATAATATATATATATATATATCAGAAAAATGAATTAATACATACCTATGTAGCCACAAAAAACAGCTTTTTAGTGGGTGGTTTTTTCCTCAGAAAATACACTCTGGGCTTTTCTAATAAAATAAAAATAAAACATAAAATTTTTGAGTATCAATATCAATAACGTCCATCAATAGTCCATCAATAAAGGCCATCAATAACGTCCATCATTAACGTCCATCAATAACGTCGATCAATAACATCCATCAGTAGAAATAACAATATCAATAACGTCCATCAGTAGAAATAACAATATCATTAACGTCCATCAATAACGTCGATAAATAACATCCATCAGTAGAAATAACAATATCAATAACGTCCACCAGTAGAAATAACAATATCAATAACGTCCATCAGTAGAAATAACAAAATCAATAACGTCCATCAGTAGAAATAAAAAAATCAATCACGTCCATCAGTAGAAATAACAATATCAATAACGTCCATTAGTAGAAATAACAAAATCAATAAAGTCCATCACTAGAATTAACAAAATCAATCACGTCCATCAGTAGAAATAACAATATCAATAACGTCCATCAGTAGAAATAACAAAATCAATAAAGTCCATCAGTAGAATTAACAAAATCAATCACGTCCATCAGTAGAAATAACAATATCAATAACGTCCATCAGAAGAAATAACAAAATCAATAACGTCCATCAATAACGTCCATAAGTAGAAATAACAATACTAATAACGTCCATCAATAACGTCCATCAGTAGAAATAACAATATCAATAACGTCCATCAATAACGTCCATCAATAACGTCCACCAATAGAAATAACGTCCATCAATAATGAATATCAATAACGTCCATCAGTAGAAATAACAAAATCAATCACGTCCATCAATAGAAATAACAAAATCAATAACGTCCATAAGTAGAAATAATAAAATCAATAAAGTCCATCAGTAGAATTAACAAAATATCACGTCCATCAGTATAAAAAACAATATCAATAACGTCCATCAATAACGTACATCAATAAAGCCCATCAGTAGAAATAACAAAATCAATAACGTCCATCAATAACGCCCATCAATAACGTCCATCAATAAAGTCCATCAATAACGTCCATCAATAACGTCCATAAATAACGTCCATCAATAACGTCCATCAGTAAAAATAACAATATCAATAACGTCCATCAGTAGAAATAACAAAATCAATAACGTCCATCAGTAGAAATAACAAAATCAATAAAGTCCATCACTAGAATTAACAAAATCAATCACGTCCATCAGTAGAAATAACAATATCAATAACGTCCATCAGTAGAAATAACAAAATCAATAAAGATCCATCAGTAGAATTAACAAAATCAATCACGTCCATCAGTAGAAATAACAAAATCAATAACGTCCATCAGTAGAAATAACAAAATCAATCACGTCCATCAATAACCTCCATAAGTAGAAATAACATTATTAATAACGTCCATCAATAACGTCCATCAGTAGAAATAACAATATCAATAACGTCCATCAATAACGTCCATCAATAACGTCCACCAATAGAAATAACGTCCATCAATAACGAATATCAATAACGTCCATCAGTAGGAATAACAAAATCAATCACGTCCATCAATAGAAATAACAGAATAATAACGTACATCAGTAGAAATAATAAAATCAATAAAGTCCATCAGTAGAACTAACAAAATATCACGTCCATCAGTATAAATAACAAAATCAATAACGTCCATCAATAACGTCCATCAATAACGTCCATCAATAACGTCCATCAATAACGTTCATCAATAACGTCCATCAGTAAAAATAACGTCCATCAATAACGTCCATAAATAACGTCCATCAATAACGTCCATAAATAACGTCCATCAATAACGTCCATCAATAACGTCCATCAGTAAAAAAACGTCCATCAATAACGTCCATCAATAACGTCCATCAATAACGTCCATCAATAACGTCCATCAGTAGAAATAACGTACATCAAAAACGTCCATCAATAACGTCCATCAATAACGTCCATCAATAACGTCCATCAATAACGTCCATCAATAACGTCCATCAATAACGTCCATCAGTAACGTCCATCAATAACGTCCATCAGTAGAAATAACGTCCATCAATAACGTCCATCAATAACGTCCATCAATAACATCCATCAGTAGAAAAAACGTCCATCAATAACGTCCATCAATAACGTCCATCAATAACATCCATCAATAACGTCCATCAGTAGAAAAAACAATATCAAAACGTCCATCAATAACGTCCATCAATAACGTCCATCAATAACGTCCATCAATAATGTCCATCAGTAGAAATAACAATGTCAATAACGTCTATCAATAACGTCCATCAGTAACGTCCATCAGTAGAAATAACGTCCATCAATAACATCCATCAGTAGAAATAACAAAATCAATAACGTCCATCAATAACGTCCATCAATAACGTCCATCAATAACGTCCATCAATAACGTCCATCAATTACGTCCATCAATAACGTCCATCAATAACGTCCATCAATAACGTCCATCAATAACTTTCATCAATAACGTCCATCAGTAAAAATAACGTCCATCAATAACGTCCATCAATAACGTCCATCAATAACGTCCATCAATAACGTCCATCAGTAAAAATAACGTCCATCAATAACGTCCATCAATAACGTCCGTCAATAACGTCCATCAATAACGTACATCAGTAGAAATAACGTCCATCAATAACGTCCATCAATAACGTCCATCAATAACGTCCATCAATAACGTCCATCAATAACGTCCATCAATAACGTCCATCAATAACATCCATCAGTAGAAATAACGTCCATCAATAACGTCCATCAATAACGTCCATCAATAACGTCCATCAATAACGTCCATTAATAACGTCCATCAATTACGTCCATCAATAACGTCAATCAATAACGTCCCTCAGTAGAAATAACAATATCAATAACGTCCATCAATAACGTCCATCAGTAACGTCCATCAATAACGTCCATCAGTAGAAAAAACAATATCAAAACGTCCATCAATAACGTCCATCAATAACGTCCATCAATAACGTCCATCAATAATGTCCATCAGTAGAAATAACAATATCAATAACGTCTATCAATAACGTCCATCAATAACGTCCATCAGTAGAAATAACGTCCATCAATAACATCCATCAGTAGAAATAACAAAATCAATAACGTCCATCAATAACGTCCATCAATAACGTCCATCAATAACGTCCATCAATAACGTCCATCAATTACGTCCATCAATAACGTCCATCAATAACGTCCATCAGTAGAAATAACAATATGAATAACGTCCATTAAAAACGTCCATCAATAACGTCCATCAATAACGTCCATCAATAACTTTCATCAATAACGTCCATCAGTAAAAATAACGTCCATCAATAACGTCCATCAATAACGTCCATCAATAACGTCCATCAATAACGTCCATCAGTAAAAATAACGTCCATCAATAACGTCCATCAATAACGTCCGTCAATAACGTCCATCAATAACGTACATCAGTAGAAATAACGTCCATCAATAACGTCCATCAATAACGTCCATCAATAACGTCCATCAATAACGTCCATCAATAACGTCCATCAATAACGTCAATCAGTAGAAATAACGTCCATCAAAAACGTCCATCTCAATAACGTCCATCAATAACGTCCATCAATAACGTCCATCAGTAGCAATAACAATATCAATTACGTCCATCAGTAGAAATAACTATATCAATAACGTCCATCAGTAGAAATAACAAAATCAATAACGTCCATCAGTAGAAAAAACAATATCAATAACGTCCATCAGTAGAAATAACAATATCAATAACGTCCAACAGCAGAAATAACGTCCATCAATAACGTTCATCAGTAGAAATAACAAAATCAATAACGTCCATCAGTAGAAATAAGAATATCAATAACGTCCATCAGTAGAATAACAAGATCAATAACGTCCATCAGTAGAAATAACAAAATCAATAACGTCCATCAATAACGTCCATCAATAACGTCCATCAATAACTCCCATCAGTAGAAATAAAAAATCAATAACGTCCATCAAAAACGTCCATCAATAACGTCCATCAATAACGTCCGTAAGTAGAAATAACAATATTAATAACGTCCATCAATAACGTCCATCAATAACGTCCACCAGTAGAAATAACGTCCATCAATAACGTCCATCAATAACGTCCATAAGTAGAAATAACAATATTAATAACGTCCATCAATAACGTCCATGAGTAGAAATAACAATATCAATAACGTACATCAATAACGTCCATCAATAACGTCCACCAGTAGAAATAACTTCCATCAATAACGAATATCAATAACGTCCATCAGTAGAAATAACAAAATCAATAACGTTCCTCAGTAGAAATAACAAAATCAATAAAGTCCATCAGTAGAATTAACAAAATTAATCACGTCCATCAGTAGAAATAACAATATCAATAACGTCCATCAGTAGAAATAACAAAATCAATAACGTCCATCAATAACGTACATCAATAACGCCCATCAGTAGAAATAACAAAATCAATAATGTCCATCAATAACGTTCATCAATAACGTCCATCAATAACGCCCATAAATAACGTCCATCAATAACGTCCATCAGTAGAAATAACAATATCAATAACGTCCATCAGTAAAAATAACAAAATCAATAACGTCCATCAGTAGAAATAACAAAATCAATCATGTCCATCAGTAGAAATAACAATATCAATAACGTCCATCAGTAGAAATACCAAAATCAATAAAGTCCATCACTAGAATTAACAAAATGAATCACGTCCATCAGTAGAAATAACAATATCAATAACGTCCATCAGTAGAAATAACAAAATCAATAAAGTCCATCAGTACAATTAACAAAATCAATCACGTCCATCAGTAGAAATAACAATATCAATAACGTCCATTAAAAACGTCAATCAAAAACGTCCATCAATAACGTCCATCAATAACGTTCATCAATAACGTCCATCAGTAAAAATAACGTCCATCAATAACGTCCATCAATAACGTCCATCAATAACGTCCATCAATAACGTCCATCAGTAAAAAAAACGTCCATCAATAACGTCCATCAATAACGTCCATCAATAACGTCCATCAATAACGTCCATCAATAACGTCCATCAGTAGAAATAACGTACATCAATAACGTCCATCAGTAGAAATATCAATATCAAAAACGTCCATCAATAACGTCCATCAATAACGTCCATCAGTAGAAATAACAATATCATAAACGTCCATCAATAACGTCCATCGATAACGTCCATCAATAACGTCCATCAATAACGTCCATCAATAACGTCCATCAATAACGTCAATCAGTAGAAATAATGTCCATCAAAAACGTCCATCTCAATAACGTCCATCAATAACGTCCATCAATAACGTCCATCAGTAGAAATGACAATATCAATTACGTCCATCAGTAGAAATAACTATATCAATAACGTCCATCAGTAGAAATAACAAAATCAATAACGTCCATCAGTAGAAAAAACAATATCAATAACGTCCAACAGAAGAAATAACGTCCATCAATAACGTTCATCAGTAGAAATAACAAAATCAATAACGTCCATCAGTAGAAATAAAAATATCAATAACGTCCATCAGTAGAATAAAAATATCAAAAACGTCCATCAGTAGAAATAACAAAATCAATAACGTCCATCAATAACGTCCATCAATAACGTCCATCAATAACTCACATCAGTAGAAATAACAAAATCAATAACGTTCATCAATAACGTCCATCAATAACGTCCATCAATAACGTCCGTAAGTAGAAATAACAATATTAATAACGTCCATCAAGAACGTCCATCAATAACGTCCATCAGTAGAAATAACGTCCATCAATAACGTCCATCAATAACGTCCATAAGTAGAAAAAACAATATCAATAACGTACATCAATAACGTCCATCAATAACGTCCACCAGTAGAAATAACGTCCATCAATAACGAATATCAATAACGTCCATCAGTAGAATTAACAAAATCAATAACGTTCCTCAGTAGAAATAACAAAATTAATAAAGTCCATCAGTAGAATTAACAAAATCAATCACGTCCATCAGTAGAAATAACAATATCAATAACGTCCATCAGTAGAAATAACAAAATCAATAACGTCCATCAATAACGTACATCAATAACGCCCATCAGTAGAAATAACGAAATCAATAACGTCCATCAATAACGTCCATCAATAACGTCCATCAATAACGTCCATAAATAACGTCTATCAATAACGTCCATCAGTAGAAATAACAATATCAATAACGTCCATCAGTAAAAATAACAAAACAATAACGTCCATCAGTAGAAATAACAAAATCAATCACGTCCATCAGTAGAAATAACAATATCAATAACGTCCATCAGTAGAAATAACAAAATCAATAAAGCCCATCAGTAGAATTAACAAAATCAATCACGTCCATCAGTAGAAATAACAATATCAATAACGTCCATTAAAAACTTCCATCACTAACGTTCATCAATAACGTCCATCAGTAAAAATAACGTCCATCAATCACGTCCATCAATAACGTCCATCAATAACGTCCATCAATAACGTCCATCAGTAAAAAAACGTCCATCAATAACGTCCATCAATAACGTCCATCAATAACGTCCATCAATAAAGTCCATCAATAACGTCCATCAATAACGTCCATCAATAACGTCCATCAATAACGTCCATCAGTAGAAATAACGTCTATCAATAACGAATATCAATATCGTCCATCAAAAACGTCCATCACTAACGTTCATCAGTAGAAATAACAATATCAATAACGTCCATCAATAACGTCCATCAATAACGTCCATCAATAAAGTCCATCAATAACGTCCATAAATAACGTCCATCAATAACGTCCATCAGTAGAAATAACAATATCAATAACGTCCATCAATAACGTCCATCAATAACGTCCATCAGTAGAAATAACGTCCATCAATAACGTCCATCAATAACGTCCATCAATAACGTCCATCAATAACGTCCATCAGTAGAAATAACGTCCATCAATAGTGTCCATCAATAACGTCCATTAATAACGTCCATCAATAACGTCCATCAATAACGTCCATCAATAACGTTCATCAATAACGTCCATCAGTAGAAATACCGTCCATCAATAACGTCAATCAATAACGTCCATCAATTACGTCCATCAATAACGTCCATCAATAACGTCCATCAATAACGTCCATCAATAACGTCCATCAATAACGTCCATCAATAACGTCCATCAATAACATCCATCACTAAAAATAACGTCCATCAATAACGTCCATGAATAACGTCCATCAATAACGTCCATCAGTAGAAAAAACAATATCAAAACGTCCATCAATAACGTCCATCAATAACGTCCATCAATAACGTCCATCAATAACGTTCTTCAATAACGTCCATCAATAACGTCCATCAATAACGTCCATCAATAACGTCCCTCAGAAGAAATAACAATATCAATAACGTCCATCAATAACGTACATCAATAACGTCCATCAATAAAGTCCATCAATAACGTCCATCAATAACGTCCATCAATAACGTCCATCAATAACGTCCATCAGTAGAAATAACGTCCATCAATAACGAATATCAATAACGTCCATCAATAACGTCCATCAATAACGTCCATCAATAAAGTCCATCAATAACGTCCATCAATAACGTCCATAAATAACGTCCATCAATAACGTCCATCAGTAGAAATAACAATATCAATAACGTCCATCAATAACGTCCATTAATAACGTCCATCAATAACGTCCATCAGTAGAAATAACGTCCATCAAGAAATTCCATCAATAACGTCCATCAATAACGTCCATCAATAACGTCCATCAATAACGTCCATCAATAACGTCCATCAGTAAAAAAACGTCCATCAATAACGTCCATCAATAACGTCCATCAATAACATCCCTCAGAAGAAATAACGTCCATTAATAACGTCCATCAATAACGTCCATAAATAACGTCCATCAATAACGTCCATCAGTAGAAATAACAATATCAATAACGTCCATCAATAACGTCCATTAAAAACGTCCATCAATAACGTCCATCAATAACGTCCGTCAATAACGTTCATCAATAACGTCCATCAGTAAAAATAACGTCCATCAATAACGTCCATCAATAACGTCCATCAATAACGTCCATCAGTAAAAAACGTCCATCAATAACGTCCATCAATACGTCCATCAATAACGTCCATCAATAACGTCCATCAATAACGTCCATCAGTAGAAATAACGTACATCAATAACGTCTATCAATAACGTCCATCAATAACGTCCATCAATAACGTCCATCAATAACGTCCATCAATAACGTCCATCAATAACGTCCATCAGTAGAAATAACGTCCATCAATAACGTCCATCAATAACGTCCATCAATAACATCCATCACTAGAAATAACGTCCATCAATAACGTCCATGAATAACGTCCATCAATAACGTCAATCAATAACGTCCATCAGTAGAAAAAACAATATCAAAACGTCCATCAATAACGTCCATCAATAACGTCCATCAATAACGTCCTTCAATAACGTCCATCAATAACGTCCATCAATAACGTCCCTCAGAAGAAATAACAATATCAATAACGTCCATCAATAACGTACATCAATAACGTCCATCAATAAAGTCCATCAATAACGTCCATCAATAACGTCCATCAATAACGTCCGTCAATAACGTCCATCAGTAGAAATAACTTCCATCAATAACGAATATCAATAACGTCCATCAATAACGTCCATCAATAACGTCCATCAATAAAGTCCATCAATAACGTCCATCAATAACGTCCATAAATAACGTCCATCAATAACGTCCATCAGTAGAAATAACAATATCAATAATGTCCATCAAGAACGTCCATTAATAACGTCCATCAATAACGTCCATCAGTAGAAATAACGTCCATCAATAAATTCCATCAATAACGCCCATCAATAACGTCCATCAATAACGTCCATCAATAACGTCCATCAGTAAAAAAACGTCCATCAATAACGTCCATCAATAACGTCCATCAATAACGTCCATCAATAACGACCATCAGTAGAAAAAACAATATCAATAACGTCCATCAATAACGTCCATCAATAACGTCCATCAATAACGTCCATCAATAACGTCCATCAATAACGTCCCTCAGAAGAAATAACAATATCAATAACGTCCATCAATAACGTACATCAATAACGTCCATCAATAAAGTCCATCAATAACGTCCATCAATAACGTCCATCAAAAACGTCCATCAGTAGAAATAACGTCCATCAATAACGAATATCAATAACGTCCATCAATAACGTCCATCAATAACGTCCATCAATAAAGTCCATCAATAACGTCCATCAATAACGTCCATAAATAACGTCCATCAATAACGTCCATCAGTAGAAAAAACAATATCAATAACGTCCATCAATAACGTCCATCAATAACGTCCATTAATAACGTCCATCAATAACGTCCATCAGTAGAAATAACGTCCATCAATAAATTCCATCAATAACGTCCATCAATAACGTCCATCAGTAAAAAAACGTCCAACAATAACGTCCATCAATAACGTCCAACAATAACGTCCATCAATAACGTCCATCAGTAGAAATAACAATATCAATAACGTCCATCAATAACGTCCATCAATAACGTCCATCAGTAGAAATAACGTCTATCAATAACGAATATCAATAGCGTCCATCAATAACGTCCATCACTAACGTTCATCAGTAGAAATAACAATATCAATAACGTCCATCAATAACGTCCATCAATAACATCCATCAATAAAGTCCATCAATACTGTCCATCAATAACGTCCATCAATAACGTCCATCAGTAGAAATAACGTCCATTAATAACGTCCATCAATAACGTCCATCAAAAACGTCCATCAATAACGTCCATCAATAACGTCCATCAATAACGTCCATCAATAACGTCCCTCAGAAGAAATAACAATATCAATAACGTCCATCAATAACGTCCATCAATAACGTCCATCAATAACGTCCATCAATAACGTCCATCAATAACGTCCATCAGTAGAAATAACGTCCATCAATAACGTCCATCAATAACGTCCATTAAAAACGTCCATCAATAACGTCCATCAATAACGTCCATCAATAACGTCCATCAGTAGAAATAACGTCCATCAATAACGTAAATCAATAACGTCCATCAATAACGTCCATCAATAACGTCCCTCAATAATGTCCATCAGTAGAAATAACAATATCAATAACGTCCATCAATAACTTCCATCAATAACGTCCATCAATAACGTCCATCAATAACGTCCATCAATAACGTCCATCAGTAGAAATAACGTCCATTAATAACGTCCATCAATAACGTCCATCAATAACGTCCATCAATAACGTCCATCAATAACGTCCATCAATAACGTCCCTCAAAAGAAATAACAATATCAATAACGTCCATCAATAACGTCCATCAGTAGAAATAACGTCCATCAATAACGTCCATCAATAACGTACATCAATAAAGCCCATCAGTAGAAATAACAAAATCAATAACGTCCATCAATAACGCCCATCAATAACGTCCATCAATAAAGTCCATCAATAACGTCCATCAATAACGTCCATAAATAACGTCCATCAATAACGTCTATCAGTAGAATAACAATATCATTAACGTCCATCAATAACGTCCATCAATAACGTCCATCAGTAGAAATAACAATATCAATAACGTCCATTAAAAACGACCATCAATAACGTCCATCAATAACGTCCATCAATAACGTTCATCAATAACGTCCATCAGTAAAAATAACGTCCATCGCTAACGTCCATCAATAACGTCCATCAATAACGTCCATCAGTAAAAAAACGTCCATCAATAACGTCCATCAATACGTCCATCAATAACGTCCATCAATAACGTCCATCAATAACGTCCATCAGTAGAAATAACGTACATCAATAACGTCCATCAATAACGTCCATCAATAACGTCCATCAATAACGTCCATCAATAACGTCCATCAATAACGTCCATCAGTAGAAATAACGTCCATCAATAACGTCCATCAATAACGTCCATCAATAACATCCATCACTAGAAATAACGTCCATCAATAACGTCCATGAATAACGTCCATCAATAACGTCCATCATTAACGTCCATCAGTAGAAAAAACAATATCAAAACGTCCATCAATAACGTCCATCAAAAACGTCCATCAATAACGTCCATCAATAACGTCCATCAATAACGACCATCAGTAGAAATAACGTCCATCAATAACGAATATCAATAACGTCCATCAATAACGTCAATCAAGAACGTCCATCAATAACGTCCATCAATAACGTCTATCAATAATGTCCCTCAGAAGAAATAACAATATCAATAACGTCCATCAATAACGTCCATCAATAACGTCCATCAATAACGTCCATCAATAACGTCCATCAATAACGTCCATCAGTAGAAATAACGTCCATCAATAACGTCCATCAATAACGTCCATCAATAACGTCCCTCAGAAGAAATAACAATATCAATAACGTCCATCAATAACGTCCATCAATAACGTTCATCAATAACGTCCATCAATAACGTCCATCAGTAGAAATAACAATATCAATAACGTCCATCAATAACGTCCATCAATAACGTCCCTCAGTAAAAATAACAATATCAATAACGTCCATCAATAACGTCCATCAATAACGTCCATCAATAACGTCCATCAATAACGTCCATCAATAACGTCCATCGGTAGAAATAACAATATCAATAACGTCCATCATTAACGTCCATCAGTAGAAATAACAATATCAATAAAGTCCATCAATAACGTCCATCAATAACGTCTATCAGTAGAAATAACAATATCAATAACGTCCATCAATAACGTCCATCAATAGCGTCCATCAGTAGAAATAACAATATCAATAACGTCCATCAATAACGTCCATCATCAGAAATAACAATATCAATAACGTCTATTAATAACGTCCATCAATAACGTCCTTCAATAACGTCCATCAATAACGTCCGTCAGTAGAAATAACAATATCAATAACAATATCAATAACTTCCATCAATAACGTCCATCAATAACGTCCTTCAATAACGTCCATCAGTAGAAATAACAATATCAATAACGTCCATCAATATTGTCCATCAATAACGTCCTTCAATAACGTCCATCAATAACGTCCGTCTGTAGAAATAACAATATCAATAACTTCCATCAATAACGTCCATCAATAACGTCCTTCAATAACGTCCATCAGTAGAAATAACAATATCAATAACGTCCATCAATAACGTCCATCAGTAGAAATAACAATATCAATAGCGTCCATCAATAACGTCCATCAATAACGTCCATCAGTAGAAATATTTTTGATCAGTTGGTAGGTATGCCTACTTGTTTTTTGTTTTTAATAAAACAAAAAAATGACGTAGCTAATTATGAACACTTTAGAAGAAATAAAAATCGTATAGTTTAATAGTATTTGATATGATGTTTTGCTTTTTCTGTATGACAGGGAGAATCACCAATGTTGGCAGCTATGGATACAACACTACCATGCCACAACCCAAAAATGTCGTCAGTATTAAAATCTACATCAAAGTTGCCAACTATTCACTAGTCACAGTTGGCAATAGCTATATCGTCTCTCTCGGCATGTTCCTTGGTTCTACAAATTTGACCGTTGGCCAGATTTCAGTTCCAGTTTCTGGTCCTGCTCCAGTGGACAATAGCACTGTGAGGCTTCATTTTAATTATCTACAACGATGATTTAAAGAATAATATGAATAAGTAATAGACTGATGACTTCTGACCTTGCTCGGAGGGATGGCTTTCGGGGGGGGGGGTTAAGTGAATTTCCCTTTAACCACTTCACTCAAAATATTATTATTTGTCTTAAAACTTCATTATATATATATATATATCAGAGCAAGTAATGGGTCACTGAGCTTGACCTATGACCCATTGAATGTTGTTATTTTCAAGTTTACAAGATGGCGGCCATCGACATAGAAAACATTTTGAAATTTAAAAAATCGCTCGACGACGGGTTTTTTTAGGGTCAGGCGGAGACTAAGGATGGGTCGTGGGTCAGGGAACATTGACCCATGACCCATGTGACCCATCCAATTTTGTGACCCCATTCGACCCATTGACCCATGACCCATTGACCCATTACTTGCTCTGATATATATATATATATATATATATATATTTATATATATATATATATATATATATATATATATATATACATATAAAGTATTGTTTTACTTGGGTTGGATAATCCATTGTCCGACATTCGCTAGACATAAAGTTTGAGCTTACATACTGAATACACACACACACACACACACATATATATATATATATATATATATATATATATATACACACCAATTCGTTTGTCTATATGTCCGTAAAACTACCTATAAGTCTTAACATCAACTGTCTCATTAACATCCACTGTCTCATTATCTTAACATCCACTGTCTCATTATCTTAACATCCACTGTCTCATTATCTTAACATCCACTGTCTCATTATCTTAACATCCACTGTCTCATTATCTTAACATCCACTGTCTCATTATCTTAACATCAACTGCCTCATTATCTTAACATCCACTGTCTCATTATCTTAACATCCACTGTCTCATTATCTTAACATCCACTGTCTCATTATCTTAACATCCACTGTCTCATTATGTTTGTCTACCAGGCAGTGAACCTCCCAGTGAAAAGTTTGAGTATAGGTGGCCGAGGAAGTGATTATATTCCGATTGGTAGAGCTGGGAAGATTCTCTTGACTATACAGACATCTAGAAATACGATCTACAGTCCTTTCAAAATCGAGGCTATAATGCCCAACACCACCAACACACGCCCGCAGGCCAAAATCTGCAAGGTAAGAAGTGGGCGTTAGGGTGTGAAGGTGTCATCTCCAATATCACAGAACGCCTGGTGTTAAGGCTCATATTACATGACTGTAACACGATGTTCCCACTGCAAGCACTGTCAAATACTACCTTAATATCCTACTACACTGAATATGTGGCACAGCGATGGACACAATGTCTAGTGGTATAACATTAACACAATGTTCTCGTTGTACAGTCCTTGACGTAGTACTGGCTAGACCATGTGGCATTGTACTGTCACAGTGTCTACATGGTACTGCACTGTCACAGTGTCTACGTGGTATTGTACTGTCACAATGTCTACGTGGTATTGTACAGTCACAGTGTCTACGTGGTACTGTACTGTCACAATGTCTACGTGGTACTGTACAGTCACAATGTCTACGTGGTATTGTACAGTCACATTGTCTACGTGGTACTGTACTGTCACAATGTCTACGTGGTACTGTACTGTCACAGTGCCTACGTGGTACTGTACTGTCACAGTGTCTACGTGGTACTGTACTGTCACAATGTCTACGTGGTATTGTACTGTCACAATGTCTACGTGGTACTGCACTGTCACAATGTCTACGTGGCATTGTACAGTCACAGTGTCTACGTGGTTCTGCAATGTCACAATGTCTACGTGGCATTGTACTGTCACAGTGTCTACGTGGTTCTGCAATGTCACAATGTCTACGTGGCATTGTACTGTCACAGTGTCTACGTGGTTCTGCAATGTCACAATGTCTACGTGGCACTTCACTGCCACTACGTCTATATGGCGCATAAATAAATCTCTCGAGGAAGAGAGTAGTTATGTTAATTTTTTTGTTGTATTCAAATGTACCAAAGTATCAAAGCTAAACATTTTATTTTGTATGTGTTCATTTACAAATACACTAGTGTACAATTGTATACATACGTTTAATATGTTGGGCCAACTAATACTGTGAATTTCTCTGAGTCAGCATGTTTTCTCTGTATGCTAATTGCTAGACATAATGCCAAGCTCCATTAACGAAGTACATGTATTATTTACACTATGTTAATGTGTTCCTGTAAAAGGCATTAAGTTTTCATTTCTATTGAAACAGGTTCAGTTACAGTCCGTTGGTCAGAACAACCCATGTGTGGTCAAAGAAAGCCTGGAGAAGTCTGCTCAGCTATTGTCCAGGTAGAAACTTTCAAAATGACCTGCTTCATTTTTAATGCATTCGATTTCCACGATATTTCAACGCGTTGACAACTTTGTTCCCTACAATCTGGAAGCGACTTTTTTGTAAACATGGAATATTTAGTTCACTGAAAGTAAAAACTAGAGGATCTTTACATTTATAACTTAACCAATGTTTTTTTGCAATCAGTTTCAGTTATACCCCCTGTTTTGTTGTTTGGAAATAATGTTAGTATATTCTGTTATAGTGGTCCCCTAGTCAGTTTACACACATACCCCTAAATGTTTACAGAGCAGGGCGTAATGAACCACTGATGTGGACATTTATTACCCAACTTTTTCGAAACTCTTCAGTTTCGTTACTTTTTGGCATTGTCAATTATTGCATGTCTATTGTGTGTGTCAATTATTGCATGTCTATTGTGTGCGTCAATTATTGCATGTCTATTGTGTGTGTCAGTTATTGCATGTCTATTGTGTGCGTCAGTTATTGCATGTCTATTGTGTGCGTCAGTTATTGCATGTCTATTGTGTGCGTCAATTATTGCATGTCTATTGGTTGCGTCAATTATTGCATGTCTATTGTGTGCGTCAATTATTGCATGTCTATTGGTTGCGTCAATTATTGCATGTCTATTGTGTACGTCAATTATTGCATGTCTATTGTGTGCGTCAGTTATTGCATGTCTATTGTGTGCGTCAGTTATTGCATGTCTATTGTGTGCGTCAATTATTGCATGTCTATTGGTTGCGTCAATTATTGCATGTCTATTGTGTGCGTCAATTATTGCATGTCTATTGGTTGCGTCAATTATTGCATGTCTATTGTGTACGTCAATTATTGCATGTCTATTGTGTGCGTCAGTTATTGCATGTCTATTGTGTGCGTCAGTTATTGCATGTCTATTGTGTGCGTCAATTATTGCATGTCTATTGTGTGCGTCAGTTATTGCATGTCTATTGTGTGCGTCAGTTATTGCATGTCTATTGTGTGCGTCAATTATTGCATGTCTATTGGTTGCGTCAATTATTGCATGTCTATTGTGTGCGTCAGTTATTGCATGTCTATTGTGTGTGTCAATTATTGCATGTCTATTGTGTGCGTCAGTTATTGCATGTCTATTGTGTGTGTCAATTATTGCATGTCTATTGTGTGTGTCAATTATTGCATGTCTATTGTGTGCGTCAGTTATTGCATGTCTATTGTGTGCGACCAGGACCTCGCCGTACTATGGAACAACCGGGTACAAAACACCCGAGTGGCAGCCTCTGATGGACTGCAAAATCTTCCCCATAAAACAGACATATAAAACAATAATAATTTATAAGTTATCAATTCTTTATCCATATTACTCTATAAGCATTTTCAAATGTCTGACGTCATCTATTTATATCAAATGAAATATTCATAAACCCATTTATTTATTTACAGAAATCTAAACGACAGTTTTTATTTAGATAAAATTAAAAAGCAAAAACAATTTACGAATGAAAAAGACTTTAGATAAACGACTAGGAAATAGGCCAGGCAATGTTCGTAGCATCAATATATCAATCTATTTGTCTGTCTCACTCGGTCTCGGACATCAATATATCAATCTATTTGTCTGTCTCACTCGGCCTAGTGCATCAATATATCAATCTATTTGTCTGTCTCACTCGGTCTCGGACATCAATATATCAATCTATTTGTCTGTCTTACTCGGCCTAGTGCATCAATATATCAATCTATTTGTCTTCAAATATAGTCATGTCTCACTCTGTCGCTGGTAGAAATGACGAGAACAACAAAATCCACCAAAAAGACAATATTTTTATCATTAAATGTTAGCAATACTGGCTTAGCCTCTAAACAAAATAAGCATGTGCTTATGGCATCAATGCAAGAATGCCACACAAATTTTATCCTTTTATGTTTACAAAAGAGCGAAATATGTAGGCTTGTATTTTTTTCTTTCAAATTGAAGGCCATGGTCAACTAGGTGAAAGGCAACTAAAAAGATAACTAAAAGTTAAAGTGTTTAGTTAATACTGAATACTTAGCTACTTTCAGAATATTTTCTGAATATATTTTTTACTATATGTTTTGTTTCATCTTTAAACTGAATTTATTATTAAAACATTTTAAGCCAGACTACTATGCATAGATATATGTAAGGTCTTCAAACTATAGGTTGTTTTAATCGTTGGTACACCTCACAAGTAGGGTCTTCAAACTATAGGTTATTTTAATCGTTGGTACACCTAACAAGTAAGGTCTTCAAACTATAGGTTGTTTTAATGGTTGGTACACCTAACAAGTAAGGTCTTCAAACTATAGGTTGTTTTAATCGTTGGTACACCTCACAAGTAAGGTCTTCAAACTATAGGTTGTTTTAATCGTTGGTACACCTAACAAGTAAGGTCTTCAAACTATAGGTTGTTTTAATCGTTGGTACACCTCACAAGTAAGGTTTTCAAACTATAGGTTGTTTTAATGGCTGGTACACCTCACAAGTAAGGTCTTCAAACTATAGGTTGTTTTAATGGCTGGTACACCTCACAAGTAAGGTCTTCAAACTATAGGTTGTTTAAATGGCTGGTACACCTCAAAAGTAAGGTCTTCAAACTATAGGTTGTTTTAATGGCTGGTACACCTCACAAGTAAGGTCTTCAAACTATAGGTTGTTTTAATGGCTGGTACACCTCACAAGTAAGGTCTTCAAACTATAGGTTGTTTTAATGGCTGGTACACCTCACAAGTAAGGTCTTCAAACTATAGGTTGTTTTAATGGCTGGTACACCTCACAAGTAAGGTCTTAAACTATAGGTTGTTTTAATGGCTGGTAACACCCTCACAAGTAAGGTCTTCAAACTATAGGTTGTTTTAATAGTTTGGTACACCTCTACAAGTAAGTGTCTTCAAACTATAGGTTGTTTTTAATGGCTGGTAGGACCTCACAAGTGAAGGTCTTCAAACTATAGGTTATTTTAGCTGGCTGGTAGCACCCTCACAAGTAAGGTCTGTCTTAAACTATAGGTTGTTTTAATGGCTACGGTACACCTCACAAGTAAGATCTTCAAACTATAGGTTGTTTTAATGGCTGGTACACCTCACAAGTAAGATCTCTTCAAACTATAGGTTGTTTTAATGGCTAGGTACACCTCACAAGTAAGGTCTTCAAACTATAGGTTGTTTTAATGATTGGTACAATTATGTTAGAAAGTGGGTGCACTTAAATCATAGTAGCTGTTTTATTGTAACACCTCACAAGTAAGGTCTTCAAACTATAGGTTTGTTTTAATGGCTGGTACACCTCAGCAAGTAAGGTCTTCAAACTATAGGTTGTTTTAATGGCTGGTACACCTCACAAGTAAGGTCTTCAAACTATAGGTTGTTTTAATGGTTGGTACACCTCACAAGTAAGGTCTTCAAACTCATAGGTTGTTTTAATGGTTCATGTGTACACCTCACAAGTAAGGTCTTCAAACGTTATAGGTTATTTTAATGGCTGGTACACCTCACAAGTAAGGTCTTTAAGTCTATAGGTTGTTTTAATAGTTAGTAGACCTCACAAGTAAGGTCTTCAAACTATAGGTTGTTTTAATGGCTGGTACACCTCGACAAGTAAGGTCTTCAAACTATAGGTTGTTTTAATGGCTGGTACACCTCACAAGTAAGGTCTTCAAACTATAGGTTGTTTTAATGGCTGGTACACCTCACAAGTAAGGTCTTCAAACTATAGGTTGTTTTAATGGCTGGTACACCTCACAAGTAAGGTCTTCAAACTATAGGCTGTTTTAATCGAAATTTATATGTCGACGCGTACCCCCTTCGCATTAACTTTGCCGTACCCCCGCATTAACTTTGCCAAATTTACCCCCCATTAACTTTGCCCGTACCCCGCATCAACTTTGCCCGTACCCCCGCATTAACTTTGCCACGTACCCCCGCATTAACTTTTGCCGTACCCCCGCATTAACTTTGCCGTACCCCCGCATTAACTTTGCCGTACCCCTTTGGTTACGCGTACCACCGGTTGAGAACCATAGTTCTAAAAGCTTCACATAGTACAGTTCCTCGGGGCTCATGAACCATAGCTCTAAAAGCTTCACATAGTACATAGAGTTCCTCGGGGCTCATCTGGGATGATGAAATGTTTCTGTATCCATGACATAATAAGAGGCTTCAGATGCTTCAACTTCAAATGTTTATATATTTTTTTATGCAAAAAGCGTTTCAAGTCAGACAATCTTAAATTAGGGTGTGGTCCAGGCCAACCTGCTGAACATAATTCTTGTTTTCCTGGATTTATACGACTCTCCCCCTTTTCACATTTCTTTCCAAACACGTGACACCCATAAGTCAAGTGTCCATAGTCTGCAGTTGCACGCGTGACGTCACAGTTTCTTACATTCATTCTCCCCTCCCCCGAAATTCACTAAAAACTACGTAGTGCGTTGGCTGCTGCTACTGTATAACCACTGCTGCTGTTCGATCTCTGCTGCTGTACGATCACTGCTGCTGTACAATCTCTGCTGATATACTATCTCTGCTGCTGTACGATCACTGCTGGTGTACGATCACTGCTGGTGTACGATCACTGCTGGTGTACGATCACTGCTGTTGTACGATCACTGCTGCATTACGATCACTGCTGCATTACGATCACTGCTGGTGTACGATCACTGCTCCTGTACGATCACTGCTACTGTACGATCACTGCTGCTGTACGATCACTGCTGCTATACGATCACTACTGTACGATCACTGCTGCTGTATGACCATTACTGCTGTACGATCACTGCTGCTGTACAATCACTTTTGTGAGGTCGGGAAGTGATACTGAAACATAATCATACATTTATTGATGATTTTTCTCGATGAAGGTGTGCGGCTGAAGGGGGGGGGGGACATTGGCAGTTTATATTGGCCCACTGCCTTGTTGAAACAAAAGGAATGAGACTAGACCGATGAAACAATTACTACAGACTGGGTTAACACAAGTTTTCTTTTTTTCTAGAATTTTTTTGGTGCGGGGCCTGAGGAAAATTTCTCATTCCAAAATAATGTGAAGTCTTGCGGGAGCCTTATAAAATCCAAGACGTTGAGTGTGCACCCACTGCTTCCATCCTAATATCCGTCTCTGATAACAATGTGTCATGTTCAGTTTCAGACACTGCATCCGTAAATTGCCCACAAAGCACTGGTTATTTCATTTTCAACGACACCACATTATGTATTTGTTTTTTTTTATCTGTTATTACAGTTTCAACGACACCACATTATGTATTTGTTTTTTTATCTGTTATTACAGTTTCAACGACACCACATTATGTATTTGTTTTTTTATCTGTTATTACAGTTTCAACGACACCACATTATGTATTTGTTGTTTTGTATCTGTTATTACAGTTTCAACGACACCACATTATGTTTTTGTTTTTTATCTGTTATTACAGTTTCAACGACAACAACTATGACCGTGCAGTAGTTAACATGGATTCACTGTGTAACATTGAGATTGTGAATGATACTATACAAGATAAAATTGTTATAGCCATAAACTTTATTTTACTAAATGATTCACAGTTCTACTCTGGTAAGTACATGTGGAAATGTGCATAAATTTATTTTTTTTTTAATTTCATTGGTCACTTCAACTTTATTTGTGTGACTACATTTCTTGATCGTAATGTAAACAAAGTTCGAAAAAAAATTTAGAATGGAAACGGAAAAAGGGGTTGGGTGGAATTGAAGAAAATATGCCAGGTAATAAGTGAACGGCCTCTTAGAAAACATTCCCGTCTACCGAAGTTCCGCCGTCTAGAAGGATGGTCAGAATATGGCCAGGTACGACGATTACATTGTCCATCCAGCCACATTGAGGAAAACGCTCGGCCATGTGGATCTCTCTGTGCTTATGAAGCATGTAAGAAGCGGTGGCGCACATTGATATGAGGCTGCAGGACGGGACGATATCCCCAACGGGTTTTGTTATTCTGACATGCCTGATGTCTATTCTCCCAGCTGTAGTGGGAGTTGGTGAATGGCCGCATCAAATGGAGGTAATCCAGAAACTCACGGACAAACACAATATCAGTCTAGTGTTGCAGTAGATCACAGATATTATTGGGAATGAAAGGGCCGACGATCGGGCCGAGTACGGAGTAACCAGGGATGATGACCGGAAGTTACGTCCTGAAGTGTCCCGTGTGGCGCCTCCCATGAGTCCATTCTTGAACAAACTTTATGACTTTCGAGTTGGGACACGGGACCAGAGGTCAGAAGGAATAAGGAGCGACTTTCTAAGTCAGACTCGTTGTGGAGGCTTAGAAGAGACGATCAAGCCATAATAGCACAGTTCCGAACTGGACACTTTCCGAATGTGGAACCTGAGATTCAATTACGACTCCCATTGTCGCCATTGCAGGGAAGACGAAAATAAACGGTTGACAATTTGTTGTACAAGTGTCCACGTCTGGAGCAGTCTAGGCTGGAAGAGCCGGGAAGCCCGCTAGTTATTGGAATTTAGGTCACTCTCCAGGAGAGAACAGACTCGGCACGTCTCACGAGCACTAAGTCTCGGCTTGCTTTCATGAAGGAGATTTCAAAGAAAGAAGTTTTTATATCAAGAACTTCTGAGTAACTTAAAACATAACAAGGTTTCTTAATGTTGAACTTTGTATTATTTATATTGTTTTTTTTATTTGTAGATAACAAAACTCTTATCAGTGCAGGCATCATGTACACCTCACTCAATCTATGGGTGGCTCAAATCGCTGTGTATGCCAACTTGTCGTCTTCTGCTTATACCTTGGTACGTTTTATGTACATTTAGTTTACTTTCATTGGATATTTTTTTTTAAAATCTCTGAAACTGTTTCTAAAGTAGAGTTTTATTTTGTACTTTAGCATCTATAGCTGGTATATCTATAAATATGAAACGCCTATTTATTGCTGGTATATCTATACAATATGAGGCTTTTTGTTAGATACACCAGTTATGCCACCTAATCACTAATCCGATGCACACTTTTTTCTTACTTTAAATTTTCAAAAAATTAGTCTCGCCTATCACATTCAAATGGTATACGCCACAGATTAGATATTATACTAGACTGGTATACGCCACAGATTAGATATTATGTACTAGATCTATGTATACGCCACAGATTAGATATTATACTAGACTGGTATACGCCACAGATTAGATATTATACTAGACTGGTATACGCCACAGATTAGATATTATACTAGACTGGTATACCCCCCAGATTAGATATTATACTAGATTGGTATACCTCACAGATTAGATATTATACTAGATTGGTAAACGCCACAGAGTAGATATTATACTAGATTGGTATACGACACAGATTAGATATTACACTAGATTGGTATACGCCACAGATAAGATGTTATACTAGATTGGTAAACACCACAGATTAGATATTATACTAGATTGGATTAAATATTGTACTAGATTGGATTAGATATTATACTAAATCGGTATACGCCACAGATTACATATTATACTACATTGGTATACGATACAGATTAGATATTATACTAGATTGGTATACGCCACAGATTAGATATTATACTAGATTGGTATACGACAGTTGTCTTTAAGTATAAGTCCATTTAGGCATGTTCTCTTGGACCACATCTAAGCCTAGGAGACTCCATGTCAAATGACCATTTATATTTTCTTCCTTTGAGTGATCATCACAATTAACATTTTACATAGTTATGTTTTTCTTTTACTTGATAATGTTTGAAGTGTGAATAAAATAATATTGCTTAAAAGATTAATTTTTTTAATCATAAATAACAACAATTAAAATTGGACAAAACTTTGTATTTCAGAGTGCACCGCCCTACATAACAAGTGTGGCCAACAATTTAAATTTAAACGCTGTGCCTCTTGGTTTCCCAGCTAAATTTTACATCAGGATAAAAATTGCTCCAAACAACACAACTCCTTTGGGTCTGAATATTTCAACTTTGGTAAATGGATGTATTTATATGTAAATAGATGTATTTATAAGTTTCCATATATTGTACCGATGGATGGTTGATAGGTGATATCGAAAGTTTTTAAATTCTTAACTACATTATTGTTTTTAAGTGAAACTTATTAAGATTCCCCTTCAGCCCCCTCTTTTTATTTCTTTTTGAAGATTTGAAAAGTCTATGAAATACTACTGACATAGCCATACGTTTGTATTTAAACTGTTTTTTTAGGAGGGTGGGTTGACTGCTTTTATAATATTTTACATAGATACATGTATAATATTTTTTAATGACTGGATGCATTCTCAAGGGGGATATTTAAAATAATTTAAATGTCTGGATTTTAATTAATTTTGTGATTGTGTTTAGGTCCTCTAGATATCTGTGACATTCGGTAATTATTTAATTGTTTCTGTTCAGGATGATGCCCTTAGTATTTGTGACATTCGTTTATCTAATTGTTTCTGTTCAGGATGATGCCCTTAGTATTTGTGACATTCGTTTATCTAATTGTTTCTGTTCAGGATGATGCCCTAAGTATTTGTGACATTCGTTTATCTAATTGTTTCTGTTCAGGATGATGCCCTAAGTATTTGTGACATTCGTTTATCTCGATTGGGTGATGGCTATCCGTGTCTAGACAGTAAAACTCCAGTGAAGAAAGTGTTTGCTACTGACGACGTGGTGGGAGTGAACAGACAGGGTTATATTGACTTTGGCATTGTGGATAATATTGGTAAATACATAGAAATTTATATTGACTTTGGCATTGTGGATAATATTGGTAAGTACATAGAAGGTTATATGGACTTTGGCATTGTGGATAATATTGGCAAGTACATAGAAGGTTATATTGACTTTGGCATTGTGGATAATATTGGTAAGTAAAGAAAAGGTTATATTGACTTGGGTGTTGTGGATAATGTTGGTCAGTAAAGAAAAGGTTATATTGACTTGGGTGTTGTGGATAATATTGGTAAGTAAAGAAAAGGTTATATTGACTTGGGTGTTGTGGATAATATTGGTAAGTAAAGAAAAGGTTATATTGACTTGGGTGTTGTGGATAATATTGGTAAGTAAAGAAAAGGTTATATTGACTTGGGTGTTGTGGATAATGTTGGTCAGTTAAGTATATGGCTCGCTTGACCTGAATATTTGGATATTGGTAAGTGCAAAGAGGGCAGTATTATATCCACCTGGATATTGTGGATAATGTTGGTAAGTGTATGTTATTTGTTTGACTTGGTTCGCATTTCAGCTTCAATAAATTAAAATGAATTAGTTAGATCAAATTAATTTGAATCAAACTATATAAATGCACTAAAATAACTACAAAATAAACAATAGTCACTTTAAAGTAAATAGAGAGTCTTGGGAAATAAATCTTACTTACTTTTTATTTGTTATTCTTTTTTGTAAATTCAGGTCCTGACAAATTAGTTTTGACATCAAGTTTTGATTCTAATACTATTGAGATAGAGCTTGTAACAAAAGTTACTCCAGATGTTGCTATGAGCAGCCAATGGTTCTGTGCATTTTTTAACATTGACTCTAGTATGGCATTTTGGGTTATAGTCAGTCAATGAGCCTGTCAGTAAATGTCACAGTAACAACAGACACATCGCTGGTTGATGCATACACAGTGAGTATCATTAGATATCTGATGACACTTTGAAGAAGAAATACTCTCAGACTAAAACTGGGATGCCAGCTATCAGCAAGTGATAAGTGAAATTCTTACTTTGAATCACTTTAAAAAAATTATAGAAAAAAAATAAAGATAGTCTCACATAAAGACAGTCTCACATAGAGTCTCACATAAAGACAGTCTCACATAAAGACAGTCTCACATAAAGTCTCACTTAAAGACAGTCTCACATAAAGATAGTCTCACATAAAGACAGTCTCACATAGAGTCTCACATAAAGACAGTCTCACATAAAGACAGTCTCACATAAAGACAGTCTCACGTAAAGACAGACTCACATAAAGACAGACTCACATACAGTCTCACATAAAGACAGACTCACATACAGTCTCACATAAAGAGTCTCACATAAAGAACAACAACATTATTTTCACAGCTGGCCACCGCATCTTTATCTGGCAATGTGTCTGCACTGTCTATAACTGGCAGAGATGATCCAGTGACTGGAGAGATGTTGAATACAATTACTAAATCAGAAAGTAAAAGAATAGCTGTTTCCATTGATACAGTGCTAAATTCTACCAGGTTTTTATTTTCATTTTCAGGCATTTAAATATAAATAAAATAACTTTTTATAAATATTAAAAAAAAATTAATTATTATTGCCTCACAATCTCTTTTTTAACTTGATTTTCACCATACTTAATTTGTATGTGTAACTCGTGAAAACTTGTTTACAATTCAGTCAGCTGTCTGTGACATTCAGCACACCGATGACTCCAACTGATGCCATGGAAATACTGTACATTGGGCTGTTAGATACTGGAGAAAATCTTCCATGTGTGACACAAAAACACACAAGCAGTACTTATCAACCAAGGTAATTTGATTTGCTTATTTAAAATTTTTACATACTAGCCACTGAAAAATTTGATTTGTACCTTCTTCAAACTCAATGACAATAATGGTTGAATAGTCAACGTAAACTTAAAACTTGGTTGATTAAAAATGCTTTCAGAGAAGTGGTCATTAGACCGTGAACAATATCATGCTTGCAAGTCGTGGTGGGTATGTAAACAGCCGGTCATCAACCAGGTAGAACATATAAGACAACGGTGTTAAACAAAATAGATGATAAAGACATGTAACTGTCTGGTGGACTTGGATTTCTTAAAAACCCACAAGAAAAGGGATGCGCAACCTTTTGCCATAGTAGATGTTAGTGGAGGCCATGAAAAAAAAATTCTATACAAATATACAATAAAAAGCCACCTAGTGGCCGTCCTAACTATAGATATCTATGGTCCTAACTGGATCAGAACATTCAGTGTGACCAGTTCTCATCTGGTGGTACGCAAACCCAAGGGGTGCAGGTTATGCAGGGGTACGCATAAGTTGCCAGATTACTTCTTGACTTATCACCAAACCACATGCGACAGTGCAGCTGTACTATACAATGGAGCAGTGTAGCCTCGCAAAGTGGAAAGACT
>JAGDYQ010000061.1:3213953-3304205 GCA_021962125.1 Bulinus truncatus
ACTAGGGAGCGACCGATAATCGGATCGGTATCGGACCGATATTGGCACTATCAGTTAATATCGGATCGGCCGATTGTTGTAGGGAGCGACCGATAGTCGAACCGCTATTGGCACTATGGGTTAACTATCGGACCGGCCGTTTTTTGGCTGCCGATACATTGTTTTTTTTTTCACAACAGAGTTGTGAAAACCCAATTCTATAACCAGATCAGACAAGATTTAAAAAAAAGGAAAAAAAAAACCCGTACACAGAAATTGTCACGTCTACATCAGAGATATGACCTTGAAACAATAGGATTGGCATTTCTTAATTCTAATGTATGACCTTGAATGATACAATTAGTGAACATCTGTGTGTATTTTTTTTTGGGATGGTAAGTGGGGGGGGGGGGGTAAACAAGGCACGCGTGAGCGAAGTGTTACAAAATATGTGAACATGGGTTGAAATACGTCATACAGCACGACAAAAACACGTGTTTGGCATTGTTGTTGCTTAAGGCAGAGGTTTTCAACCTGTGGTCCGCGGACCCCCAGGGGTCCGTGGGCAAGTCATTGAAATTAGGGATTTTCTCGTATAAAGTATTGCTTGATTAGGTTGATTGGCTAGCTTTTAGCAAAAAAATAAATAAAAATACAAGCTTTGCCAATGTTTCAGGTACAGACAACAATGTGCATAATTTAAAACTCCGCTAGTATTTGCTTATGCTACGTCTGAAATATGAACTAGAGTGCATACTACATGTCCTTGTGTAGTGAGTTTTTGAGTCATCTTGGCAATTTTTCTTACTTGCTGAGATCTGGCGTCACTGTTAAAATATCCGCAAGTGCGGTTGATAAATAGTCTCTGGTTGATCATTCTGTAATGTTTTTATAACATACTTTGGAAGGGCGGAAATACGCCACAGGTACTGTGAGATTACAATGTCGGTCATGTTTAGAGAGAGTTTGTATTTTAAGGTGACACATACCTGGGAAAAAGATGACCTGGTTAGGCTGGAATTAAAAGCAAAGCTTAGCGCCCTTGTGTTTTCAAGAGATAAATGTTGTGATAAGTTAATTATCAACTGTCTGGTATCGTATGTATGGCGCCGAACATCCACAGAAGCTTGCTTAGGATTTTATAAAAGAAGTTAGCAGATGTTTTGATAGGTATAGAGATTGGAAGAGAGAAAGAGAGGGGAGGAGGAGAACAGAGTGGTACAGACTCGACAAAAATAGGCAGCCCACAGGATAGAGTAGTGATGTTTCAGTGAATATGTATCTTGGAGTGTATAGTTTCATTCTACTTATATTTTGAAATTATGTTTTGTGTAATCGTCACATAAATTACATGAATTGGACTTGTCAGTTTAAATCATTTATTTGTGATGTCTGTGAATAAGTACACGCTTAGATAAAGTGTCGGTCGCTACCAGAGAAGTGAAAACATACACTTATCATCACAATAACGCACAATGTATAACTAATAATACGAATAGTTATGACACCTAGTAGCATGGATACATTTCTGAAGAGGAAAACTGACCAGAACCTGGAAGATTCTGATGATCAAAGACGAACGAAAAAGAAAGTATAATCCAGAATATATATCATTCGGCTTCACCGCAGTGGGGACCGATGCTGACCAACCTCTTTGTGTCGCGTGCTTGCAAACATAATCGAACGATGCGATGAAGCTAGCGAAATTGATACACCATTTGACCACAATGCATTCGGAACTTGCCAGTAAACCGAAGGAATACTATGAGAGGAGTACTCGCTGCTGTCAGACAAAGCCGTCAATGTCCTGCTACCATTTTTTCTACAACGTACTTGTGCGAAACTGCATTCTCTGCTGTTACTGTTACCAAGTACAGGTCCAGGCTGGACATTGAACATGAAATACGCATATGTTTATCACGCATACCACCATGTTTGAACAAACTCTGTTGTGCAAAACAGGCACAGCCTTCCCACTGAACAGAGAACTGTGTAACGGACATACTCGGTGAGTGTTTCATTATTTGGATAGATAGCTATTCCCGTATGTAAAATGACTTTAACATGATGTGAGCGTAACTCAGGCTAGGCCTACCGTTTATCAGAATTAAATTAGATTGCGTCCGTAAACCTAATAAGACATATTAGGGCCCAACCTGAGGTACGAAAAATTAAGGCCAGGGAGCCTTGGGCTCTGGGGGTCCGCCACCCGAGCTTGGTATGTCTGTGGGGTCCGCAGGGTAAAAAAGGTTGAAAATCTCTGGCTTAAGGGGCTGTCCATTAATTACGTCAACAAAATGGGGGGGGGGGGTCAGAAAATTTTTGACATTTGTTGACAAGGGGGAGGGGGGGAGGTCAAGAAAAGTTGACGTCAACAATGTTACTTTTTTTAAATTTAATATAATTACGTACTAAATAGGAAAATTAAGCAGCGTTTGTAGTTCTGTGTTTCACACTCGCTTAACATTCAGTATTTTAATTAAACTAACTATATTCCTACTAATTTTGCCACATAAACATTTTGGAAGCCACCTTTTTAGGGGGGGGGGTGGTAATCAAATGTTGACGTAATTTTATAGGGAATTCTCTGGAAGTTTGACAAGTTGTTGACAAGGGGGAGGGGGAGGTAAAAATCGCCAAAAATTTGTTGACATAAATAATGGACAGCCCCTAAAAAGAAAATATCGGTATCGGTAAAAATACTGGGGGGAAATATCGGTATCGGACTATGGCAAAAAGGCATATCGGTCGCTCCCTAATTGAAACGTCTTTCCACTTTGCGAGGCTACACTGCTCCATTGTACAGTACAGCTGCACTGTCGCATGTGGTTTGGTGATAAGTCAAGAAGTAATCTGGCAACTTATGCGTACCCCTGCATAACCTGCACCCCTTGGGTTTGCGTACCACCAGTTAAGAACTGGTCACACTGAATGTTCTGATCTAGTTAGTACGGCCACTAGGTGGGGTTTTATTATATATTTGTAGAGAATTTTTTTTTCATGGCCTCCATTAACATCTACTATGGCAAAAGGTTGCGCATCCCTTTTCTTGTGGGTTTTTAAGAAATCCAAGTCCACCAGACAGTTACATGTCTTTATCATCTATTTTTTTTATCCACCGTTGTCTTATATCTTCTACCTGGTTGATGACCGGCGGCTGTTTACTTACCCACCACGACTTGCAAGCATGATATTGTTCACGATCTAATGACCACTTCTCTGAAAGCATTTTTAATCAACTAAGTTTTAAGTTTACGTTGACTATTCAACCATTATTGTCATTGAGTTTGAAGAAGGTACAAATCAAATTTTTCAGTGGCTAGTATGTAAGCTTCAAATATTAAATAAGCAAATCAAATTACCTTGGTTGATAAGTACTGCTTGTGTGTTTTTGTGTCACACATGGAAGATTTTCTCCAGTATCTAACAGCCCAATGTACAGTATTTCCATGGCATCAGTTGGAGTCATTGGTGTGCTGAATGTCACAGACAGCTGACTGAATTGTAAACAAGTTTTCACGAATTACACATACAAATTAAGTATGGTGAAAATCAAGTTAAAAAAGAGATTGTGAGGCAATAATAATTAATTTTTTTAAATATTTATAAAAAGTTATTTTATTTATATTTAAATGCCTGAAAATGAAAATAAAAACCTGGTAGAATTTAGCACTGTATCAATGGAAACAGCTATTCTTTTACTTTCTGATTTAATAATTGTATTCAACATCTCTCCAGTCACTGGATCATCTCTGCCAGTTATAGACAGTGCAGACACATTGCCAGATAAAGATGCGGTGGCCAGCTGTGAAAATAATGTTGTTGTTCGTTATGTGAGACTGTCTTTATGTGGGACTGTATGTGAGACTGTCTTTATGTGAGACTGTCTTTATGTGAGACTGTATGTGAGTCTGTCTTTATGTGAGAATGTCTTTATGTGAGACTGTCTTTATGTGAGACTGTATTTTTTTTCTATAATTTTTTTTAAAGTGATTCAAAGTAAGAATTTCACTTATCACTTGATGATAACTGGCATCCCAGTTTTAGTCTGAGAGTATTTCTTCATATAGTGGCATCAGATATCTAATGATACTCACTGTGTATGCATCAACCAGCGATGTGTCTGTTGTTACTGTGACATTTACTGACAGGCTCATTGACTGACCATAACCCGTGCCATATTTCAGAGTCAATATTAAAGAATGCACAGAACCATTGGCTGCCTTGGCAACATCTGGAGTAACTTTTGTTACAAGCTCTATCTCAATTGTATTAGAATCAAAACTTGATGTCGAAACTAATTTGTCAGGACCTGAATTTACAAAAAAGATTAACAAATAAAACGTTAGTACGGTTATATCCCAAGACTCTCTATTTACTTTAAAGTGAACTATTGTTTATTTTGTAGTAATCGTAGTGCATTTATATAGTTTGATTCAAATTAACTTGATCTAACTCATTCATTTTAATATATTGAAGCTGAAATGCGAACCAAGTCAAACAAATAACATACACTTACCAACATTATCCAGGTGGATATAATAGTGCCCTCTTTGCACTTACCAACATTATCCAAAATATTCAGGTCAAACGAGCCATATTCTTTACTGACCAACATTATCCACAACACCCAAGTTAATATAACCTTTTCTTTACTTACCAATATTATTCACAATATCTAAGTCAATATAACCTTCTATGTACTTACCAATATTATCCACAACACCCAAGTCAATATAACCTTATATGTACTTACCAATATTATCCACAATGCCAAAGTCAATATAACCCTGTCTGTTCACTCCCACCACCTCGTCAGTAGCAAACACTTTCTTCACTGGAGTTTTACTGTCTAGACACGGATAGCCATCACCCAATCGAGATAAACGAATGTCACAAATACTAAGGGCATCATCCTGACCAGAAATAATTAAATAATTACCGAATGTCACATATATCTAGAGGACATAAACACAATCACAAAAATTAATTAAAATCCAGACATTTAAATTATTTTAAATATCCCCCTTGAGAATGCATCCAGTCATTAAAAAATAGTATACATGTATCTATGTAAAATATTACAAAAGCAGTCAACCCACCCTCCTAAAAAAAAAACAGTTTAAATACAAACGTATGACTATGTCAGTAGTATTTCCTAGACTTCAAATCTTCAAAAAGAAATAAAAAGAGGGGGCTGAAGGGGAATCTTAATAAGTTTCACTTAAAAACAATAATGTAGTCAAGAATTTAAAAACTTTTGATTTTACCTATCAACCATCCATCGGTACAATATATGGAAACATATAAATACATCTATTTACATATAAATACATCCATTTACCAAAGTTGAAATATTCAGACCCAAAGGAGTTGTGTTGTTTGGAGCAATTTTTATCCTGATGTAATATTTAGCAGGGAAACCAAGAGGCACAGCGTTTAAATTTAAATTGTTGGCCACACTTGTAATGTAGGGCGGTGCACTCTGAAATACAAAGTTTTGTCCAATTTTACTTGTTGTTATTTATGATTAAAAAAATTAATCTTTTAAGCAATATTATTTTATTCACACTTCAAACATTATCAAGTAAAAGAAAAACATAACTATGTAAAATGTTAATTGTGAAGAAAATATAAATGGTCATTTGACATGGAGTCTCCTAGGCTTAGTTGATGTGGTCCAAGAAAACATGCCTAAATGGACTTATACTTAAAGACAACTGTCGTATACCAATCTAGTATAATATCTAATCTGTGGCGTATACCAATCTAGCATAATATCTAATCTGTATCGTATACCAATGTAGTATAATATGTAATCTGTGGCGTATACCAATTTAGTATAATATCTAATCCAATCTAGTATAATATTTAATCCAATCTAGTATAATATCTAATCTGTGGCGTATACCAATCTAGTATAATATCTAATCTGTGGCGTATACCAATCTAGTATAATATCTAATCTGTGGCGTATACCAATCTAGTATAATATCTAATCTATGGGGTATACCAGTTGAATGTGATAGGCGAGACTAATTTTTTGAAAATTTAAAGTAAGAAAAAAGTGTGCATCGGATTAGTGATTAGGTGGTATAACTGGTGTATCTAACAAAAAGCCTCATATTGTATAGATATACCAGCAATAAATAGGCGTTTCATATTTATAGATATACCAGCTATAGATGCTAAAGTACAAAATAAAACTCTACTTTAGAAACAGTTTCAGAGACTTAAAAAAAAAATATATCCAATGAAAGTAAACTAAATGTACATAAAACGTACCAAGGTATAAGCAGAAGACGACAAGTTGGCATACACAGCGATTTGAGCCACCCATAGATTGAGTGAGGTGTACATGATGCCTGCACTGATAAGAGTTTTGTTATCTACAAATAAAAAAAACAATATAAATAATACAAAGTTCAACATTAAGAAACCTTGTTATGTTTTAAGTTACTCAGAAGTTCTTGATATAAAAACTTCTTTCTTTGAAATCTCCTTCATGAAATCAAGCCGAGACTTAGTGCTCGTGAGACGTGCCGAGTCTTTTCTCTCCTAGAGATTGCCCTAAATTCCAATAACTAGCGGGCTTCCCGACTCTTCCAGCCTGGACTGCTCCAGACGTGGACACTTGTACTACAAATTGTCAACCGTTTATTTTCGTCTTCTCTGCAATGGCGACAATGGGTAGTAATTGAATCTCAGGTTCCACATTCGGAAAGTGTCCAGTTCGGAACTGGGCTATTAGGGCTTGTTCGTCTCTTCTAAGCCTCCACAACGAGTCTGACTTAGAAAGTCGCTCCTAATTCCTTCTGACCTCTGGTCCCGTGTCCCAACTCGAAAGTCATAAAGTTTGTTCAAGAATGGACTCATGGGAGGTGCCACACGGGACACTTCAAGACGTAACTTCCGGTCATCATCCCTGGTTACTCCGTACTCGGCCCGATCGTCTGCCCTTTCATTCCCAGTAATGTCTACGTGGCATGTGATCTACTGCAACACTAGACTGATATTTTGCTTGTCCGTGAGTTTCTGGATTACCTCCATTTGATGCGGCCATTCTCCAACTCCCACTACAGCTGGGAGAATAGACATCAGGCATGTCAGAATAACAAAACCCGTTGGGGATATCTCCCATCCTGCAGCATCATATCAATGTGCGCCACCGCTTCTTACAAGCTTCATAAGCACAGAGAGATCCACATGGCCCAGCGTTTTCCTCAATGTGGCTGAATGGACAATGTAATCGTCGTACCTGGCCATATTCTGACCATCCTTCTAGACGGCGGAACTTCTGTAGACGGGAACATTTTCTAAGAGGCCGTTCACTTATTACCTGGCATATTTTCTTCCATTCCACCCACCCCCTTTTTCCGTTTTCCATTCTAAATTTTTTTTCGAACTTTGTTTACATTACGATCAAGAAATGTAGTCACACAAATAAAGTTGAAGTAACCAATGAAATAAAAAAAAAAATTTTTAAGCACATTTCCACACGTACTTACCAGAGTAGAACTGTGAATCATTTAGTAAAATAAAGTTTATGGCTATAACAATTTTATCTTGTATAGTATCATTCACAATCTCAATGTTACACAGTGAATCCATGTTAACTACTGCTCGGTCATAGTTGTTGTCGTTGAAACTGTAATAACAGATATAAAACAATAAATACATAATGTGGTGTCGTTGAAACTGTAATAACAGATACAAAACAACAAATACATAATGTGGTGTCGTTGAAACTGTAATAACAGATACAAAACAACAAATACGTAATGTGGTGTCGTTGAAACTGTAATAACAGATACAAAACAACAAATACATAATGTGGTGTCTTTGAAACTGTAATAACAGATACAAAACAACAAATACATAATGTGGTGTCGTTGAAACTGTAATAACAGATACAAAACAACAAATACATAATGTGGTGTCGTTGAAACTGTAATAACAGATACAAAACAACAAATACATAATGTGGTGTCATTGAAACTGTAATAACAGATACAAAACAACAAATACGTAATGTGGTGTCGTTGAAACTGTAATAACAGATACAAAACAACAAATACATAATGTGGTGTCTTTGAAACTGTAATAATAGATACAAAACAACAAATACATAATGTGGTGTCGTTGAAACTGTAATAACAGATACAAAACAACAAATACATAATGTGGTGTCGTTGAAACTGTAATAACAGATACAAAACAACAAATACATAATGTGGTGTCGTTGAAACTGTAATAACAGATACAAAACAACAAATATATAATGTGGTGTCGTTGAAACTGTAATGACAGATACAAAACAACAAATACATAATATGGTGTCGTTGAAACTGTAATAACAGATACAAAACAACAAATACATAATGTGGTGTCGTTGAAACTGTAATAACAGATACAAAAACAACCAATACATAATGTCGTGTCGTTGAAAATGAAATAACCAGTGCTTTGTGGGCAATTTACGGATGCAGTGTCTGTAACACATTGTGATCAGAGACGGATATTGGGATGTGAGCAGTGGGTGCACACTCAACGTTTTGGATTTTATAACGCCCCCGCAAGACTTCACATTATTTTGGAATGAGAAATTTTCCTCAGGCCCCGCACCAAAAATATTCCAGAAAAATAGAAAACTTGTGGTAACCCAGTTTGTAGTAGTTGTTTCACCGGTCTAGTCCCATTCCTCTTGTGTTAACCCAGTCTGTAGTAGTTGTTTCATCGGTCTAGTCCCATTCATTTTGTTTCAACAGTGCAGTGGGCCAATATAAACTGCCAATGTCCCCCCTCCAGCCACACACCTTCATCGAGAAAAATCAACAATAAATTTATGACTATGTTTCAGTATATACTTCCCCACCTCACAAAAGTGTTTATACAGCAGCAGTGATCGTACAGCAGTAATGGTCACACAGCAGCAGTGATCGTACAGAAGTGATCGCATAGCAGCAGTGATCGTACAGCAGTAATGGTCATAAGCAGCAGTGATCGTACAGTAGTGATCGTATAGCAGCAGTGATCGTACAGCAGCAATGATCGTACAGCAGTAGTGATCGTACAGCAGCAATGATCGTACAGCAGTAGTGATCGTACAGCAGCAACGATCGTAAGAAGCAGTGATCGTACAGCAGCAGTGATCGTACACCAGCAGTGATCGTAATGCAGCAGTGATCATACAGCAGCAGTGATCGTAAACCACCAGTGATCGTACACCAGCAGTGATCGTAATGCAGCAGAGATAGTATATCAGCAGAGAATGTACAGCAGCAGTGATCGTACAGCAGCAGAGATCGTACAGCAGCAGTGGTTATACAGTAGCAGCAGCCAACGCACTACGTAGTTTTTAGTGAATTTCGGGGGAGGGGGGAATGAATGTTAGAAACTGTGACGTCATGCGTGCAACTGCAGACAATGGACACTTGACTTATGGGTGTCACGTGTTTGGAAAGAAATTTGAAAAGGGGGAGGGTCGTATAAATCGAGGAAAACAAGAATTATGTTCAGCAGTTTGGCCTAGACCACAGCCTGATTTAAGATTGTCTGACTTGAAACGCTTTTGCATAAAAAATATATAAACATTTGAAGCATCTGAAGCCTCTTATTATGTCATGGATACAGAAACATTTCATCTTCCCAGATGAGCCCCGAGGAACTGTTCTATATGAAGCTTTTAGAGCTATGGCTCTCAACCGGTGGTACGCGTAACCAAAGGGGTACGGCAAAGTTAATGCTGGGGTACGGCAAAGTTAATGCTGGGGTACGGCAAAGTTAATGCGGGGGTACGGCAAAGTTAATACTGGGATACAGCAAAGTTAATGCTGGGGTACGGCAAAGTTAATGCTGGGGTACGGCAAAGTTAATGCTGGGGTACGGCAAAGTTAATGCTGGGGTACGGAAAAGTTAATGCGGGGGTACGGCAAAGTTAATGCTGGGGTACGGCAAATTTAATGCGGGGGTACGGCAAAGTTAATACTGGGGTACGGCAAAGTTAATGCTGGGGTACGGCAAAGTTAATGCTGGGGTACGGCAAAGTTAATGCGGGGGTACGGCAAAGTTAATGCGGGGGTACGGCAAAGTTAATGCGGGGTACGGCAAAGTTAATGCGGGGGTACGGCAAAGTTAATGCGGGGTACGGCAAAGATAATGCTGGGGTACGGAAAAGTTAATGCGGGGGTACGGCAAAGTTAATGCTGGGGTACGCGTCGACATATAATTTTCGATTAAAGCAACCTATAGTTTGAAGACCTTACTTGTGAGGTGTACCAGCCATTAAAACAACCTATAGTTTGAAGACCTTACTTGTGAGGTGTACCAGCCATTAAAACAACCTATAGTTTGAAGACCTTACTTGTGAGGTGTACCAGCCATTAAAACAACCTATAGTTTGAAGACATTACTTGTGAGGTGTACCATCCATTAAAACAACCTATAGTTTGAAGACCTTACTTGTGAGGTGTACCAACGATTAAAACAACCTATAGTTTGAAGATCTTACAAATATCTATGAATAGTAGTCTGGCTTAAAATGTTTTAATAAAAAATTCAGTTTAAAGATGAAAAAAAAACATATAGTAAAAAATATATTCAGAAAATATTCTGAAAGTAGCTAAGTATTCGTTATTAACTAAACACTTTAACTTTTAGTTATCTTTTTAGTTGCCTTTCACCTAGTTGACCATGGCCTTCAATTTGAAAGAAAAAAAAATACAAAGCCTACATATTTCGCTCTTTTGTAAAAATAAAAGGATAAAATTTGTGTGGTATTCTTGCATTGATGCCATAAGCACATGCTTATTTTTAGAGGCTAAGCCAGTATTGCTAACATTAAATGATAAAAATATTGTCTTTTTGGTGGATTTTGTTGTTCTCGTGAGACATGACTATATATGAAGATAAATAGATTGATATATTGATGCACGAGACCGAGTGAGACAGACAAATAGATTGATATATTGAAGCACTAGGCCGAGTAAGACAGACAAATAGATTAATATATTGATGCACGAGACCGAGTGAGACAGACAAACAGATTGATATATTGATGCACTAGGCCGAGTAAGACAGACAAATAGATTGATATATTGATGCCTAGAACATTACCTAGCCTATTTCCTAGTCGTTTATCTAAAAACTTTTTCATTCGTAAAATGTTTTTGCTTTTTAATTTTATCTAAATAAAAACTGTCGTTTAGATTTATTTAAATAAATAAATGGGTTTATGAATATTTCATTTGATATAAATAGATGGCATCAGACATTTAAAAAGGATTATAGAGTAATATGGATTAAGAATTGATAACTTATAAGTTATTATTGTTTTATATGTCTGTTTTATGGGGAAGATTTTGCAGTCCATCAGAGGCTGCCACTCGGGTGTTTTGTACCCGGTTGTTCCATAGTACGGCGCGGTCCTGGTCGCGCACAATAGACATGCAATAATTGACGCACACAATAGACATGCAATAACTGACGCACACAATAGACATGCAATAATTGACAATGCCAAAAAGTAACGAAACTGAAGAGTTTCGAAAAAGTTGGGTAATAGATGTCCACATCAGTGGTTCATTACGCTCTACTCTGTAAACATTTAGGGGTATGTGTGTAAACTAACTAGGGGACCACTATAACAGAATATACTAACATTATTTCCAAACAACAAAACAGGGGGTATAACTGAAACTGATTGCAAAAAACATTGGTTAAGTTATAAATGTAAAGATCCTCTAGTTTTTACTTTCAGTGAACTAAATATTCCATGTTTACAAAAAGTCGCTTCCAGGTTGTAGGGAATAAAATTGTTAACGCGTTGAAATATCGTGGAAATCGAATGCATTAAAAATGATGCAGGTCATTTTGAAAGTTTCTACCTGGACAATAACTGAGCAGACTTCTCCAGGCTTTCTTTGACCACACATGGGTTGTTCTGACCAACGGACTGTAACTGAACCTGTTTCAATAGAAATGAAATCTTAATGCCTTTTACAGGAACACATTAACATAGTGTAAATAAAACATGTACTTCGTTAATGGAACTTGACATTATGTCTAACATTTAGCATACAGAGAAAACATGCTGACTCAGAGAAATTCACAGTATTCGTTGGCCCAAAATATTAAACGTATTTATAAAATTGTACACTAGTGTATTTGTAAATGAACACATACAAAATAAAATGTTTAGCTATGATACTTTGGTACATTTGAACACAACATAAAAATTAACATAACTACTCTCTTCCTCGAGAGATTTATTTATGCGCCATATAGACGTAGTGGCAGTGAAGTGCCACGTAGACATTATGACATTGCAGAACCACGTAGACACTGTGACAGTACAATGCCACGTAGACATTGTGACAGTGCCGTACCACGTAGACACTGTGACAGTACAATACCACGTAGACATTGTGACAGTGCCGTACCACGTAGACACTGTGACAGTACAATACCACGTAGACATTGTGACATTGCAGAACCACGTAGACACTGTGACAGTACAATACCACGTAGACATTGTGACAGTGCAGTACCACGTAGACACTGTGACAGTACAATGCCACGTAGACACTGTGACAGTACAATGCCACATGGTCTAGCCAGTGCTACATCAAGGACTGCACAACGAGAACATCATATGTTATTGTTATGCCACTAGACATTGTGTCCATCGCTGTGTCACACAGTCAGTGTAGTAGGATATTAAGGTAGTATTTGACAGTGCTTGCAGTGGGAACATCGTGTTACAGCCATGTAATATGAGCCTTAACCACCAGGCGTTCTGTGATATTGAGGATGACATCTTCACACCCTAACGGCCACTTCTTACCTTGCAGATTTTGGCCTGAGGGCGTGTGTTGGTGGTGTTGGGCATTATGGCCTCGATTTTGAAAGGACTGTAGATCGTATTTCTAGATGTCTGTATGGTCAAGAGAATCTTCCCAGCTCTACCAATAGGAATATAATCACTTCCTCGGCCACCTATACTCAAACTTTTCACTGGGAGGTTCACAGCCTGGTAGACAAACATAATGAGACAGTGGATGTTAAGATATTGAGACAGTGGATGTTAAGATAATGAGACAGTGGATGTTAATGAGACAGTGGATGTTAAGATAATGAGACAATGGATGTTAAGATAATGAGACAGTGGATGTTAAGATAATGAGACAGTGGATGTTAAGATAATGAGACAGTGGATGTGAAGATAATGAGACAGTGGATGTTAAGATAATGAGACAGTGGATGTGAAGATAATGAGACAGTGGATGTTAATGAGACAGTGGATGTTAAGACTTATAGGTAGTTTTACGGACATATAGACAAACGGATTTTTGTATATATATATATATATATATATATATATATATATATATGTGTGTGTGTGTGTGTGTATTCAGTACGTAAGCGTTCAAACTTTATGTCTAGCGACTGTCGGACATTGGATTATCCAACCCAAGTAAAACAATACTTTATATATATATATATATATATATATATATATATATATATATATATATATATATACTTATAAGACGCATTTGTTGTCTGTCTGTCTGTCTGTCTGTCTGTCTGTCTGTTCCCTTATAACTCAAGATCCAGAAAACCAAAAAACGTGAAATTTGTTACACATACACATAATTACATGGGGAAGGTTATAGGACAGGTTTCGTTTCATCTCGATGGGTAGTTTAATTGTAATTAATTATTTTTATTTAAGTATTTTACTATATTAAAGTAATCTCGACGGCGCCATAGATAAAATTCCTCTGTGACGTCATTTCCCTATGACACATTTTTAAAAGAGGGGTAACTCCCGGAAACTCCAATTGTAAACATGATGAAATCAATAGTCATATCTATTTACCTATCGCTTTATGTATTCGGAAGATTAAAATTAAAGGTGCACTTTAATAAACCGAAATACGTTAATTAAAATGTTTCTGTGACATTATTAACATTATTAATACAATCTCAATGCGTAGTTTAATTGTAATTAATTATTTTAGTATTTTACTATATTAAAGTATCCACGGTATGGGATCGCCTTCACTATAAATAAAAATCGCGCACCAAGTGAATGTGTAATTGAACGGACGGTGAAGAAAGGGCTAGGGACGGGAAAAAAAAATACTGTTGTTGTTTTTTTTCATGCTGCAAGTACCCGACTTTGCCTGGATTAAAATAAGGTTTTCTGTTTATTTAAGAAGCGTAATTTGACGTTTAATTGTACAGAGAGAGGGAGGGGCGGTGAGAGATAAAGAGAGAGGGGGGCAGGGAGGGAGAGGGAAGGAGGGGGCAGAGAGGGGGGAGAGAAGGAGGGAGGGAGGGAGAGAGGTGGTAGGGAGGGAGATTAATGGGGAGGGAGGGAGAGGGAGGGTTGGAGAGAGAAAGGGAGGGAAGGAAGAGAAAGGAAGGGAGGGAGATAGAGGGGAGGGAGAGAGAGAAAGGGGGAGGGAAGGAGAGAGGGCGAGAGAGGATGGGAGGGAGTGAGAGATAAGAGAGAGGGGGCAGGGAGGGAGAGAGGGGGAGGAGGAAGGGAGGAAGGTGGAGAGAGGGGGACGGGGGTGAGAGAAGGAGGGAGGGATATAGGGAGAGAGAGAAAAAAAGAGAGAGAGAGGGGGCAGGGGGAGAGAGAGGAAAGGAGGGTAGGAGGGAGGGAGGGGAGAGAGGGAGGGAGGGGGTGGACAGGGGGAGAGTGGGAGAGGGAGCAGGGGGGAGAGGGAGCAGGGGGGAGAGGGGAGAGAAAGAAGAGAGGGAGTAGGGAGGGTGATAGAGGGAAGGGAGGGAAAGAGAGGGTGGGAGAGAGGGAGAGAGTGAAAGAGTGAGGGGGCAGGGGGAGGGAGAGAGAGGGAATGAGGGAGGGATGAATGGGGAGAGAGAGATGGGAGAGGGAGAGGGAGGGAGGAGAAAGGGAGGGAGAGGAGGAGGGAGGGAGAGAGGAAGAGGGGGAGAGAGAGATGGGAGAGAGGGAGGGAGAAAGGAGGGAGGGAGAGAGGGGGTAGTGAGGGAGAGGATGGGAGAAATGGGAGGAAGTGAGAGATAAAGAGAGAGAGGGGGAGGGAGGGAGAGAGGGGGGAGGAGGAAGGGAGGAAGGTGGAGAGACGGGGGACGGGAGTGAGAGAAGGAGGGAGGGAGATATGGAGAGAGAGGTAGATGAGAGAGTTAGAGAGGGAAGGAGAGGGAGGGAGGGAAAGAGAAAGGGAGAGAGGCGTAAGGAGGGAGAGGGAGGGGGAGGGAGAGAGGGGGAGGGAGAAAACAAAAGGTAAACAGAAAACCTTATTTTAAACCCGGGCAAAGCCGGGTACTTGCAACTAGTATATATATATATATATATATATCAGAGCAAGTAATGGGTCATGAGTCAATGGGTCAAATGGGTCGCAAAATTGGAAGGGTCACATGGGTCATGGGTCAATGTTCTCTGACCCACGACCCATCCTTAGTCTCCGCCCGACCCTAAAAAAACCCCGTCGTCGAGCGATTTTTTTTATTTCAAAATGGTTTCTATGGCGACGGCCGCCATCTTGAAAAAAACAACATCAATGGGTCATGGGTCATGATGGGTCTAGGTCAAGAACTTGATGGGTCATATGTGTCATGGGTCAAGCTCAGAGACCCATTACTTGCTCTGATATATATATATATATATATATATATATTTATATATATATATATATATATATATATATAAAATGAAGTTTTAAGATCAATAATAATATGTTGAGTGAAGTGGGTACAGGGAAATTATTCACTTAACCCCCCCCCCGAAAGCCATCCCTCGAGCAAGGTCAGAAGTCATCAGTCTATTACTTATTCATATTATTCTTTAAAACATCGTTGTAGATAAACAAAATGAAGCCTCACAGTGTTATTGTCCACGGGAGCAGGACCAGAAACTGGAACTGAAATCTGGCCAACGGTCAAATTCGTAGAACCAAGGAACATGCCGAGAGAGACGATATAGCTATTGCCAACTGTGACTAGTGAATAGTTGGCAACTTTGATGTAGATTTTAATACTGACGACATTTTTGGGTTGTGGCTTAATAGTGTTATATCCATAGCTGCCAACATTGGTGATTCTCCCTGTCATACAGAAAAAGCAAAACATTATATCAAATACTATTAAACTATGCGATTTTTATTTCTTCTAAAGTGTTCATAATTAGCTACGTCATTTTTTTGTTTCATTAAAAACAAAAAACAAGTAGGCATACCTACCAACTGATCAAAAATATTTCTACTGATGAACGTTATTGATGGACGTTATTGATGGACGTTATTGATATTGTTATTTCTACTGATGGACGTTATTGATGGACGTTATTGATGGACGTTATTGATGGACGTTATTAATATTGTTATTTCTACTGATGGACGTTATTGACGGACGTTATTGATGGACGTTATTGATGGACGTTATTAATATTGTTATTTCTACTGATGGACGTTATTGATGGACGTTATTTCTACTGATGGACGCTATTGATGGACGTTATTGATGGACGTTATTTCTACTGATGGACGCTATTGATGGACGTTATTTCTACTGATGGACGTTATTGATGGACGTTATTGATGGACGTTATTTCTACTGATGGACGCTATTGATGGACGTTATTGATGGACGTTATTGATATTGTTATTTCTACTGATGAACGTTATTGATGGACGTTATTGATGGACGTTATTGATGGACGTTATTGATGGACGTTATTGATATTGTTATTTCTACTGAGGGACGTTATTGATGGACGTTATTGATGGACGTTATTGATGGACGTTATTGATGGACGTTATTTCTACTGATGGACGCTATTGATGGACGTTATTGATGGACGTTATTGATATTGTTATTTCTACTGATGGACGTTATTGATGGACGTTATTGATGGACGTTATTGATGGACGTTATTGATGGACGTTATTGATATTGTTATTTCTACTGAGGGACGTTATTGATGGACGTTATTGATGGACGTTATTGATGGACGTTATTGATGGACGTTATTGATGGACGTTATTGATGGACGTTATTGATATTGTTATTTCTACTGATGAACGTTATTGATGGACGTTATTGATGGACGTTATTTCTACTGATGGACGTTATTGATGGACGTTATTGATGGACGTTATTGATGGACGTTTTTGTAGGACGTTATTGATATTGTTATTTCTACTGATGGACGTTATTGATGGACGTTATTGATATTGTTATTTCTACTGATGGACGTTATTGATGGACGTTATTGATGGACGCTATTAATATTGTTATTTCTACTTATGGACGTTATTGATGGACGTTATTGATGGACTTTATTGATGGACGTTATTGATGGACGTTATTGATGGACGTTATTGATGGACGTTTTTGATGGACGTTATTGATGGACTTTATTGATGGACGTTATTGATGGACTTTATTGATGGACGTTATTGATGGACGTTATTGATGGACGTTATTGATGGACGTTATTGATGGACGTTATTGATATTGTTATTTCTACTGATGGGCGTTATTGATGGACGTTATTGATGGACGTTATTGATGGACGTTATTGATTTTGTTATTTCTACTGATGGACGTTATTGATATTGTTATTTCTACTGATGGACGTTATTGATATTGTTATTTTTACTGATGGACGTTATTGATATTGTTATTTCTACTGATGGACGTTAATGATTTTGTTATTTCTGCTGATTGACGTTATTGATATTGTTATTTCTACTGATGGACGTTATTGATATTGTTATTTCTACTGATGGACGTTATTGATTATGTTATTTCTACTGATGGACGTTATTGATATTGTCATTTCTACTGATGGATGTTATTGATGGACGTTATTGATGGACGTTAATGATGGACGTTATTGATGGCCTTTATTGATGGACGTTATTAATATTGATACTCAAAAATTTTATGTTTTATTTTTATTTTATTAGAAAAGCCCAGAGTGTATTTTCTGAGGAAAAAACCACCTACTAAAAAGCTGTTTTTTGTGGCTACATAGGTATGTATTAATTCATTTTTCTGATATATATATATATATATATATATATATATATATATATATATATATATATATATATATATATAGTGATTGCTGTACTTTGTTTTAATAATTATTATAACCAGTTCACTCACCTAGATTGCCTCTCATAAAATCTCAATACAACCAGTTCACTCACCTAGATTGCCTCTCATAAAATCTCAATATAACCAGTTCACTCACATAGATTGACTCTCATAAAATCTCAATACAACCAGTTCACCTACATTGACTTATATCTCAATAAAACAGTTCACTCACATAGATTCACTCTCATTACATATCAATATAAACAGTTCACTCACATAGATTCACTCTCATTACATATCAATATAAACAGTTCACTCACCTAGATTCACTCTCATTATATCGGCGTAGGTTGAAAAGTTGGAGGTGATCCTATACTCTGGAACTATTTTATTGACACACCCACATCCAATGTTCTCTCCGAATGATAAAACAACTCCACACATTTGGAAAACTGAGTCGCCACCCTGGAATGGTCCAACAGCCTCCAGTAAATAATCCGCTACATTGGAAGAAAACAAAAATACAACGAATTAATTACGTGAACCTTTGACCTTTTTTTCATTTCTTCCACTGCCTAATCATGGACCAATTCATTTCATTTTTCGCCCCATTCGGGGTAATTTGTCGTAGTTTGATAATTCCTGGTTGTAATGTGTCGCAGTTTGATAATTCCTGGTTTAATTTGTCGCAGTTTAATAATTCCTGGTTTAATTTGTCGCAGTTTGATAATTCCTGGTTATAATTTGTCGTAGTTTGATAATTCCTGGTTTAATTTGTCGCAGTTTGATAATTCCTGGTTGTAATTAGTCGTAGTTTGATAATTCCTGGTTGTAATTTGTCGTAGTTTGATAATTCCTGGTTGTAATTTGTCGTAGTTTGATAATTCCTGGTTGTAATTAGTCGTAGTTTGATAATTCCTGGTTGTAATTTGTCGTAGTTTGATAATTCCTGGTTGTAATTTGTCGTAGTTTGATAACTCCTGGTTGTAATTTGTCGTAGTATGATAATTCCTGGTTTAATGTGTCGTAGTATGATAATTTCTGGTTGTAATGTGTCGTAGTTTGATAATTCCTGGTTGTAATTTGTCGTAGTATGATATTTTTTAGTTATAAGTGAAAATAATAAGCTAGTCCTGACAACTAAGATGTTTAATTAATAAACAAAAATAATTACCGGAAGAACTCTCTGGAATGAGCATGTCCACTTGAATGATGCCTGGTTTTGTAGAACTGACAGATGTCTCATTCTTTAAAGCAATAGTAAATGTTGGATTGATCGCCTGTGAATGTAATGAAGACTTATAGCGAACCCTGTTCATTATTATGTAAATCAACTAGATCTGTTGGATCATGTTTTATTGGGCTATAAATATGACAGGGCTGCCATTAGCAAATATTGAGCCCATGACAGTCTGCACCAGCCGAGACTCTATGATCAAACCCACAAATCGCTCTTTTTTTATGATAGATTGATGTACTTGGCGGGCCTCTTAGGTATGGGGGCCTTGCAGCGGCGGCGCTGGATACTATGACAAAGATTGTATTTGTGACCTGGCATAATGTTAAAGTAAAGAAACGTTGAGCAGGACATGTTAAAGTAGAAAAAACAAGCAATTTAAGTCTTTTCCGTTTCGACAAAGGACATTTAAGAGCATTTTCGCCGGACGAAATCCGTATTTTTTTCCGGGTTCCATAAATATTGCTCCACGCGCATGAATTTTGATAAATTTAGAGATGGAAGTAATCATGTTGAATAACTATTACAAAAAAAATAATGATTACGCCCCTTTGATTAGCTTTTATTATTTATATTTAAAATATAAGCAAAAACGGTACATAAGAAACTCTTATATTTTGGCTCTGAGAGGTCAGATTGCAAAATGGACTTTTGATATACACTTGGCAGGCCAAGACCTACAAAATGATATATACATCATGGGTCTAGGACTTATGGTTGTTGAGATCTAGGGTGATGACAGACAGACAGACAAACAGACAAAACGGGGACAATAGAGCATTTTTTTTCGAAAATGCTCTAAAAAACTTTCAGCAGGACTAAAGCTAAAGTAAAGTAACGTTGAGCATGGTATATGTTGAAGTAAAGAAACTTTCAGCAGGACTAAAGCTAAAGTAAAGTAACCTTGAGCATGGTATATGTTGAAGTAAAGAAACTTTCAGCAGGACTAAATCTAAAGTAAAGTAACCTTGAGCATGGTATATGTTGAAGTAAAGAAACTTTCAGCAGGACTAAATCTAAAGTAAAGTAACCTTGAGCATGGTATATGTTGAAATAAAGAAACCTTGAGCATGGTATATGTTGAAGTGAAGAAACTTTCAGCGGGACTAATGTTGCAGTAAAGACACTTTGACATAACTAATTGTAACAAACTTCCACAAATAGTTGTCATAAGAATATGATCTGTCTTTGAAACAAATACTACACAGATTGTTTCTTGAAAAAAAAATTAAGTAATAATATTTTACTGTAATAAACCTGCAAGTAGGGATACAATTACCATAGCACACCGGAAAATATGAATACAATTACTGTAATATATTGATGCAACTTAATTAATTAATTTCCATTGTCTCTTTTTTAAAACTTTGCATGTAAAAAAATTACAATCATGAAATACATAAATTACCAAGCTTTTTTTAAAGGAAACATTTTAAACAAAACAAAAGGTGTAAACACCCAGTAACACAAGACAAACTTGTCATCAAATGATAATGACATTCAGCAATACATACACATTGGTCATCATATGAAAGCAACATTCTTCAATTCAGACACACTTGTCATCATAAGATAGCAACATTCTGCAATACAGACACACGTGTCATCATAAGACAGCAACATTCAGCAATACAGACACACTTGTCATGATATGACAATAACATTCAGCAATACAGACACACTTGTCATAATAAGACAGCAACATTCCGCATTACAGACACACTTGTCATCATATGACAGCAACATTCAGCAATACAGACACACTGGTCATCACCTGTGATAAAGTCTTGGCCACCGCCGTCACCTTCAACTGACCAGCCCAGATGGCCGAGGTACCGATCTCTACTGTGGCCCCGATCCAGTAGTCCTTCCCTATGAGTGTGACATCGTCCAGTAATATAATATGTATCATGAATGAAATGATGCCCCTGTTGGCACTGACTGGACTCACACTGTACTCTCTAGCCACTGGAATTAAACCACGTCACATATCAGGAGAATAGAATTAATGTAAAAACATTTACGTTCATTTTAGTCTGTTATAAAAAATTATTTGATGGTAAAAGAATGAAGGTTTACAAAAATATATTGAGAGGGAACTTAATTTTGTAATAAATATATTGAGAGGAACTTAATTTTGTAATTAATATATTGATAGAGAATTTAATTTTGTAATAAATATATTGAGAGGGAAATTAATTTTGTAATAAATATATTGAGAGGGAACATAATTTTGTAATAAATGTATTGAGAGGGAACTTAATTTTGTAGTAAATATATTGAGGGGGAACTTAATTTTGTAATAAATATATTGAGAGGGAACTTAATTTTGTAATAAATATATTAGTTAAACTTGTGTACATTATTTGACAGATCAGTGGATTGGCTAAACTTGTGTACATTATTTGATAGATCAGTGGATTGTCAAACAGACGCACGCTAAATGTATGTTTTTTTCCCACAAATATTAACGCAACAATGCAGCGTGTGACGTAACTTGGCCAGGTAGGTCATTTCAGACTCTGCTTTGAGAAATGTGGGAGGGAGGGAATGGGAAGTTTCAGGCTGTTTTTTTTTTTTGCACGTAAATAAAAAATATAGCAAATTATTAGGAAATAGAAGATAGTAATTTCTTGTGAATTTGAACTTGTCTGTCTGGGTTGTTGTTGTTTGTTTGTTTTTGTTTTTTTTGTGCACAGCCACTGCTAGCATGACAGGGTGTTAAATGCCCACTGCTAGCATGACAGGATGTTAAATGCCCACTGCTAGCATGACAGGGTGTTAAATGCCCACTGCTAGCATGACAGGATGTTAAATGCCCACTGCTAGCATGACAGGGTGTTAAATGCCCACTGCTAGCATGACAGGGTGTTAAATGCCCACTGCTAGCATGACAGGGTGTTAAATGCCCACTGCTAGCATGACAGGGAGTTAAATGCCCACTGCTAGCATGACAGAGTGTTAAATGCCCACCACGCCAGTTTTATTGGCGGCGTGTGATGCGCGTCTGTCATGCCTACAGACCGGGGGGATGAGTGTTCCCACTACATCTGTCGGCATGGCAAAAAAGTGTTTAACACTTGCCTAGACTGGCAAAACCCTATGAGGGACAGAGGAGGAGCGTTAATGTGCCTAACCCCTCTTCCAGAAATGTCTAGCTGCGAGAGTGTGCTGGAGTGTAAGAGTGCTGAGTGCTGACCACATCCGTCAACAGCTGCGAGTAACAGGGTCTCGATTGAATCTCAGCGACCATGTCACTGTCACTGTCGAAAAAAGGTTTGTTTTCTGTCCAGGAGACACCGATGTTCCCCCATCCCCCGACAGATCACGATAATTTTCTCCCTGACCAGGAAATGCATTCTTAACTAAAACTAGATAATTTGAGAATGTACTGTGTTGCTGGCTTTGGTCGGTTTTATTAATGGAACCCATATATTGCTAGTTAAAAATATCTTATGACGAACGTAGTCAATCAAAATCCAAATGAATGTGCAACAGCTTGTTTGAAAAAAAAGATAATTTTAATAATCCACTTAAAAAGGGTTTATCTTGAAAAAAAAAAACGGTTAGGTTTTAGATTTTAAATATATTGTTGCAAAATAAACAAAATTATTGTCACCTCTCATTACCTTTTATTTATTTTATCCGCCCCCCCCCCCGGCCAATGACGCCCCGGGACATGACGTAACAAATCAAATTACATACAGAAGTAGCTGTGAGTTGACGCCCTAATTATACACAGAAGTAGCTGTGAGTTGACGCCCCATTTACATACAGAAGTAGCTGTGGGTTGACGCCCCACTTACATACAGTAGTAGCTGTGGGTTGACGCCCTACATACATAAAGAAGTAGATGTGGGTTGACGCCCCACTTACATACAGAAGTAGCTATGGGTTGACAACCTTCTTACATACAGAAGAAGCTGTGAGTTGACAACCTACTTACATACAGAAGTAGCTATGGGTTGACGCCCCACTTACATACAGAAGTAGCTGTGAGTTGACGCCCCATTTACATACAGAAGTAGCTGTGGGTTGACGCCCCACTTACATACAGCAGTAGCTGTGGGTTGACAACCTACTTACATACAGAAGTAGCTGTGGGTTGACGCCCCACTTACATACAGAAGTAGCTGTGGGTTGACAACTTACTTAATACAGATGTAGCTGTGGGTTGACAACCTACTTACATACAGTAGTAGCTGTGGGTTGACAACCTACTTACATACAGAAGTAGCTGTGGGTTAACAACCTACTTACATACAGTAGTAGCTGTGGGTTGACGCCCCACTTACATACAGAAGTAGCTGTGGGTTGACAACCTACTTACATACAGAAATAGCTGTGGGTTGACAACTTACTTAATACAGATGTAGCTGTGGGTTGACAACCTACTTACATACAGAAGTAGCTGTGGGTTTACGCCCCACTTACATACAGAAGTAGCTATGGGTTGACAACCTTCTTACATACAGAAGAAGCTGTGGGTTGACAACCTACTTACATACAGAAGTAGCATTGGATTGACAACCTACTTACATACAGTAGTAGCTATGGGTTGACAACCTACTTACATACACAACTAGGCAACTACCATGGGACCCTATTATAGATGGGCCCCTACTTGAATAAATAAAATGCAATGCCATTAGAGCCCCAGCCGTTACATTTGACCAATTTCTGCAAGCACTTCACACATCTAAAATGACCAACAGTTGTTGTTGTTTTTTTTTTTGGGGGGGGGGGAAGGGCCCGAGTTGTAATACATTAGTATGGGTATGGAATTAGCTAACGACGTCTTTCACAGCATTTTTGTCTGGAGCTACCAAAGGTACTTAAGCCTTGAATCTAATTACGTAAGAAGGATTTAAATGTAAAAACAAGCAATTAAGCCTGTTCCATTCTGGACACAGGACGTGTTAGCGCATTTTCGTGTTATGTATCAGTACGTTTGTTAGCTTTCAGTAAATATTTGTAAATTTTGGAAATGTTTATAAATTCAATTGTGTAATGCATATATCTTTAAAAAAAAATTATAAAGACGTTTCTTTATATTTGAAAAAAAAAATTATTGTCTCTTAAATCTAACTACAAGTGGTTTGTGGTTACTGAAATAGGACTCATAATTGAAAACATTCGAAATTATAGTCATTTAATCGTCCGAAAACTCCGTCAATTGTTGCATAGCTCTGATACTTTCAATTTCACTCAGAACACAAGCTTACTATTTCATTTGATGAGTTTCTTAATAAATCTTGGTGAAACTACGTGCTGCAGTATTTCGCACCAAATGAATGGGTTATTGAACGTACAAGGTGTATATATAATATATAAGCCCCTTAGGAGCCCTGAAGCCCGGCCCTCAGAGGTCCTATCGCGAAATGAACTTTTGATGTACACTTGGCAGGCCAAGACCTACAAAATGATATATACATCATGGGTCTAGGACTTATGGTTGTTGAGATATAGGCGCTCCTTTATTAATATAGCTTATATAGTAAAAAACGGTACTAAGCCCCCTTTTACGGCCCTCAGAGGTCAGATCGCGAAATGGAAAAATGTCATTTCTTGGCAGGCCAAGACCTACAAAATGATATATACATCTTGGGTCTAGGACTTATGGTTGTTGAGATCTAGTGTGATGACAGACAGACAAAACGGAGACAAAAAAGTGGTTGGTTTTGTTTGAACGTGTATCATTCTTACATTTGTTGATTGGTCGTCCTAGGTACATGGTCATTCTCTTGTTGCCCACTGTATTGCCCTCTGCTGAATATTTTGGTGTGAAGGTGGACAGGTCACTGAAGCCACAGGCGTACGCCTCACTGACGCTGATGATCTTAGCGTCACAGATACTCATGACGTCCGTGAAGTTGATGGGAGCGAACACGTCCATCTTGATGTCCATCACAGGATACATGATGGCCAGGTCCAGAGTAAACAACGCAGATGAACCAATGACCATAGAGCTCGGCCCTGAAACGTTGGCCTGTGGCTGGGCTTGTGTCACGGCGATAAAGGCCTAAAGAAAACAGGACAATAATGTGTCTGTCAGACATTATGTACTATCCTTAATTGTCTATGACAGACATTATGTAGTCTACGTAATCCTCTATGACAGACATTTGGTTGTAATTATTCTTAACTTTCTATGGTAGATATTGTGTAGTATACTTAGCTGTGTATGACTTGCATTATGTACCATATGTTACTTTGTATGACATACATTATTAGCCTTTTGTTTAGCTTTATATGACAGATTGCTGTGTTCTTTAATTAACTGACGTTTAAGTAATTTATCTATTTGTAGAAAAATAAATGTGATTTTATAAGCTTCTAATTAGTTTTACTTTCTGTGGTTGGGTTTGTGTGTGGATGTCTATGTTTGTCTGTAAATGATGTAACTGACTTGGGGGACCTATTCTAATTTAATAAGAAATGAGAAACATTAGATTTGGCACATGTGTAGTTTCTGCATGACAATACACGATTTTAATAATCTTAATTCCTCGAATAAACTTTTTAGATATACAAAGCTAATTACTTTTTAGTAATGTTTATAATGGGCAAAAATACGCATTGAGATTGTCAGGTGAAAATAAATACGGAAATACAGCACATGTGCATAAGTGTGTCATATTGCATAGATTTTTTTTTTCGTCCATAATGTGATGTAGACAGACCGAATTAGATGGAATTATGTTAGAACTAAAAGGTTCAAAAAAGAATAAAAGCTTAAAAGAAATATTTTATTAAAATGCCTTAAATAGTCAAACGAATCCCTTATATCATAAAAATATGTATTGAAATTATCATTTTTAAAAGCGTGGGAGAATTAACCTGACTAAATGTGTATTAACATTAGTTGATACGTTGCATAAATAAATGTTGGGCACTTATGCTTATGTTTTTAGTTTTGGTTGTTTTATAAAACTATAAACAGTACTCACTGAGGTGTCATTGGTTGAGTTGGTTATAAAACTATACTCAATGAGGTGTCATTGGTTGTGTTGGTTATTAAACTATACTCACTGAGGTGTCATTGGTTGTGTTGGTTATAAAACGATACTCACTGAGGTGGCATTGGTTATGTTGGTTATAAAACAATACTCACTGAGGTGTCATTGTTTGTGTTGGTTGTAAAACTATACTCACTGAGTTGTTATAGGATGTGTTGGTTGTAAAACTATACTCACTGAGGTGTCATTGGTTGTGTTGGTTATAAAACTGGCTTGTCCAACCCACACATCGTTTTCGTTATTGAATTCAGCTCCAACACTCACCCAGTATTCCTTTGATTAGAGATTAGAAAGAAATGTATTATTTCATCAGTTTACATTTAGAGTCCTTAGTTTCGTTTTTGCGAATTCATGTGTTGGAAATGAGAAATAAATTGCGAGTGTTTTATTCGTGTGTAAACAACACTTTTAAATACATACAAATCCTTAAACACAATACACAATTATAAATAAACAGTTTTACACACAATTATTAAACATACATTATTTTATTTGATGATAAAATGTATACAATGTATTTAGACGAACAATAGAATGTATTTAAATTTTATAGTAATGAAGTAGACTACAAAAATATAGGAAATAACTATGAAACATTCTTTATAACAAATTCCGAAGTAGTAATTTTATTATTTGATTGATTTGAAATATTAACCAGTACGCTAGAGTGAATGGTTTGGTCAGATGCGAACAGTATACTGGGGTGAATGGTTTGGTCAGATGCGAACAGTATACTGGGGTGAATGGTTTGGTCAGATGCGAACAGTACGCTGGGGTGAATGGTTTGGTCAGATGCGAACAGTATACTGGGGTGAATTGTTTAGTCAGATGCGAACAGTACGCTGGTATGAATTGTTTAGTCAGATGCGAACAGTACGCTGGGGTGAATGGTTTGGTCAGATGCGAACAGTACGCTGGGGTGAATGGTTTGGTCAGATGCGAACAGTATACTGGGGTGAATGGTTTGGTCCAGGGGTCGGCAACCTTTTAAGACGGAAGAGCCAAAAGTTGAAATTTGCATTTTTCTCAGTTTTGTTTCAATATTATGGTATTTGATTAGATCGCAATTTGACATCGAAAGAGCCGCAACTTGACATCGAAAGAGCCGCATGCGGCTCGCGAGTCGCAGGTTGCGACCCCTGGTTAGGTCAGATGCGAACAGTACGCTGGGGTGAATAGTTTGGTCAGTTACGGAGAAAACCAAGAAGGTTGTACAGTAATTTTATAAATATTCTCTTCCAAACACAATTCTTATACAAAAAACAACACCTGTGTTATACTTGCATCATTAAACTAGAGACATTTGGACACATTTGTTTGTGTTCAAACAGGCTGACAATCATTATTCCGAATTTGAAGAATGGTTTTTGGTAGTCTATCATGCCTTAACACATGTCCGAACTATGCGATCCTACGACTCTTGATTGTTGCCATAATTGTTTCATGAGTTCCCTCGATTGAGGATATTATTTCCCAGACATACTCATTGGTCTTGCGTTCTAAGTAGGAGATTCTAAGGATTGTTCTGATGCATTTGTTTTCGACTGCCTGTAACTTGCTTGTCTTGGCTGCTAGAAGTGTCATTACTCGCTTGACTGTAAAGTCTCCTACACAGTCACTGTGGACTTCACTACTCGCTTGACTTAAAGAGATTCCATCACTTGTACCAGTCCATTTTAAATGTTGTATCTCCTCATAACTTGCCAGAGTCCCTCGAGCTGTTTATATGGAGAGACAAATGAGGGGGTTGCCTAAAGTTCCCACTGAAAAGGGTCCCTTTTATTTATCCGTGACAACATAAATATTTAAAGTTTCATGTGTTGTTTATTACAATTACAAATGTTCTACAATCAAGAGGTGTTTACGTTTTGTAACAAAAATTTAACGGTCAAGTTCCACATTATGGCCAGGCAGGATCTCCACAAGATATTAGAAAATAGTCACTTTTATGTGTAGTTGTAAGTCAAAGGGACAAATTTATAAAAAAAATCAATAGTGTCCGAGATTTGCAAGTGTGAACTTAATATAGTTTTTGCCCAGAGGGTTTCACTAAATATCTAAGCACGGACTCAGAATAAAAGAATGAAATCTGTAAATGACGACTTGAGAAGGAAAACTGTAAAAGACGACTTGAGAAGGAAAGCTGTAAATGACGCCTTGAGAAGGAAAGCTGTAAATGACGACTTGAGAATGAAAACTGTAAATGAGGCTTGAGAATGAAAACTGTAAATGACGACTTGAGAATGAAAGTTTAAATAATGACTTGAGAAGGAAAGCTGTAAATGACGCCTTGAGAAAGAAAGCTGTAAATGACGACTTGAGAAGGAAAACTAAATGACGACTTGAGAAGGAAAGCTGTAAATGACGACTTGAGAAGGAAAACTAAATGACGACTTGAGAAGGAAAACAGTAAATGACGACTTGAGAAGGAAAACTGTAAATGACGACTTGGGATTGAAAACTGTAAATGACGACTTGAGATTGAAAACTGTAAAAGACGACTTGAGATTGAAAGCTGTAAAAGACGACTTGAGAAAGAAAACTGTAAATGACGACTTGAGAATGAAAACTGTATATTTATTTTCACTCATCTATATACATAATCGGCTAACATAGATGGTGGTTTGACAGACCTTCACACCGTGCGGTGTATAGGATGTTCATGGCAATAAAAGCCACATGTCTGCACGTTACAAATACACGGCACCGTATGAGTTGAAAGCGTACATCGCTAAAAAAAAGTCTGAGTTCTACGTCACACCTTTGCGGAATTAAAAAAAAAACAACGCGCGTCATCGACCGTCTCTATAAAAATAGTCTGGGGAATTCCAAAATTATAGAAACTGAAAAGAGACAATGTTTGTTAAATGAGAGTATGTTTGGTGCGCATTTTGTTCATCAAATGAATCTTTCTTGAATAAAAATGAAATGCTGGGGAATTCTAAACACAACAAGGATTTCTTATTAATGAATTAAGATTTTTAAATGATATGGAGTAGTGTGCGCAAATTATGTTTAATAGTCGGGGGTTGTTTTTGTTAAGCTTCTGTACCCATTATGAGGATTATTTTCTTTGGGATGAATTATATAAAAAGCTATTTTTTTGTATATAGACTGATTGTTAACGCGCTCAAATATATATTACCGAGTTGGTTGGGATAGGTGTGGGAATAAACCAAATGGTTGAGGAAAGGGGGGTGGGGTCAAGCAGACGATTCAAGATGCAACACCGCTATTTTTTTAACCTCACGTCTCTCTTTTTTTTTTTTTTTAAATACGTCATGTTATAAAAAAAAAGAACTGTTGGAATGGGGTGTAGGGTTGGTAAAGGAGTGTTTAACCGGGGGGAGGGGGGGTAGGGAGAAGTGTCACGTGGTATTATTAACAGGGTGAACATGCAGTTATACTAAATGCCCCTTTTTGTAATTTTGTACATTGAGACCCACTGCGATTCGGGCATGTATTGGGTGGAAGAAGGTGGCGGGCGGGGGATGGAGGGAGGGAAGGATAGTCCTTTAAAATATTATGAATGAATTAAGATTAGTCAATGATATGGTGTTGTGAGCACATCACCATTTTCAACTCCAACTGCGTGCCTAATAGCCGGTCCGGGTACCGGGCCTGTTCAGCTAGTACCATATATAAAGTTGCACGTCTAATTGTATATTTATACTTTTTGTTTGCTATCGATAAACTATATATACTTTTTCTGGTTAAATATATTGAAGTATATAGTGAAGTATAATTGTTTAATATATATTTACTTTTATTAATGACTCCTGATAAAATCAATGTATACTTATAATCAAAAGAGGAAAAAATGTTTCAATAACCATTTATTGAATGCAGTATTTGGTGAAAAATAAAGAAAATATACACACATATGGGCAGGGTCAGCATAATAACTTTTTGGGCGCACATGCAAAACTTATTTATCACCCGGCACATCCCATTTTAGATTGCGAGAATTTTAAAATAATTTTGCCAGCTAATTCTAAGTCTATTGCGTGAAGTGTTTTAAGCTGTATTTTAAATTCACTGAATATATTAACTTCGATCATTTGACTTTTGAATGCTACTAAAGTAAAATTGATATTATTTGGCGATTGATCATATTTTTTTTAGTACCGTACTTGTACTATTGCCTTATCTCAATCAGCTGTTTACAACGTAAACCAATACTTCATGAAAAGAGTTTCGCCAATACCAATACAAATACTCAAGTAAAAATATATTGCCAAATTCGATACCAATACAATATCAATACTTTTGAGACCAACAAAATATTTGTATTTAAAATATAAAGAGTGCAAGTTTTTTAAGTTTTTATACAACTGACAGATCGATCGAAAAAGAAATGAAGTTTTCTTTTCTGTCGTTCATTGAAACATTGAACAAATAGTTGATAGAAAGAAAGTAAATGAATGTAAGAATATAAGGATAACATTTATAGATTTCGGCGCGAAAAGCAAAAACTTCAAAAGAAAATTTAAATTAAATTTTTCCTTCAACTCTCCGACCGTGGTTGTATTGGTGGGGAGGTGGGTGGTGTTAATATTGGTAGGGTTGATGGCTATGTTACTAGAAGTCATTGAATTTATGTAGATTTCTTTAAAAACAAGGTATTAAAATCGCTATTGTTTTTCTGCAAATAGCTAATTGTGGCAACAGAAAAGTATTGGTATCGAGTATCGAAATGTTTTCGTCTAAAATGTATCGGCGATACACAAATCAATACTTGTTACAAAAAGGATCGGCAATACAGCAATCAATAGTACAAAGTATCACCGATACTTTATTGGCCGATACCGATACTTCGATACTCACAACCCTGAGAAATATTGACAGTATACCAACATCCTACAGTGTATAATCAAATCGACTGGTAATATTCGTGCACATATTATGCAACTATAAAGTTTAATACATGTCTGATATACCGGTACATTTGCAGCGTTTTCATATCTTTCCTATTTATTATCTGGAAGTTGCCGCTCTAAAGTATAACCAAACTGGCCGGCTGCCTAGACATCCACTAACACAGTGGTCCCCAACACCCGAGCCACGGACCGGTACCGTGGACCGGATGTTATTTTTATAGTAAATGTGAAGCGGCCGATTCGCTACTTTATATTAATTTCTCATTTATGTATAGGCGTATTCTCAAATATTGGTCAAGATTATTATCAACTACTAGCCATCCCGCGTCGTAACATACGCCGCCTTATCAATCAATATAATTACTGTAATTATAATTTAAAATAAGCAATAAAACAAAATAACAGGCTGACATCTTCGAAAAAAATACATAGTAAGCAAAGTTGAACTTTGACCTATCATGTGCAGACTTTATGGTCACTATCTGGTACCTTCCAGCAACTTGATTTTTTATTTCATGGTTTATTTTTTTTTCATTCAGCACCTCATTTCCGCTGTTAAACAGATACATAATTTACCTCGACGGAGAATAAATGAGCATGCCCCCCCCCCCCCCGTTATCGCAAGTTTAGGTAAGACATCATTAAATTATCGAAATATTTTTTTGTTCTAAAACGGGCGGACGGACTATAATTTGAACATTTCAGTTTTACCCCCCCCCCCCCCCGTGTCAAAGTTGTCTAGATCCGCCCCTGAACATGATTACGACCAAACAATACTGTTTTTAAAATTACTGGAGCTGTCTAGACATAAAATAGTATTGTACAACCACCAGTGCGCTCGTACTGCTTAATATATTTCACTAAATAAAAGAACAAAACGTCACAATCTGGTTTTATTAAAGAAATCAGAAAAATTTTAATTTATCTGTGGCATGCCTCCCTTCTGAACCCATCTGTAGTAAATAGTCTTGCAGGCTGGTGTAATAATTACTGGGTTTTTTCCCCCGCTATTGCAAGTTGTCGTCTGGGATCAGAAAAACAACACGCTAGCTGTGACTCAGCCCTCGTCTCCCAGCACACTATAGTGTTTTTTTCTGAACACCCCCCTCATTTTCCACTGGTGTTGTCTGTGATCGGGAATTCCACAATCTATAAATAGACCTACGTCTTGCGTCTCGAAGAGGAGAAATATATATATATATATATATATATATATATATATATATAGATAGATATAGATATAGATCGCCTAAGTCAGCAAGTCACTGCAAAGTACAGACATATACAACAACAGTAGAGCAATGCTACTTGGACGTTTTTAAGTGGCCATTCAGAGAATACAGAATGCTGATATAAAATCACGGCAAGGGCTACAGACAATGATAAATGATGTTTTTTTTCAGATCTATTTTTAGAGAAGAGAGATAGAGAGACGTATGAAGACACTACATACTTAAAGGTTAATAGAGGAAGGAATCGTTATTTTACACCTAATGTACACGGGTCGGACTGACGAGGGAGTTCATTGGGAAGTCATAGTTTCCCAGATTTCTCTGTAATTTAGTGGAATGTATCAACATTTTTAGCTAATTGATTAGCTCTCGGCTTTTAAATCCCGAAAAACCGTTTTTCGTATGCTTCGAGAATCGTCAAAAAAACCGGTTTTTCGCCGCCGGTTTTTAAAAACCGACATTGCCCTAGTTGACAAGTCGTTGTACTGTAGAGGATCTCGCTTTGGAAAATAATAGATTTGTTGATAAACATATTTACCAAGTATTTATTTAAAAAGAAAAGAAGAACTTGATGAACACTTTAACCAAAGATTTGCTAAGAACTATCTGACGTTGTTCTGGATTATTTAATTAAATTTCTATTATATTTTCTCTCACGTTTTGGGGGGCAAGTTTTTTGCGCCGACACCGACACCGGACGAAGTACAAATGCCGACACCGACACCGGGCAAAGTACAAACGCCGACACCGACATCGGGCAAAAACTGCCCACACCGACACGACACCGGCTCCCCAGCCCTGCTTATTCGACCCGAATCGATCTTTAAACAGGTTAAGAAAATGTAATTCGACTATAAAACATTTGTCAAAGTAAACAACAACAAAAACTCCAACTCACCTTATTGTGTACTGTACTGGGGTTCTCTATCATCACTGCCTCATACTTCACAGTTATGGTGCTGGGTGTGTTGCTGGTAAGATCCGCTCCATTGTTGTTAACAGTACCCAAGGCGATGATAGCACGGTCATTCTAAATAATAAGATGACCATTTCATTGAAATGTATTGATGTACAACTTTTATATCTATAATTACGACTCTTCCTATCTATAAGTACAACTCTTCTTATCTGTAAGTACAACTATTGTATGTAGAAATAATTGTGTACATTTTTAAAGCAGACGAGATTTAATTAGGCGGAGTTGTTGTTTTTTCCATATGTCTGTCATCAAATCCTGGAATTCATTATGGACCTGTTCCTGTCATCAAATCCTGGAATTCCTTATGGACCTGTTCCTGTCATCAAATCCTGGAATTCATTATGGGCCTGTTCCTGTCATCAAATCCTGGAATTCATTATGGACCTGTTCCTGTCATCAAATCCTGGAATTCGTTTTGGACCTGTTCCTGTCATCAAATCCTGGAATTCATTTTGGACCTGTTCCTGTCATCAAATCCTGGAATTCATTTTGGACCTGTTCCTGTCATCAAATCCTGGAATTCATTTTGGACCTGTTCATGTCATCAAATCCTGGAATTCATTTTGGACCTGTTCTCGTATTGTGGTAAAGTTCAAATTTTGCGCAAGTGTATACTCGTTGTGACAATAGAATACTTTAATGTAAATAATGATGATTAAATAAATACGGATATACCATATCATTACATTTGTGTACAATTTAGTGAAGCTATTTTTTATCTCATTAAGATTAACCAAATCAGTCTAAAAAATGGAACAAAAAATAGCTAGATAAATTCTTTTAAAACTAAAAAAGTTTTGAAAAATATAAAAAACTGTTTAAGCAAAATACAGTAAACAATAGCTCCTTAGATTATTCACATATTTATATTAATTAATTATCATTACTCAAAGGAATATCGTGAGTGTCATTGCGCAACCCCCTGATGTTAAAAACTAAGACATGAACAAATAACTGAAATAAAATATTCTACACTTTTGGCGAAGTCTTTCTTTGTATTCTACCTTGAATACAAGATACTAGACAAAAGTTTTTCGACAATAATTCATTAATAACGGGGAAAAAATTTTGTATATAATTAATAGGCACCCACGCTGATATTTTTAGCAATAATAATTTATATAAATATAACTTTAATCTAAGGAATATTTTTAAAACATTTTAGTGCATTTTTAATAAAAAAAATATTATATGCTTTTAATTGACATCACTTTCTCTTGGTTTGTTTTTAAATCTTGTAACTCAATGTTGGGCCTGTTCTAATTTAGTGAGAAATCTGAAAGTTTGAAAATTTGGGACATGTGTAGACTCTATATGACAATACACACGTCCGTGAATTAAAGTCTTGTAGTATTACCAGGCTAATTACTCTTGAGAAATTGTTATAATGGGGTTAGGTATTGTCATGTCAAAATTAATACTGAAATAAAGCACCGGTGCAAAAGTGCGCAAAATAAAGAAGCTTTATATTATTCTGATCTCTGATGGGCCCCCAGAGTTTATATTATTTTGATCTCTAATGGGCCCCCACAGTTTATATTATTCTGATCTCTAATGGGCCCCCACAGTTTATATTATTCTGATCTCTAATGGGCCCCCATAGTTTTCTTCAACACCCGAGGCCAACCTTAATCCGCTTCCATGGCCACTAGGGAGCGACCGATAATCGGATCGGTATCGGTATCGGACCGATATTGGCACTATCGGTTAATATCGGATCGGCCGATTGTTGTAGGGAGCGACCGATAGTCGAACCGATATCGGCACTATGGGTTAACTGTCGGACCGGCCGTTTTTTGGCTGCGATACATTGTTGTTTTTTTTCACAACAGAGCTGCAGAAAAAAAAATCAGCAAATAACCCAATTCTATAACCAGATCAGACAAGATTTAAAAAAAAGGAAAAAAAACCCTTACACAGAAATTGTTACGTCTACATCAGAGATATGACCTTGAAACAATAGGATTGGCATTTCTTAATTCTAATGTATGACCTTGAATGATACAATTAGTGAACATCTGTGCGTATTTTTTGTTGGGATGGGAAGTTGGGAAGGGGGGGGGGGAACAAGACTTACGTGTGGGCGAAGTGTCACGAAATATGACAGGGAAGGGGTGAGCATGGGTTGACATACGTCATTAGCTGTAGCACAAGAAGAACACGTGTTTGGCATTGTTGTTGATTAAAAAAATATCGGTATCTTAGGGAAGGGGGGTAAACAAGACACGCGTGGGCGAAGTGTTACAAAATATGTGAACATGGGTTGAAATATGTCATACAACACGAGAATAACACATGTTTGGCATTGTTGTTGCTTAAGGGTGTCCATTAATGACGTCAACAAAATAGGGGGGATGGGGGGATCAGAAATTTTTTGACAATTGTTGACAAGGGGGAGGGGGGGAGATCAAGAAAAGTTGACGTCAACAATGTTACTTTTTAAAATTTAATATAATTACTCAATAAATAAGAAAATTAAGTAGCATTTGTAGTTCTGTGTTACACACTCGCTTAACATTCAGTATTTTAATTAAACTAACTATATTCCTACTAATTTTGCCACATAAACATTTTGGAAGCCACCTTTTTTGGAGAACGTCGTCATTGACGTAATTTATAGGGGTCTCCTTGGAAGTTTGACAAGTTGTTGACAAGGGGGAGGGGGTAGATAAAAATCGTCAAAAATTTGTTGACATAAATAATGGACAGCCCCTAAAAAGAAAATATCGGTATCGGTATCGGTAAAAATGCTGGGGGAAAAAATATGTATCGTACTATCGGTAAAAAGGCATATCGGTCGCTCCCTAATTGCCACTTCGCTCTCAGTAATCTGTCAGAAAATTACGCAGCCTATGACGGAGATGTCAACTAGAATGTCAGGGGTCATCTAGAATGTCAGGGGTCAACTAGAATGTCAAGGGCCTGCTAATAGTCGAAGAAATCCTGGTTATGGCCCTTATTGGATAAACTTTCTTTGTAATAGAATGTATAGAATCAAAGTAGAAATGTGTACATTTGTAACATAGAGTTGTAGAAATCAAAGTAGAAATGTGTATATTTGTAACATAGAGTTGTAGAAATCAAAGTAGAAATGTGGATATTTGTAACATAAAGTTGTAGAAATCAAAGTAGAAATGTGTATATTTGTAACATTAAGTTGTGGAAATCAAAGTAGAAATGTGTATATTTGTAACATAGAGTTGTGGAAATCAAAATAGAAATGTGTATATTTGTAACATAGAGTTGTAGAAATCAAAGTAGAAATGTGTACATTTGTAACATAGAGTTGTAGAAATCAAAGTAGAAATGTGTACATTTGTAACATAGAGTTGTAGAAATCAAAGTTGAAATGTGAACATTCAAAAACAAAATTTATATATTTATAAATAAATGTAGATTTATAACAAAAAAGTATTTAAAATATTACTAAGCTCCTTACATAAGTAGAATTGTAGATAGATTCCAGAACAGGAACTAATGAACCATTTATAGCCAAGTTTGACCCGTTGGTGACCGTGACATTACAGAGCATCATCACAATGGTGTCCGAATCTGGTGTAAATATCTCAACCTGGACAACAACAAGCAATTCATGTCTTTATAGTAGCCATTGGCGATATGTGACAATCTGACCTACACACTACCACATAAACACTACCACATAGACACTACCACATAGACACTGCCACATAGACACTACCACATAGACACTACCACATAGACACTACCACATAGACACTACCACATAAACACTGCCACATAGACACTACCACATAGACACTACCACATAGACACTACCACATAGACGCTACCACATAGACACTGTCAAATAGACACTACCACATAAACACTGTCAATATAGACACTTCCACATAGACACTACCACATAGACACTACCACATAGACACTGCCACATAGACACTACCACATAGACACTACCACATAGACACTACCACATAGACACTACCACATAAACACTGCCACATAGACACTACCACATAAACACTGTCAATATAGACACTTCCACATAGACTCTGCCTATATAGACACTTCCACATAGACATTGCCACATATACACTACCACATAGACACTACCATATAGACACTGCCACAGAGACACATAGTTTGTAGACCAGACATAAACAATATCACATAAACACTGCTAAATAGACACTGCCACATAGACACTGTCACATAAACAACTACACAATGTACAGTTTTTTAACAAATGTCTTGAACAAAAACATAAAGATTATTAGACAAAATATGAATATCAAAAACATAAAGACCATTAGACAAAATATGAATAGTCAAAAACATAACGACTGTTAGACAAAATATAAATAGTCAAAAACATAAAGACTATTAGACAAAATATGAATAGTCAAAAACATAAAGGCCATTAGACAAAACATGAATAGTTTCAAACATAAAGGCCATTAGACAAAACATGAATAGTTTCAAACATAAAGGCCATTAGACAAAACATGAATAGTTTCAAACATAAAGGCCATTAGACAAAATATGAATGGTTTCAAACATAAAGGCCATTAGACAAAACATGAATAGTTTCAAACATAAAGGCCATTAGACAAAAAATGAATAGTCAAAATGTGATAAATATTCAATTGGTAGTGCTACTTGGTTTTTCTTTTAGATTATTTTTAAAGTAACTAATGACAAAGCAATCAACAACCGATGTTTTCATCACCAATAGCAACAGATGAACAAATGAATGATCGACTTCATTCAACGAAAACATTTTACGAGGGTCATGTAAGGACGACAAGTTATATATATATATATATATATATATATATATATATATATATACAAATATATATACATGTATATATATTAGGGTGCATCACCAAAAAAAAAAGTTTAATGATTGATCTGTCTGCTATTTAAATTTGTTCCATTGATCAAAAAAAGCATTGTGTAAAAAAATAATAAATATTTGACAATATTTAGAGATCCCCCGGACTTCAACAAAGTTTGCATAATTAAGCGAAAACTAGATATAACCATCCTTCTTGTAAAGTCTTACAGACTTACATACAAAAAGTGAAGCGCTATATAAATTGTTTTATAGTCTTTGGTTTTATAATGTTTGGTAGCTATGATTGATTTTGATAAGCAGTTGTGCTAGAAATAAAATTTAAAATTCACATTTTATTAGCAAAAACAACACTTTTTCTTACCGCATATTGATGACCAAAGCATTTTGATTTCTTTATTTATTTTATTTTAATTTCTGATACACACGACTTATAAAATCAGAACATGGAAATGCTATGAAAAACAACAATAAAATGTTTACACCTTCTAAGGAAATGCTGGCTGACCCTGGCATCACTTCAATAGTTGCATATCCAGTTATTACTGCGTCTCCCGCATCGCGAACAAAGAAACCACAAACTCTTCTGAAAACTGAATTGTTTGGCATTGGCCCTGCAATCTGTGTTGATGATGCTATAATTACTGGAATTCTTCGACTACTAAATTGTTTACAAGTTTTGAGATGCATGATGTATGACTGCATTGTAGCAGCACACAGTGAGCGTCCAGGTTCTCTTGGTGCACCTTCTCGATTTATAACTGCCAAAATTGTGCTGAATCAAGTTACTGCTTTCTATGAAAAAGCAAACATTCCGATGGTGACAGAGAGGAGAGCATGTGAGAAGATTGTTCAGCTTCTTGATGAATACAATAAACTTCGTTCAATTGATACAAGTCGCCGAAACACACCAGCCACCAAACGTAAACTGGAACAAATGAAATCTATGTTGAGAACAACTTTTCAACTGTGGCCACCAAATGTCGAGACTATTATCAAGAATACAGAAGATCTAGCATTCTTGAGGTCTATGAAAGGAGACAGGTCTTCCAGCTTTGGATCATTTGACAAAACACTTGCAAAAAAAGTCGTTCGACGCCATTCACGAGATGTCGCAACATTGAAACGTCAGAAACGCGCAAGAGAAGAAAATGCAGCATGTTCAACGATATCAGTGTCTTCCAGCGAGGGTAGCAGTGACGAACCCGATGATACTACTTCTAAATCTGAAGATAATATGGAGTTTGTTGATAACTGTTTGGATGATATAATGCCATTGGAAAAGCGAAGAAAGCCAACAGGAGCTTTGGTATTTGTACCTCCAGATGTTTTAAGCCGACCAAATCTTGTGTCACTAGCGACAAGATTAAAGATTACACCAACACAGCAGGCAGCTTTCACACAGGGCCTTATTAGCGAGTCTGGGGGTAATGTATCAATGGTGGCTTCTTTCTATGCCACTGCAGATCGTTCACGTCGCAAAGTTGTAAGTGAGATATCTGCAACGATCCACGACTCCTGGGAACCACCCAAACTCTGCACTCTCCACTGGGATGGCAAACTGACACCTCTAAAAAATCATCGTGTCACTGAAGAACGCATAACAGTTGTTGTCGGTGATGCAAAGCAATTGAAACTTCTAGGAGTGCCAAATTATGCCAAGGCAACAAAGAAACCCGTTGGTGAAATAATTGCAGAACTAACCATGAAGCTAATGACAGAGTGGCATTGTAATGATTGTATCGTTAATATGACATTCGACACAACAAGATCAAACACTGGTCATCAGACTGCTGCCTGCATCGCCATACAAAATATGCTGAAACGTGCTCTTCTGTGGTCAGGTTGTCGCCATCACATTGGTGACGTTATCCTCTTGCATGTGTCTGCAGACGTGAAAATAGAAGTTTCCAAATCCCCGGATATAACTTTGTTCACCAAGCTGCGAAGTAATTGGGAGTTGGTGGCACATGATTGGTCTCACGTTTGTAGTTCGTTTACGTTAGCTGATCATGATCTAAAGGCTCAAGAGCGACTGACGATAATGAGAGATGCGGTAATTGCACATGCCAACTCTAGTAAACAAACCGAAATCTTGCGAGACGACTACCACCAATTCCTTAAGCTTGTTTACCTGAATGCTACAAATAAGGAGGTTACCTTTAAAAGACCAGGTGCCCTGCACAAAGCACGATGGATGGCAAAGCTGATATATTGCCTCAAGATTGCCCTGTGTGAGAAACAAATTCAATTATTGCCTCCAGGTACTTTAACCACTCGTGATCAAGTGCCAAAGATTCGTGCATTTGTTACTTTTATAACACATGTTTATGTCGTGTGGTGGCTCACTTGCAAAAAGAGTGTGGATGCACCATGGAATGATCTACAGCTCTACAAGCGACTTTTGGATTACAACGATGTCAACAGAGGCATATCCAAGTCAGCAATCCGTGCCCTGAATAGGCATCTGTGGTACCTCACTGCTGAAATGATCCCATTTGCTCTGTTCAGCAATGAAGTACGTGTGTTGGAAAAGCGAGCTCTAGCAGATGCTCTGCTAAGGCTTCGACCAGTGGTTGCCCTCCAAACTCCACAGAATCGATTTGGAAATGGTTGGGGAAAACCACGATTCCAATCAATTGATTCTAAAACTCGGTTGTGTGATCTAGCTGGAGTTGACTCGTGGTTTACTATATACAGACTTCAACTGGACACAGGATTCCTCCAACTGCCTGTTGATGATTAGTGCCAAACAGCTTCTTACATTGCCAGTGCAGAAAATGTTGCTGCTATTAACGTTGTTAACGATTGTGCCGAGAGAGGAGTGAAACTGGCATCTGACTTTGTTGAAGCAGCGCGAACGGATGAACATTTTCAAAACATTCTTCAGGTGGTAGAAATGGACCGCAAAAACATCTCAAATGTGCGTAAACCTTACAAACGTGCAACAAAGGGAAACTGAATTAAATGCAACAGTAATAAATAGTTTAATACTTTAATGTAATTTTTATATAGGCTGGAATAAACTTTTTTTTTCTTTACATGTTTTGTGATTTCTTGGGCGGGGGGGGGGGGGAGGGGGGACCTCTAAATCAACTCTGGTTTGAAAAATATTTGACACAAGTTATTATTAATGATATTAGAACAAATTAGAAACATAGACAGCTCAAAAAGAAACAATAAATTTTTTCCTCTATTGTGGTGATGTACCCTAATATATATATATATATATATATATATATATATATATATATATATATATATATATTTATACTTTTGTGAAACAATCTGTTATAATATCTCTAAACCCTCACAACACCCGAGGCTGTATTGGTGTAGCGGGTTTGATCAAGATCTTTCTTCATATGGCCACCTTCAGGCCCAACAAAGAGGAACATTACCTGCCTACCTCCATGTCCGTTTCCCACTAACATAAAATGTCTACTTAAAACTCTACCTGCCTACCTGCATATCCGTTTTCCACTAAGAGATCAAATGTCTACTTGAAACTCTACCTGCCTACCTGGATATCTGTTTTCCACTTAGATATAAAATATCTACTTGAAACTCTACCTGCCTACCTCCATGTCCGTTTTCCACTAAGAGATAAAATGTCTACATGAAACTCTACCTGCCTACCTCCATGTCCGTTTTCCACTAAGAGATAAAATGTCTACTTGAAACTCTACCTTCCTACCTGCATATCCGTTTTCCACTAAGAGATAAAATGTCTACTTGAAACTCTACCTGCCTACCACCATGTCCGTTTTCCACTAAGGGATAAAATGTTTACTTAAAACTCTACCTGCCTACCTGCATGTCCGTTTTTCCGCTAGGAAACAAAATGTCCAGTTGAAACTGTATCCGATGACCGACTTTAATCTCGGTGATGTTTTGGTTGATACCATACTTGACCAGCGTAAATGTCACATTGCTAGGTAGAGTGATCTACAGTAGAGATATTTATTAACTAGTAGAGATATGTATTAACTAGTAGAGATATGTATTAACTTGTAGAGATATGTATTAACTAGTACAGATATGTATTAACAAGATTTGTTTTAACTAGTAGAGATATGTATTAACTAGATTTGTATTACTATTAGAGATATGTATTAACTAGCAGAGATATGTATTAACGAGCAGAGATATGTAAGACCTAGTAGAGATATGTATTAACTAGCAGAGATATGTATTAACGAGCAGAGATATGTATTAACTTCTAGTGATATGTATTAACTAGTAGAGATATGTATGAAATAGTAGAGATATGTATTAGCTAGTACAGATATGTATTAACTAGTAGAGATATGTATTAACTAGTAGAGATATGTATTAACTTGTAGAGATATGTATTAACTAGATATGTATGAACTAGTAGAGATGTGTATGAACTAGTAGAGATATGTATTAACTAGATTTGTATGAACTAGTAGAGATGTGTATGAACTAGTAGAGATATGTATTAATTAGTAGAGATATGTATTAACTTGTAGAGATGTGTATGAACTAGTAGAGATATGTATTAACTAGATTTGTATGAACTAGTAGAGATGTGTATGAACTAGTAGAGATATTTATGAAATAGTAGAGATATGTATTAGCTAGCAGAGATATGTATTAACTTGTAGAGATATGTATTAACTAGTAGAGATATGTATGAAATAGTAGAGATATGTATTAGCTAGTACAGATATGTATTAACTAGATATTATGAACTAGTAGATATATGTATTAACTTGTAGAGATATGTATGAACTAGTAGAGATATGTATTAACTAGTAGAGATATGTATTAACTTGATTTGTATGAACTAGTAGAGATGTGTATGAACTAGTAGAGATATGTATTAACTTGTAGATATATGTATTAACTAGATATGTATGAACTAGTAGAGATATGTATTAACTTGATTTGTATGAACTAGTAGAGATGTGTATGAACTAGTAGATATATGTATTAACTAGTAGAGATATGTATTAACTTGATTTGTATGAACTAGTAGAGATGTGTATGAACTAGTAGATATATGTATTTACTAGATTTGTATGAACTAGTAGAGATGTGTATGAACTAGTAGAGATATGTATTAACTAGTAGAGATATGTATTAACTAGTAGAGATATGTATTAACTTGATTTGTATGAACTAGTAGAGATGTGTATGAACTAGTAGAGATATGTATTAACTAGTAGAGATATGTATTAACTAGATATGTATGAACTAGTAGAGACATGTATTAACTTGTAGAGATATTATGAACTAGTAGAGATATGCATTAACTAGTACAGATATGTATTAACTAGATGTGTATGAACTAGTAGAGATATGTATGAACTAGTAGAGATATGTATTAATTAGTAGAGATATTATGAAATAATAGAGAAATGTATTAACTAGATATGTAAGAACTAGTAGAGATATGTATTAACTAGATATTATGAACTAGCAGAGATATGTATTAACTAGATTTGTATGAACTAGTAGAGATGTGTATTAACTTGTAGAGATATGTATTAGCTAGTACAGATATGTATTAACTAGATATTATGAACTAGTAGAGATATGTATTAACTAGTAGAGATATGTATTAACTACTAGAGATATGTATGAACTAGTAGAGATACGTATTAACTAGTAGAGATATGTATGAACTAGTAGAGTGTCACATTCTGTGTCTTTAGTCTTATGAAATCCAGAACATTCTCCTATTTTATCACTCGATAGGGGGTAACAAAATAGGATAGACAAAGGCTTTGTCTTCCCAGGTGTTCCCCACTTATCACGTTGTCACCTCGGAAGAGAATGTCTATAGGGGAAGTAATCTATGTCCTTGTTATATTCAAGCGGGAGAGGGATGAGCTCTTTTGTCCCTTTATCCCCCATGCTTGAAGGCGCCGCTGATCACGCTTGATGGTTGTGACGTACACGGTCACTGCGATTGGTCAGTGAAGCAGAAGTCTCGGCACGCATGCCGGGAGATCCGATGTGCGTCGCGGAACATTTAGCTAGAATGATGCAGAGAGCGCTGATCAGTCGTAGAGAGAAGTCGGACTCAGACTCCAGCTGGGGTGGGAAACCAGGCTGTTAGGTAGCAGAACCTAGACGTTCGACCACCACAGATCTGAGTTCTTGTGAGGACTACCCACCCCAGGTAATTCGGTGTAATATATTTGATTCGTAGTATGTGTGTGTTAACTGCCGATGATGCTCATGTCCTTTTTAGGACATATTGTCTTTTTCTAATGTAAATATATACTCGTTGTATCGTATTTACATTTGAGTTGTGTACTCATTTCTTGTTGTGTTGTGCGTCCTGTGTAACCACGTGGCTGGGACAAATATAAATGCTGGCCAGAACTCAGTAGGTGATCATACCAATAGACAACGACCGCAGGGACCCCGCAAGGGGACCTTGACATAGAGATATGTATTAACTTGATTTGTATGAACTAGTGGAGATATTATGAACTAGTAGAGATATATATTAACTAGATATGTATGAACTAGTGGAGATATGTATGAACTAGTAGAGATATGTATTAACTAGTAGAGATATGTAAGTACAAGTAGAGGTACCTATTGGTAATGTGAGAAGTATAATGAGTCATTTTTAGTAATTCCTTCTTTAATTTGTACAAATTAAAATCCTTAAGATTTATGTATTATCTCCCCCCCCCCACTCCCCACCTTGTTTATCAAAAAGATCTTCGTTTAGAAATGTACGTTATAACAGTTCCACTGGAATGGTGTTTGACTTTAGAGTGCAAGATCAGTCAAAGCTCATATAGTAAGCCGCACTGATGGATGTACGGAAGAAAGAGCACTGTCGCTGGATCAGTGCCTTCCAATTTTAAAAGAACGGACGAAGGATGAACTGTTTTAATCATATGATAGTAAAATAAAATATTTCCTTTTGCTCTTTTATGTTTGAATCAAGTTTCTGAATCAAGTTTTTTTTTTTTTGTTAAATTAAGCCCCGCAATTGGTAAGGCCGGCCCGGGTGGAGATATTAAGTTATATACTCACAGCTGCTCTCCTTTCGCGGTGATGGGGCTGCTCTCCTTCTTCTGGCACCATGTTCAAGAAATTCTCCGAGTCTAGGCCGGAGTAGCCGTTGCTGAGACCCATCCTGTATTTGTTCATGTCAGTGTCATCCCATGATGTCCCCGTTGTTATGGTAACAGTCATAACATCATACGTCACTCCGTCGTCATTAGCCCCAATCTTCAATTCGTAGCTGAAACGAAAGATTGTGATTTGTCTTCGGAAATCATATTACGTGAGCTGTGCATCTGCAGTCTAGATCTATTTAAAAAAAAAACATGGTGACTGTGTTACTTTTATAACATGGTGACTGTGTTACTTTTATAACATGGTGACTGTGTTACTATTGTTGATATATGTTATGTTACATTTTATTTTTTAGCTTACGTTGGAAAAAGTGAGTAACTTTCTCCGGACACTTTTATTTCTCCGCTGTATTTGTCAATAAGAAAGCTGGAATCGCCATCTTGGCTAACAATAAAGTAGGTCACATTGGAGCACGAACAACCGGATGGATCCCTACAGAATTCTGGGATATAAATATAAGTCTGATTCGTTAGATTTTATTTACTCTTTATTTCGTTAATAACAGAATGTTATACATCTCATAATTTCAATTATAGGATAATATTTGTCTCAATTTCTCATTGGTTCAGTTATAGGGTGCCATTAGACTCAGAATGTCATGTATAGAATAAAAGCTGTCTCAATGCGTCAATTATAGAATGACATTTTGTCTCAAAACATCATTTGTAACATGTCATCAGATCAATAACAAATAATTAAATTTACCTTCATCTGGGTCAACGGCTTCAGCTTTATAAATTGGCTGTCCTTCAAGGTGAAGGTTGTTCAATGTCACAGAGGCGTAGTCATTTATAAATCTAGGAGCTCGTGAAGCTGAAATATTTAAATGTAGTCATTTATAAATCTAGGAGCTCGTGAAGCTGAAATATTTAAATGGAGTCATTTATAAATCTAGGAGCTCGTGAAGCTGAAATATTTAAATGTAGTCATTTTAAAATCTAGGAGCTCGTGAAGCTGAAATATTTAAATGTAGTCATTTATAAATCTAGGAGCTCGTAAAGCTGAAATATTTAAATGTAGTCATTTATAAATCTAGGAGCTCGTGAAGCTGAAATATTTAAATGTAGTCATTTATAAATTAAAGAGCTCGTGAAGCTGAAATATTTAAATGTAGTCATTTATAAATCTAGGAGCTCGTGAAGCTGAAATATTTAAATGTAGTCATTTATAAATCTAGGAGCTCGTGAAGCTGAAATATTTAAATATACAAAAAAAAACTGAAATATCGACCAAAAACATCGAAATACAGTAAAGTATTCCATTTTTGTATCCCCTCAGACCAAGAACTCATTGATGCCTGAAAATTAAAATTGACCCATTCTTGTCAAATATGGAATGTCAAATGTTTCTGATACTACACCAATTTATGTTTCAGCTAGACCTATTTAATATTATCTGGATTTTTAAACTTTTTTTTAAATAAAAAAAATTATTTCCCCTTGTATGTTAGTATCATGGTTCAATTATTGATTTAGCAAACGAAGTTTAACTGTACATCAAGGCCGTTTTAAGGTCATCGTGAGCCCTAGGCACTTTCAAAGTCGTAGGCCCTCCCCGACTTCATTTTTAATATTTTTCAAGAATGCACCCGCACTTCTTTGCGATTTGAAATCTAAATAAACTTTCCGCATTTTTAATTATTCTATCCAGACTATATGCAGTGATGACGTAGTAATTCCGGTGTTATATATCATGCGCTTCGCATTCGTTGTTTATCTTTAATCGTGTGCTTCTTTTTTCTTACAAAATTTTAAAAAGTAACTAGTGATAATGACATTTCATTTACTTCTTCGGCCACAGTGTACACCAACAATCCCGCAATACCAGAAATAATGTTGCCGGACTGTGCTGAAAAAAGTGAATCAACCGAAACAAGTATTACAAAGGAAAAGGTATCTGCAAATTCTGTTATGGGTCATGCTGAAGCTGTTGTGTTTGATTTGCTTACAGACTCAGACTGTATATTAGGGTCAGCAGGAGATGCCGGTTTGAAGCATGAGCTACATGACAAAGAACACAGTTATTCAAGTGATCCAGCTGAAATGCTTACAGCACAAATACAGAATAGGTGAAGTTTTCCAAATGTCAATATTGCTTTCCGGATCCATCTTTCAATTTTTGGAACAAGTTCTGAAGGGGAACTTTCCTTTTATAAACTCAAATTAATAAAAACGTATCTTCGGTCAAAGATGGGACACACACGACTATCCTCCCTGGCATTAGTTTCAATTGAAAATGATTTGATGAGAGAAATGACATTTGAGGACGTCATATGTGACTTTGCTAACTCAAAGAGGCGAAAGGTTAACATATAGTAATTTACAGATCTACAGCAATGCAGCTTGACTCGCTCAGGTGCTCATCTCACACTGTTATATATAGTTACCTTAAAACAAACATCATTAAATTTTACTGGCATTCTGAACTTGTTTTCACTTTATGTTCTGGCTTTCGTAGATACTTGAAAAGTCCGTAGGCCCTAGGCACATTGCCTACTTTACCTACTTGATAAAGCGGCCCTGCTGTACATAGACATTACTTACTGAATGAATACGATGTAAGCAAGTGAAAGCTGTCAATATTATGTTAAATAATCAACTGGTCACAAACAAGTTTGAATCTATTACATGTCCAATATTAACTGTTGAACTCAGCATTGTTACACCACCGAATGTTATCTGTTCAATATAAACATTGATTTGATTAATCGTGTTATTTAACAATACAAAAATACACATTTTATCTATTTAAAAAATGTTTTCAATGAACTGTAAACAGAAATGAATTGTATTGAGGATTTTATTTTATTTGTTCGTATTTTTTTCTGCCATGTTTGTTTATTGGATTTTCTTTTACAGTATCAACTGCATTATGACGTCATTACAGTGCCAAATCAATGGCAATGTTTGATTGGTTGATGGTAAACTATGCGAACAAAGAAAAACGATACCCAGCGAGATAGTGTCGAGTGTTATGTTGGAACTATTCCTTCCTCAAACAATATGTTTAACAATAGATTTAAAAGATAAAAGGTTTGAAAAGGGGGAAAATCAATTACTTTTCTAGATGTCAGAAAGTATCATTTTATTTCTTTAAGTTCAAGAAAGTCACACTTTTGTTGCTATTTCTATAAATTTCTTTGTTCTATCTCAGGTGTCACGTTACTAGATGCGAAACAATAATCCAATAACTCTGGTCTGCATTTTTGAGGTCTGAGTTTTTACAATTTTTCTAGTTCTATTTTTTTCGCTGATTTCAAATATGTAACTGGTTTTTTTTTCAATCTGGTCAAGTTTTTATGCTACTTGAATATCTAAAATGCTGCAATACCTGCATTCTAAAGTACCTGGCAATAAGTGAGGAAACAACCGATAGAATTCCCATTTTTCTAATTTTAGCAATTTATAAAACAGCTAACAATTAATACTTTTGTTTATCTTGGTCTTATTTATTTTCATAATAGATAGCGAGAAGTTTCAATTTATTTGGAGCATTCATTGAATGTGAAGCTTCAGATTAATAACTAATATAAAAATATGTTTTTAATCTTGTTTTGTTGCTAATGTATATTAATTTGAATGTAAAATTTTGCCGACTAATTTTTATTAAAAGCATCATGTAAATTTTATTTATAAGCAAGGAAAGCAACAAGTGATTATAAAAAACAGTTTGCTCCGATAGTTTGGTGATCATAATGATGAGAAGAAAGTGTAAAAACAGATTCTGCTACATATGTGGTTCAGTCACTTTGTCATACAGGCCAATCACAAGTTTTGTTAAGAAAAGCTATATGTACCACATCAGGCTTATTTTGGTGTGAAACTTGGCGATCAGGACAAAACTTTGCACCCCACATATACAGTAAAACATGTGTCGAGGGTCTACGACGTTGGAGCAAGATGAACCAACTGTCTCTTCCTCTTGGTGTGCCAATGGTTTGGAGGGAAGGAAAGGATCATACTACTGATTGCTATATTTGCCTGACAAATCTAGATGGTATAAACAGAAAATATAAACATCATGTAATGTATCTAATCGTGCCATCTGCAATAAGACCAGTACCTCATGGACCAGAAATTTCAATTCCAACACCACCTGACAATCTCGATTCGTCAACTGAGTCAAGTGAATATCTTGGATGAATCTGTAATATATGAACCTGTTGCTCAAATCAACTCAACCCAAACCTCTCAATTAAGCTGAACTAAATGATTTGACAAGAGATTTATGCTTATTGAAAGAATCTGCTCAGCTGTTGGGATCACGGCTCAAAGAAAATCATTTGTTAGCTCCAACAACAACAGTATTTCACAGAGGATAAAGAGGCTTCTTTAATTTACTGCAACAACATCAACAGTCTTGTTGAAACTATGGGTTTATCATATGACCCTGCACAATGGAGGTTATTCATCGATTCTTCCTGCAGAAACTTGGAAAAAAGCGGCGCTTCTGCACAATGGCAATAAGGTTGCTTCTGTTCCAGTGAGTCACTCAGAAAACTATAGTAACATGGAAATTGTATTGAATAATCTAAAATATAAAGATCACAACTGGATGGTATGTGGGGGATCTTAAAGTTATAGCGCTAGTGCTGGGTCTACAAGGTGGCTACACAAAGTACCCATTTTTCCTCTGTTTATGGGACAGCAGGCAGACAGCACTACGTAAAACTCAATTGGCCAGCAAGACCTCATCTGAAACCAGGTTTCTATAATGTTCTTTCGAATGGTCTTGTCAACCCTCAGAAAATTTTGCTTCCACCATTATACATCAAACTTGGTCTAATTAAAACCTTTGTCAAAGCATTAGACAAAAAAGGCCAAGCTTTTGCATTCAAGGAGAAATTTCCACGTATAAGTGACGTTAAATTGGAAGCAGGGATTTTTGATGGCCCACAAATTAGGGAGGTGGTAAAAGATGCCAAGTTTGAGGAAAGTCTGAATAAAAATCAACTAAATGCATGACGTGCATTCAAGTCTATTGTCCAGAATTTTCTTGGTAACCACACAAGTCCAGACTACGAACTGATGGTTGAAGAACTACTTCATGGCTTCAAAGTTCTTGGAGCACGCATGTCTGTGAAAATGCGTTTCCTCAGTTCAGATTTAGACTATTTTCCAGCCAACTGCGGCGATATGAGGAAGAACAGAGGGAGCGTTTCCATCAAGACATTCGTGTGATGGAAGAGCGATACCAGGGATGATGGGTTGTAAATATGCTTGCTGACTACTGCTGGTGCCTCAAAAGAGATGATCTAGATGCAAATCACCAACGAAAATCTTTGAAAAACCATTTCTTCCACAATAACTTAATTTTTTTTTCTACATGTATTCTTCATTTTTCATTACAACAGTATTTTTTTTATTTGATATAGGATAAAAACTTGACCTGATTGAACAAACCACTTACATATTTAAAATCAGCGAAAAAAATTGATCTAGAAACATTTGAAAAAAGTCAGACCTCAGAAAACAAAATTTCAAACGCAGACCAGTGTAATAACACATAATTGTACAATGTAAAACATTTCTTTCACTAAATATTTTAAATCCATTGTCAAACGAAAAAATTATCCAAGTTTTCACGTCTGTTTCTAAAATAAATACACAATGAAATCAAGATCATACTTGAAGGAATAGTTACTGGTCGACCTGACGGGAGATGGGGAGGTAAAAACTCACACAATAACTCACACAATAACTCACATAATAACTCACATAATAACTCACACAATAACCCACACAATAACCCACACAATAACCCACACAATAATTCACACAATAACTCACACAATAATTCACACAATAAATCAAACTCACACAATAACTCACACAATAACGAATATAAGGAAAACAAACTTCGTTTTTAAAATACGTACAATAATGTGTTTAATATAGGTCCCCCAGACATAAGTGACCAAGATATAATTATCTAACGTGTTGGACAATATCAGTCACAAATTACTGACGAATATATTATACACATTCGACCCATTTCATTATATAGTTAAGCACCATCTAGTAGGGGTCAGATTATCAGTTTAACACTAACTCACTATATCATAGACCAGGCTGTTAGAAAATATCTTTTGCAGCAATGTCTATTTGAAATTATAATTTAAACCTGACTTATGAAAAGGAACATTTCTAAATTAATTTATACAAGCACGTGCTAAGGGCATCAAACCAAGAGAGGGCACCATAGAAAGTTTTCAAATCCAAATTTATCATTAAAGCTATTGAATTAATTTATAGCCACTTTCAAGAGTTAAAGAAAAATAAAGATCTGTTTATAAAGTGTTCTCTCCTGTGTCATCAAAGATCTGTTTATAAAGTGTTCTCTCCTGTATCATCAAAGGTCTGTTTATAAAGTGTTCTCTCCTGTATCATCAAAGATCTGTTTATAAAGTGTTCTCTCCTGTATCATCAAAGATCTGTTTATAAAGTGTTTTCTCCTGTATCAAGTACCAAAAGCTGACTGGTTGGAAGCAACACCTGAATATATTTGAACTAGTATAGACCATAGATATAGTATAGACTTGTTTACACCGCGCGAGTAACGAATACTATCATATTACACATACACACACAAACAAAGAAGAAAATACGAATGTATAGGACCGTAGACAAACTAAGAAAATACGAACTTCTAGGACCGTAGATAGACTTAGAAAATAAGAACTTCTAGGACCATAGACAGACTAAGAAAATACGAACTTCTAGGACCGTAGACAGACTAAGAAAATACGAACTTCTAGGACCGTAGACAGACTAAGAAAATACGAACTTCTAGGACCGTAGACAGACTAATAAAATACGAACTTCTAGGACCGTAGACAGACTAAGAAAATACGAACTTCTAGGACCGTAGACAGACTAATAAAATACGAACTTCTAGGACCGTAGACAGACTAAGAAAATACGAACTTCTAGGACCGTAGACAGACTAAGAAAATACGAACTTCTAGGACCGTAGACAGACTAAGAAAATACGAACTTCTAGGACCGTAGACAGACTAAGAAAATACGAACTTCTAGGACCGTAGACAGACTAAGAAAATGGGGGCACTCTCTCCAAACCTTTTTCCCGATTTATCTGCATAATAAACATATTTCGAAAGACTTGGGGCCCCTGAAGTGTTCGGGTTCCCGTTACGCCTGCACCAAATCATAAAAATAATGAAAAAATTATCTTTTAAAAAAGAAAAGCGCACATGATTCAGTATCAGCAATAAACTCAATTATATTGTCTGTTTTACTTTGGAAATGTATACATTGTAAAGTATGGCCACATTACTGTACAATGTATACACTATAAAGTATGGCCACATGACTGTAAAATTTATACACTATAAAGTATGGCCACATGACTGTACAATGTATACACTATAAAGTATGGCCACATGACTGTACAATGTATACACTATAAAGTATGGCCACATGACTGTACAATGTATACACTATAAAGTATGGCCACATGACTGTACAATGTATACACTATAAAGTATGGCCACATGACTGTACAATGTATACACTATAAAGTATGGCCACATGACTGTACAATGTATACACTATAAAGTATGGCCACATGACTGTACAATGTATACACTTAAAGTATGGCCACATGACTGTACAATGTATACACTATAAAGTATGGCCACATGACTGTACAATGTATACACTTAAAGTATGGCCACATGACTGTACAATGTATACACTATAAAGTATGGCCACATGACTGTACAATGTATACACTTAAAGTATGGCCACATGACTGTACAATGTATACACTATAAAGTATGGCCACATGACTGTACAATGTATACACTATAAAGTATGGCCACATGACTGTACAATGTATACACTATAAAGTATGGCCACATGACTGTACAATGTATACACTATAAAGTATGGCCACATGACTGTACAATGTATACACTATAAAGTATGGCCACATGACTGTACAATGTATACTATAAAGTATGGCCACATGACTGTACAATGTATACACTATAAAGTATGGCCACATGACTGTACAATGTATACACTTAAAGTATGGCCACATGACTGTACAATGTATACACTATAAAGTATGGCCACATGACTGTACAATGTATACACTATAAAGTATGGCCACATGACTGTACAATGTATACACTATAAAGTATGGCCACATGACTGTACAATGTATACACTATAAAGTATGGCCACATGACTGTACAATGTATACACTATAAAGTATGGCCACATGACTGTACAATGTATACACTATAAAGTATGGCCACATGACTGTACAATGTATACACTATAAAGTATGGCCACATGACTGTACAATGTATACACTATAAAGTATGGCCACATGACTGTACAATGTATACACTATAAAGTATGGCCACATGACTGTACAATGTATACACTATAAAGTATGGCCACATGACTGTACAATGTATACACTATAAAGTATGGCCACATGACTGTACAATGTATACAATAAAGTATGGCCACATGACTGTACAATGTATACACTATAAAGTATGGCCACATGACTGTACAATGTATACACTAAAGTATATGACTGTACAATGTATAAAGTATGGCCACATGACTGTACAATGTATACACAATGTAACACTTAAAGTATGGCCACATGACTGTACAATGTATACACTATAAAGTATGGCCACATGACTGTACAATGTATACACTATAAAGTATGGCCACATGACTGTACAATGTATACACTATAAAGTATGGCCACATGACTGTACAATGTATACACTATAAAGTATGGCCACATGACTGTACAATGTATACACTATAAAGTATGGCCACATGACTGTACAATGTATACACTATAAAGTATGGCCACATGACTGTACAATGTATACACTATAAAGTATGGCCACATGACTGTACAATGTATACACTTAAAGTATGGCCACATGACTGTACAATGTATACACTATAAAGTATGGCCACATGACTGTACAATGTATACACTATAAAGTATGGCCACATGACTGTACAATGTATACACTATAAAGTATGGCCACATGACTGTACAATGTATACACTATAAAGTATGGCCACATGACTGTACAATGTATACACTATAAAGTATGGCCACATGACTGTACAATGTATACACTATAAAGTATGGCCACATGACTGTACAATGTATACACTATAAAGTATGGCCACATGACTGTACAATGTATACACTATAAAGTATGGCCACATGACTGTACAATGTATACACTATAAAGTATGGCCACATGACTGTACAATGTATACACTATACAAGTATGGCCACATGACTGTACAATGTATACACTATAAAGTATGGCCACATGACTGTACAATGTATACACTATAAAGTATGGCCACATGACTGTACAATGTATACACTATAAAGTATGGCCACATGACTGTACAATGTATACACTATAAAGTATGGCCACATGACTGTACAATGTATACACTATAAAGTATGGCCACATGACTGTACAATGTATACACTATAAAGTATGGCCACATGACTGTACAATGTATACACTATAAAGTATGGCCACATGACTGTACAATGTATACACTATAAAGTATGGCCACATGACTGTACAATGTATACACTATAAAGTATGGCCACATGACTGTACAATGTATACACTATAAAGTATGGCCACATGACTGTACAATGTATACACTATAAAGTATGGCCACATGACTGTACAATGTATACACTATAAAGTATGGCCACATGACTGTACAATGTATACACTATAAAGTATGGCCACATGACTGTACAATGTATACACTATAAAGTATGGCCACATGACTGTACAATGTATACACTATAAAGTATGGCCACATGACTGTACAATGTATACACTATAAAGTATGGCCACATGACTGTACAATGTATACACTATAAAGTATGGCCACATGACTGTACAATGTATACACTATAAAGTATGGCCACATGACTGTACAATGTATACACTATAAAGTATGGCCACATGACTGTACAATGTATACACTATAAAGTATGGCCACATGACTGTACAATGTATACACTATAAAGTATGGCCACATGACTGTACAATGTATACACTATAAAGTATGGCCACATGACTGTACAATGTATACACTATAAAGTATGGCCACATGACTGTACAATGTATACACTATAAAGTATGGCCACAACTGTACAATGTATACACTATAAAGTATGGCCACATGACTGTACAATGTATACACTATAAAGTATGGCCACATGACTGTACAATGTATACACTATAAAGTATGGCCACATGACTGTACAATGTATACACTATAAAGTATGGCCACATGACTGTACAATGTATACACTATAAAGTATGGCCACATGACTGTACAATGTATACACTATAAAGTATGGCCACATGACTGTACAATGTATACACTATAAAGTATGGCCACATGACTGTACAATGTATACACTATAAAGTATGGCCACATGACTGTACAATGTATACACTATAAAGTATGGCCACATGACTGTACAATGTATACACTATAAAGTATGGCCACATGACTGTACAATGTATACACTATAAAGTATGGCCACATGACTGTACAATGTATACACTATAAAGTATGGCCACATGACTGTACAATGTATACACTATAAAGTATGGCCACATGACTGTACAATGTATACACTATAAAGTATGGCCACATGACTGTACAATGTATACACTATAAAGTATGGCCACATGACTGTACAATGTATACATATAAGTGCAATGGCCACATGACTGTACAATGTATACACTATAAAGTATGGCCACATGACTGTACAATGTATACACTATAAAGTATGGCCACATGACTGTACAATGTATACACTATAAAAAGTATGGCCACATGACTGTACAATGTATACACTATAAAGTATGGCCACATGACTGTACAATGTATACACTATAAAGTATGGCCACATGACTGTACAATGTATACACTATAAAGTATGGCCACATGACTGTACAATGTATACACTATAAAGTATGGCCACATGACTGTACAATGTATACACTATAAAGTATGGCCACATGACTGTACAATGTATACACTATAAAGTATGGCCACATGACTGTACAATGTATACACTATAAAGTATGGCCACATGACTGTACAATGTATACACTATAAAGTATGGCCACATGACTGTACAATGTATACACTATAAAGTATGGCCACATGACTGTACAATGTATACACTATAAAGTATGGCCACATGACTGTACAATGTATACACTATAAAGTATGGCCACATGACTGTACAATGTATACACTATAAAGTATGGCCACATGACTGTACAATGTATACACTATAAAGTATGGCCACATGACTGTACAATGTATACACTATAAAGTATGGCCACATGACTGTACAATGTATACACTATAAAGTGGCCACATGACTGTACAATGTATACACTATAAAGTATGGCCACATGACTGTACAATGTATACACTATAAAGTATGGCCACATGACTGTACAATGTATACACTATAAAGTATGGCCACATGACTGTACAATGTATACACTATAAAGTATGGCCACATGACTGTACAATGTATACACTATAAAGTATGGCCACATGACTGTACAATGTATACACTATAAAGTATGGCCACATGACTGTACAATGTATACACTATAAAGTATGGCCACATGACTGTACAATGTATACACTATAAAGTATGGCCACATGACTGTACAATGTATACACTATAAAGTATGGCCACATGACTGTACAATGTATACACTATAAAGTATGGCCACATGACTGTACAATGTATACACTATAAAGTATGGCCACATGACTGTACAATGTATACACTATAAAGTATGGCCACATGACTGTACAATGTATACACTTAAAGTATGGCCACATGACTGTACAATGTATACACTATAAAGTATGGCCACATGACTGTACAATGTATACACTTAAAGTATGGCCACATGACTGTACAATGTATACACTATAAAGTATGGCCACATGACTGTACAATGTATACACTATAAAGTATGGCCACATGACTGTACAATGTATACACTATAAAGTATGGCCACATGACTGTACAATGTATACACTATAAAGTATGGCCACATGACTGTACAATGTATACACTATAAAGTATGGCCACATGACTGTACAATGTATACACTATAAAGTATGGCCACATGACTGTACAATGTATACACTATAAAGTATGGCCACATGACTGTACAATGTATACACTATAAAGTATGGCCACATGACTGTACAATGTATACACTATAAAGTATGGCCACATGACTGTACAATGTATACACTATAAAGTATGGCCACATGACTGTACAATGTATACACTATAAAGTATGGCCACATGACTGTACAATGTATACACTATAAAGTATGGCCACATGACTGTACAATGTATACACTATAAAGTATGGCCACATGACTGTACAATGTATACACTATAAAGTATGGCCACATGACTGTACAATGTATACACTATAAAGTATGGCCACATGACTGTACAATGTATACACTATAAAGTATGGCCACATGACTGTACAATGTATACACTATAAAGTATGGCCACATGACTGTACAATGTATACACTATAAAGTATGGCCACATGACTGTACAATGTATACACTATAAAGTATGGCCACATGACTGTACAATGTATACACTATAAAGTATGGCCACATGACTGTACAATGTATACACTATAAAGTATGGCCACATGACTGTACAATGTATACACTATAAAGTATGGCCACATGACTGTACAATGTATACACTATAAAGTATGGCCACATGACTGTACAATGTATACACTATAAAGTATGGCCACATGACTGTACAATGTATACACTATAAAGTATGGCCACATGACTGTACAATGTATACACTATAAAGTATGGCCACATGACTGTACAATGTATACACTATAAAGTATGGCCACACTGACAATGTATACACTATAAAGTATGGCCACATGACTGTACAATGTATACACTATAAAGTATGGCCACATGACTGTACAATGTATACACTATAAAGTATGGCCACATGACTGTACAATGTATACACTATAAAGTATGGCCACATGACTGTACAATGTATACACTATAAAGTATGGCCACATGACTGTACACAATGTATACACTATACAATGTATTAGACACTATAAAGTATGGCCACATGACTGTACAATGTATACACTATAAAGTATGGCCACATGACTGTACAAGTATACACTTAAAGTATGGCCACATGACTGTACAATGTATACACTATAAAGTATGGCCACATGACTGTACAATGTATACACTATAAAGTATGGCCACATGACTGTACAATGTATACACTATAAAGTATGGCCACATGACTGTACAATGTATACACTATAAAGTATGGCCACATGACTGTACAATGTATACACTATAAAGTATGGCCACATGACTGTACAATGTATACACTATAAAGTATGGCCACATGACTGTACAATGTATACACTATAAAGTATGGCCACATGACTGTACAAATTTATTGTTTTCATTGTGGGTGGGGGGGGGGGGAGACCAGGAATAGTTGGTGCTTAGGGCTTCACATGGGCTTAATCCGGCGATGGTGCTAAGAATAATGCTAACATTAGCTAAGAATAATGCTAACATTAGCTAAGAATAATGCTAACATTAGCTAAGAATAATGCTAACATTAGCTAAGAATAATGCTAACATTAGCTAAGAATAATGCTAACATTAGCTAAGAATAATGCTAACATTAGCTAAGAATAATGCTAACATTAGCTAAGAATAATGCTAACATTAGCTAAGAATAATGCTAACATTAGCTTAGAATAATGCTAACATTAACTAAAAATAATGTTAATATTAATGCTAACATGGGGCTACAATTCTATCATGGAGCTATAATTCTGACATGGTGGTATAATTCGGACATAAGGCTACAATTTTGACATGAAGCTATAAGTTTGACATATTGCTTTAATTTTGACTTGTTGCTATAATTCTGACAGGGTACTATAACTCTGACATAGTGCTAGAGTTCTGAAATGGTGCTGTAATTATACTTGATGCTATAATTCTGATATGGTGCTATCTAAACTGCTTGATTTTGTCCACGGGACTTCCCCTAACATTTCTCACTGTAACATAATAGAATTAATGTCAAATGTTACATAACAGGATGGACTGCTCATAAAAATCACCTGTCACATGACCGGTATTGTGTGTGGTACATCGCGTGACCAATGAAAATAAAGATTGAAACACTAACAATGCTGGTCTCAGTTTTTAAATTACTTGTTTTTGGTGATGCATTGCTAAACCGCCAGGTATTGATTATCAATAAATCTTCCTTCACTCATCACCAGGTTAAAATTAACTGGTTCATTAATTAAATAAAATGTAATTTATTTCACTAAATATCATATTGATTATTCTGTATTCTTTTAGAGAAAATATTATAGATCGGCGGTCGGTAAATTGGGGACCGCGGACAACAGTTGGTCCGTGATAAAATTTAGGGGATCCGCAGAAAGATGTGAACTTCTTTAACAACTTCTTTATGTTTTTAAAAATGTAAACATTTTTTTTTTCAAAATAACACTGTTCGCGAGATTGACATTGTTGTTGTGAAGTAAATACCTTTTGATTAAATTAATTAATGAACGAGAATCTACAAGATGTATTGTGCATGATGTATATAGCATGATGCTGTCGGTAGGCATTCTATGGATCGAGGTAGTTAAGTTGAATTGTATTTGTTTTCTCTCGTTATAGACAAGGTTTCCTGATATCAAAGAGTATGTGTATTTGAAATAATGATATTATCTTTTTAATTTCAAGCTGTGTATTTTTTCTAATTCTGATACTTGATGTAATAGTTTAGTCATGAATGTTACTGTCTAATTCTGATACTTGATGTAATAGTTTAGCCATGAATGTTACTGTAAAGTGAGGAGGTTTAGGGTAGCAGGCTGTCCAGACAATTCAGGAAATTCCCCTGACAGCCGCAGATTTGAAGGCAATTTTGAAGATATCGTCAGGAAATTCCCCTGACAGCCGCAGATTTGAAGGCAATTTTGAAGATATCGATTCGTTGAATGATTTGCATTTTTTTTCAATTTCATTTAGTTGACAAAAGTTATCATTTACCAAAAGTTATCATTTACCAAAAGATATCATTTACCAAAAGTTATCATTTACCAAATGTTATCATTTACCAAATGTTATCATTTACCAAAAGTTATCATTTACCAGGTAGCTTAGGAAAGGTCAGGGCCCTGAATGGACTGTAGAGCCAAAGAAAGAAAAAGGAAAGAAATAGTTTAGGTAGTGCGGGTTGTGATGTAGGAGGGTGCCGACACTTGCACAGGGCGCCACAACAGTGATGTAGAAGGGTGCCGACACTTGCACAGGGCGCCACGACAGTGATGTAGGAGGGTGCCGACACTTGCACAGGGCGCCACAACAGTGATGTAGGAGGGTGCCGACACTTGCACAGGGCGCCACAACAGTGAAGTAGGAGTGTGCCAACACTTGCACAGGGCGCCACAGCAGCTAAATGTGTCTCTGCATTCACACCTTCTTTGTTTAAAGGTTAAATGTCAGGGAGTGATCAATAAATATTGTGTCTACTTGATCTTGCACACAAAAAAATGTCAGCAGAATTTCAATAAGTTGTATCGCAGATGTAATTAAAATAATAAATTCAATTAAACGGCTCGATTCTCAAATACTTGAAGCCATTTGTAAAGTAATATCAAATACCTGAAGCCCTTCGTAAAGTAATATCGAATACTTGTAGCCCTTCGTAAAGTAATATCGAATACTTGAAGCCCTTCGTAAAGTAATATCGAATACTTGTAGCCCTTTGTAAAGTAATATCGAATAATTTGAGCCCTTAGTAAAGTAATATCGAATACTTGTAGCCCTTTGTAAAGTAATATCGAATAATTTAAGCCCTTCGTAAAGTAATATCGAATACTTGAAGCCCTTCGTAAAGTAATGTAACTGGTATACATAACTACTTCTTCACATTAAGGTCGATGACTGTCAAGGGCTACAACTCTAACCTCACGTGTTTGTCTTAGTCCAAGAAATTAAATTATTTTACAGCAAAAGAAAAAAAACATTTGGAATTTTAATGATTCTAACACACCTGAGAAATGATTTGTCTTTTAACTGAACTTTACAGTGGAAGCTTATGATGGTATGTTCACGTTAAGGGCTTAATTGGGTGAGTTTCTAAAGAAACTGTTATTGTGGTAAACGGAGGAAGAAGATACACAGATGTTTTATAATGAAACTGTTATTGTGGTAAACGGAGGTAGAAGATACACAGATGTTTTATAATGAAACTGTTATTGTGGTAAACGGAGGTAGAAGATACACAGATGTTTTATAATGAAACTGTTATTGTGGTAAACGGAGGAAGAAGATACACAGATGTTGTATAATGCGATCAACTCAATATCTCTCACTACAACATTTTGTTGTTGTTATTGGAAGGATGAAGATACAAGTCACAGCTATTTGTTTATTCAATCAATTCAAACATTAAAGAAAACGCTTTCAACTTGTAGAAAAAATCAAATTGATCTATATCATCCGATGACAGCAATAAATCTAATTTTCAATCTTCTCTATCAAGATCTCATTTGTGGCTAGCCTTCAGAACAGAACACCCTTATCTCAGTGAGAAAGCTGTGGAAAATGCATTCAGTTTTCCTTTTTTTTTAATAGTGAGAAAATCATTGTATGTGTTGCAGTGTTTCCCAAAGTGTGGCAAATGTACCATAGTGGACGAGTGGATGGATGGATGGGTGGATGGATGAATAGATAGATAGATAGATAGATAGATAGATAGATAGATAGATAGATAGATAGATAGATAGATAGATAGATAGATAGATAGATAGATAGATAGATAGATAGATAGATAGATAGATAGATAGATAGATAGATAGATAGATAGATAGATAGATAGATAGATAGATAGATAGATAGATAGATAGATAGATAGAAAAAAATCTTCTACACAATGACGTGAACATTCAATGATTGGAGGAAAGCTGAACAAAAAGCTGAGGAATAAGCAGTTTTTATTTGTATTATTTTGTCCAAAACAAGATATCGTAAAGCTAGTTATAGGATAGATGAATTATTTCCAATGATTAAATTTCATATGTCAAATAGGTGTTTACGAAACAACGAGATGGCCTAATATCTTATTGGATGTTTCAGAAACATTTGGAACCAGTTTCATTTGTTGATGCTCATAACAGCCGTGTGAATCAGGTCTGTGTTTGTGCTGTAATAAATCGATACCATGGATCGATTCCTATCAATAGTTTGTGACGTTGATTCTATAGCAATAGATGAAAATGTTTGATTGGTTTTTTTCTGTATTCCTGTTTTAACGGGTTCGTTCGGTGGTGACTGGTGGTGGGTGGTGGGCGGTGGGCGGGGGGGGGAGGGCCATGGTGACAATAGGACACATAATGATGGCATGGAACAGGTGGCCTTTTTCTTGTAGGGTTTTATATTTGAATAGTCTGAGATGAAATTATCTCGGCATTCTGACTAAATCAAACGTATATAATGTGAGGGAGTAGTGACACCTTATACACCTGGACAGTGTGTGAGGAAACAATGCTTTACAGAACGATCAACTGGGACAGAAGAAATACAGGCAGCAAAAAAAAAACTGAAGTAGAAGAGATATTGGCGACACAACAATTATATAGAAGTAAATAATGACTGGAGAAAATGTAAATAGAAGAAATAAAAAATTATGAAAAAAAACTGAGATAATAAAAAAAAAAACTTAAATAAATATAAAATACGTTGACTTTGTCTGGAGAAAATGAAATTTACAAATAACAGGAGCAAAATGAGGTAGACATTGGCTGGATGACACTGAGGTAGTCAATGATTGAATAAAACTGAGGTAGACATTGTCTAGATGATACTGAGGTAGTCAATGACTGGATGACACTGAGGTAGTCAATGATTGAATAAAACTGAGGTAGTCAATGACTGGATGACACTGAGGTAGTCAATGATTGAATAAAACTGAGGTAGTCAATGACTGGATGACACTGAGGTAGTCAATGATTGAATAAAACTGAGGTAGACAATGGCTGGATGACACTGAGGTAGTCAATGACTGGATGACACTGAGGTAGTCAATGATTGAATAAAACTAATGTAGACATTGGCTGGATGACACTGAGGTAGTCAATGATTGAATAAAACTGAGGTAGACAGTGGCTGGATGACACTGAGGTAGTCAATGATTGAATAAAACTGAGGTAGTCAATGACTGGATGACACTGAGGTAGTCAATGATTGAATAAAACTGATGTAGACATTGGCTGGATGACACTGAGGTAGTCAATGATTGAATAAAACTGAGGTAGACAATGGCTGGATGACACTGAGGTAGTCAATGATTGAATAAAACTGAGGTAGACATTGTCTAGATAACACTGAGGTAGTCAATGATTGAATAAAACTGAGGTAGACATTAGCTGGAGAAATTGAGTTGGACAATGACTGGAGACAAATTAAACATAAGAGTCCATAGATAACTAGTAAGAAAATGTAGACAAGACAAAGACCGGATAATATCTTGATTTTAAATGTAGACAAGACAAAGACCGGATAATATCTTGATTTTAAATGTAGACAAGACAAAGACCGGATAATATCTTGATTTTAAATGTAGACAAGACAAAGACCGGATAATATCTTGATTTTAAATGTATTTGGATACATAAAAAATTCAAGTAGTTAAATATTTCTTTACATTAGTTGATAAATGGACATTGGTCAATAATAAAGATGGCGGCAAGGCACACACGTTTATATTTTTAGTAACAACTAGTATACAAAGGCCCGGTACCTGGACCGGCGAGTAGGAACAAAGTTGGAGTTGAAAATAATGATATATAGATTTGAGCGCGTTAACAATCATATATAGAGAAAAAATAGCATATCTATGTACTCGAAGTGGCCCCAAAGGACATGAACAGATGATTGTAGCCAAAATACATTTGAGAATAAAGACACTTAATAATACATCAAATAAAGTTCATATGTTATACAGTTCGTCCCAAAGAAAATAATCCTCATTATGGGTACACTATCTTAACAAAAACAACCCTCGACGATTAAACTCTGAACCTAACATCCAACTATACATAATTTGTGCACTCAACACCTTATCATTGATAAATCTTAATTCATTCATATTTTCAAAGACTTTTTCCAAACAGTTCTTCATTTTATGTTTTATGATGTTCAATATGATGTATATAAAAAAGAAAGACTTACCTGGCACAGGAGGTACCATGATCAATAAGGTCAAAGGTTATCTCCTGTGCCAGGTTGTCCTAGTCTGGGAGACATACCATGGTCTATGGGGAAACGATCATTGGGGTTCTCCAGTCGGGGAAAAAAAACCTTTGCGACGATGGTGGTACTGTGGTCAATGAGGACAATCCGAGACCGTAGTATTCACAGCTGGCGGTGGTGACAGATGTGGTCGGCATACAATACCCTTCCACTCTGTCCCACTCAAGCACACCTTCGCAGTCTGCCATTTCGGTCAGGGGGTTCAGGCACATTAACCCTCCCCTCTGTCCGAGCGGCAGGAAAAACCTTTTGCCTTACCTTTCCAGCCGATCAGCAGTACACCCCCCCCCTGCTGGTCTGGCCAGTATAGGCAGGTCTAAAAAGCCCTTCTTTCTGCCATCCCGGCAGATGTTAGCGGGCATACTCACCCCGCCGCTCTGTAGGCATGTCAGACATGCATCAGCGCCGCCAACAATGCTGATGTGGTAGGCACAATACACCCTGTGATGCTAGAAATGGCGGCGTAAAAAAATTAATTGCTTAATTTCTGATGTTATTGTTCCTAAGATTGCTTTCAATATCTCATGGTATTGATCGTGGCGGTCAAAATATTATTACGTTGGGTTGGCCGTAAGTAGTGTTGTTTTAGTCCCAGGTCCTATTTTAGTTTTAGTTTTTATTTCGTTTTTTCTGTAATAATTTTAGTTTTAGTCTAGTTTTAGTTTTAGGCCCAATTTTAGTTTTCGTTTTAGTTTTCGTCGACTAGAAACTAAAACACCAGAGTTTTAGTTTTCGTCTTATTCATTTTAGTTTCACTTTTAGTTTTAGTCTTGTAAACACCAATAACAAATAACATCATTGTTCATGACCAATTGTTGAAACAGATTGAAGCATAATAATAGTAGTCACAGAGATGACAGCTCAGTGTACTGAGACTGAGTCCATTCATTCCATTGTCACATTATAAGTCACACTATCACATTGTGTCATGTGCCAATGCCATGACTCAGTTTTTGACTATGTTGTAGACTAGCAGACACTGCATGTACAAAGAAAAAAACGTAATAACAATAAGAAACCGAAAACGTAAGTCAAAATTAAAACAAACGTGTTTATTCTAAGACCTAGAACTCTGAAATAACTAAACTAAGTAACAACAGTTTACTTGAAGAGTGAAGACTAAACGTCAAAACAAATGACTGTACAGAATGAGAAAGACCCGTTTTTCAAGACTCTGATTAGTCCTGTTTCTTTTCCCGGTTGTAAAATCACCACAAAGAGAAAACATTCTCTCCACGTAAAGCTATTTTTACGTGAGATTTTTCAAAGCGCGAAAAACCCTCGCTACACCTAAGCGAAGCGAACGTGGGCGTCAGCCGACCGGATATAATGATTTTTTTAATTTTCTTATTTTTTTGTTTGAAGACGTCGGCAGACATTTTCTTCTTATTATACATTTTCTACAGTTATTGTATTTTACAAGTAAAAAGTGTAAAAAAAAAACACTTTTTGGTATAATCTGATATAATTCAAGTTTCTATATATAAATGTAAGTCTTATTTGTTAATTTCTAGACATTTATATCAATTTTAACCTTGATTTTCATTTGAGTCGATGTTTCTAGGCAGCCATTTAGGATTGTTTACACTCGCGAAACGCGAAAAAACTCTGAAAGAAGCGAAGCCGCGAAATTTCTCTGCACCGCCGCGGAAATTCTACGCGGTTTGAGCATCTCCATATAAATACATTGCCGCGAAAGAGGGGCGAATTTCGCGAGCTACCTAGATACGCGAAATTCGCTTTGGTTTGAGGATACCTTAAGCCTCCGAAGCTGGTGCATTCAATATTTCTTAAGCCAATGGTGCAAGCAACGGAAACGTTTTTTGAACGATCTGTGATTGGCAATAGCTTAAACCATTGCCATCCTCACTGACTGCTGTGGCAGCTTCTTGATAGTGCAACAAATAATCTGCCAGTTCGTCTTCAGGCCCACGAACTGCAGAAATAATATTAGTGATGGGTGTGGTGTTCGCAATATGTTGCGTCAGGGAGTTTAAGCGCTTGAGAGGAGGTCCAGACGTAGTCAGGGCTGTTGAACCAACGCTATCAGGAGACGCAGTTGCAGTGATATTTCGGTTAGGAATGGCTGACCAGCAGATGAACTCACTTGACCAAGCTGTGCACTGACTGCGGCTGCTGCTGCTGAGGCAGTTACTTCTCGCAACACAAACTGTTTTGCTGCATTTAGAAGATGCTCTTTTCCTGAAATGAATAGTGCTGAAACAGTTGTAGGATCAAGCAGGCAAGCTGCAGAAGGTATAGGTTCAAAAATATCAGACTCTGGTTCCAACGAAAACTCAAATCGTCGCCTCAAGCCATCCAAAAAGGTGACTGAAAGCTCTTTTAGTGATGCGTCCGAGCTTGTTTAGACTGTGCCTCAAGAAGATGATATTCTATGCCCATAAGTGCTGGAATTACTGATGACATAACAACTTTATCGCCTTCGAGTAAACGTGTATGTTCTGCAAATGGTTGCAGAAGCTTCAGTAACTGTTCTATTTTTTGCCATTCACTTGAAAGAAGAGTGGCCCATTTCATTTCTTCCGCTACTTCATTCACACTAACTTTTAGTTCAATTAGTCGCTTCAGTAGAAGGAATGTGCTTGACCACCTTGTGGGACAATCTGCAATAACAGTTTTCTTGCTCTTCAACACTAGCTTTTGGGTTGCAACAGATGATTTTCTAAACTTTTCAACCATATGCCTCGCTGAATCATGTATCGGTTTAATGGCAGCACACTTTGACATCTCGTTAACAACTAGCTGCATAGTATGAGGCATACATGCCATGCGTTTCAATTTCAAATAGTGACCATCAACAGTCATTTATGCCCTTGCATCCTCATAGTCTTCATCTACATTAATATTGTCAACCTCATCATCTTCTTCCTCATCAGAATCAGTGCCAGTGCCAGTTTCGCATTTATCAACAAACATGGTTTTAAAAGCTTTTATCATGTTAGCTCCATTGTCCGTAATTGATTTGTGTATCGCCGATACAATTTAAAAAAAAAATTTCGATACTCGATACCGACACTTTACTATTGCGACTATTAGCAAAAAAAAAAAAACAATAGCAATTTTAATACATTGTCATCTACATAAATTCAATCCCTACTAGCAGCCATCAACTCTACCAATATTAACGACAGCCACCTCCCCATCAATACACCACGGTCGGCAAGTTGAAAGAAAAATTTAGCTTTAATCTTCTTTTGAAGATTCTTTGCGCGCCGATGTCTATAATTGTTATTCTTAGATTCTTTCATTCATTTACTTTCTTTCTGTCAACTATTTGTTCCATGTTTTAATGAACGACAGAAAAGAAAACTTAATTTTTTTTATCCATCTGTCAGTTATACACACACACACACACACACACCTATATATATATATATATATATATATATATATATATATATATATATATATAAGTATTTTCTGTAAGTGTTTATAGGTTATATAGTGATAAATTATATCTTCTTCTTCTTCCTTTGGCTCTACAGCCCATTTAGGGCCCTGGCCTGCCATACTACACTTCTCCACTTTTCCCGATCCATGGTCTTCTTCCTCCACTCTCTCACTCCTATGGCTTTAAGGTCTTTCTCCACTTCCTCCAACCATCTGCTTCTTGGCCTGCCTTTAGGCCTTTTCTCATTAGGTGTTGTCTTATAAATCGTTTTGGACCTCTGTTGTTTTCCATTCTTTCTATGTGCCCTACCCACCTTAATCTATTCATTTTAATTTCAGCTGTTATATTTGGTTCTTCATACAGTTCGTACAGCTCTGAATTGGTTCTACTTCTCCACTCGTTATTGTCCTTTACTGGCCCATATATTTTCCTAAATATTTTCCTTTCCCAAGTGTTTAGCATATTTTCTGCTTGTTTGCTGATGGTCCATGTTTCGCTACCATATGTTACTGCTGGCCGGATCATTGTCTTGTATATGGTTTTTTTAATTTTTCTGGAGATCAGCCTGTTTTTCAGTATTTTATGCAGTGTATAATATATTCTGTTCCCTACTTCTATTCTGTTTTTTATCTCTATCATTATATCGTTTTTCTCACTTATGGTTGATCCCAGGTATTTAAAGTTTTCTACTCTTTCAAATGCTCTATCACTGATTTTGAAAAATTTTTCTCTTCCTTCTTTTTCATTTCTTTGTAACAGCATATATTGAGTCTTTGTTTCGTTTACTGTTAAACCTGCTTTCTGAGCTGCTGTTTCTAATTCTATGTATGCTTTTGCTATATCCTTACTTTGCTTTCCTATCAATGTTATGTCATCAGCATATGCAAGGTATTGGATGAGTTCTGTAAATATTGTTCCTGTTTTCATAGACTTTGTTTTTTCACTTCTGAGGTAGTGTGTTATAGTTCCTCGCTTATCCAACTGTACGTTTCTTATGACTTTTTCTAGGGTTAAGTTGAAAAGTATGCACGAAAGGGAGTCCCCTTGTCTAAGTCCTTGGTTTACTTTAAATTCTCTTGAGCTTTCCCCTTGGATTTTCACTTTGCTTCTTGAGTTGTTTAATGTCATACGTACTAGTCTAATGAGCTTGTTGGGGATACACAACTCCTGCAATGTTTTGTAAAGATAATTTCTATTGATGCTGTCATATGCCATCTTGAAATCTATGTACAGCTGATGTAGGTTTATATTATGCTCATAACATTTTTCTAGAGTGTTTCGAAGGGAAAAGATGTGGTCTGTGGTTGCTCTGCTAGGCCTGAAACCACATTGATAGTCACCTAATACTGTTTCACTGAAATTCCCTATTCTGCAGGCTATAATTTTTGTTAGTATTTTATAAACAGTGTTGAGAAGTGAGATTCCTCTGTAGTTGTTGCAGTTAAGTTTCGAACCTTTCTTGTGTAGTGGAACTATTAAGGCTGTTTCCCATTCTGTTGGCATTATCTCTTCTTTCCATATTTTATTGACCATCCTGTGTATTTCTAAGTGTAGTGAGCGTCCTCCATATTTGAGTAACTCAGCATTTATGTTATCTTCTCCTGGTGCTTTATTGTTTTTGGTCTTTTTAATAATATTATTTATTTCTTCTATGGTTGGTTCTTCTATTTCTGCCCCATCGTCCTCTGCAATGTTTGGTACATCATTTTCGCTGTCAGTTTTAATGTTCAGCATTTCTTCAAAATATTCCGCCCACCTTTCTAGAACCATTTCATTTTCTATAAGCAGGTCGCCTGATTTGTTAAGACACATGTGAGATCTTGCTTGGAAGCCGTTACTTTCCTCTTTGATGGCCATGTGCATTTTTCTTGTTTCTTTTTCTTTTGAGTATTCCTCTAGTTTTACTAGTTTTCCCTTTTCCCATTCACGTTTTTTCTTTCTGCATATTTTGGTGGCCTTCCTTCTAGCCTCAGTGTATGCGTGAGTTGACTTTCTTGTTGCTTTTTGTAGCATTATTATCCTCAATTTGTTTCGTTCTTCCACTTCTTTTTTGCATTCATCGTCATACCATTCAGCTCTTTTCTTCTTTTGCTTGTACCCTATGACACTTTCCGCTGTGTTTTTTATGGTTTGTTTAATCTTTTCCCAGTGGCTATTTAGATTTTCAGTATTATCTATATCTAGTATTTCTAGTTTGCTTTTAATTTCTTGTGCATATTTTTCTTTTGTTTGTGGCTCTTTTATTAGTTTTTCACAGTCAAATTGGTTTGTTATCTTTGCTTTTGTGTTGTGAAAGATACTTATTTTTTGTCTATACTTTATTTAGACTAACATGTGGTCTGTGTCGGCATCTGCTCCTCTGAAGCTTCTGACATCTTGAATATCTGAACCATGTCGCCTGTCTATTAGCACATGATCTATTTGATTTCTTGTCACCCCATCTGGTGACCTCCATGTTTCTTTGTGTATTCTTTTGTGTGGAAACTTAGTGCTACTAATGGTCATGCCTTTGCCAGATGCAAAATCAATCAGACGCGTTCCATTATCGTTGCTTTCTTCATGTAGACTGTAGCTTCCAATTGTCTGTCTGTATACTGTTTCTTTGCCAATCTTAGCGTTGAAGTCTCCTAACACTAATTTGATATCATGTCTAGGTGCTTCTTCATATAACCTTTCCTGGGCATCATAGAATTCCTCTTTGGTATTCCCTTCTGAATCTTCAGTGGGTGCATGGGCATAATTAGGGTCATATTGAACATTTTGCCACGAATCCTGAGGCTGCACAATCTTTCATTGGTTGGTTTAAAGCCAATTATTTGATTGACGGCAAAACCTGTTCCTAATGTATTTGTGGTGTTTCCACTATAAAAGATGGTATACTCTGTTGTTTTTAGTATGTCTGAATTTTTCCATCTGATTTCTTGGAGTGCTGCTATTTTTATTTTGTATTTTCTAAGCTGTTCAGTGAGGCGGGTTAGGGCTCCTGCTCTGTATAGGCTTAACACGTTCCAAGTCGCTAGCCAGTAATCATGTCCGTGATCATGCGAAGGTCGGTTTCCATTTGAATCAGTCCGGTTTTTGAATTGTTGATTGGCTTTCGTAACTAGTGTTTTTTTACATGACTGGGTAGTTAGCCCTGTGCACAACCACTAGGGTGTTGCCCTTCACAGCCTTGTGGGTAGCTGCCTTTGTTTAAGGTTAGGTCCCTTAGCCTTTGTGGATCCCTCCACTAACTACAAGGCAGTAGTTGCCTGCTTTGGTCCGCCCCGAGAATTGTATTTCATCGGCACTCACCATATCTGGCGAGCTTTCCCCTATCCGCCACCTGGGGAGGCGCCCGATGGGAGTTCGGCCTCTCCACACGAGGATAAATTATATACCGTACTGTATTCTTGTGTGTATGTTTGTTAATTGAGTTGTTAATTAATTTGTGCTTATTTATATTTACTAATTGTTTTTATTTACAAATTCATTTTTTAGTATTTACTACATTTCATTAAAAAATAATTAATTGAATGGTATTAAATTTTTAAACTGTAAGGTTTAATTAAAATTGAAAACTTTGTAATAAAAAATATCATATAATTAAAACATATTATATTATTAAATAATATGCCGAGTTCAACAAACAATACTAATTGGGTGGTTAAAAACAATTAATTGAATAGAAATACATGAACATCAACAAATTTAAAAAAAAATACAGCGGATTCCGCTTAATTGAGACACCGCTTAATTGGGACAAACCTCAAAGAAACCAAACCAAGAAGCCAATAGTAAATTTGAATGTTTAACTGGGACAGTCGCTTAATCGGGACAAAATGCCTCGGTCCCGATGTGTCCCAATTAAGCAGAATCGACTGTATCTTGTAAAACGACACTCTTTGATCTAACCGCATGGCAATTTCAAACTTTCAAAGCAAAATTTGTATCGTCGGCTGTCATTTTTCTTTTTTTTTTATCTTTTGTTGTTCTTTCTTTCATGTGTCAACATTATACCGGAAAAGACGATAAATGGGGATTTTAGTTTTTATTTCGTTGGGGAGTTTTAGTTTCAGTTTTTATTCAGTCTTTTGTCTACGAGATTTAGTTTTCGTCTAGTTTTAGTCTTGCTGCTAATTTTAGTTTTAGTTTTAGTTATCGTTGACGAAAAGTCAACATTTTCGTTAACGAATGTTTTAGTTTTAGTTTTCGTCGACGAAAACAACACTAGCCGTAAGGCTTTCACAACCTTGCCTGCCGAATGTAACAGTGTAGGGTGCTTGCTCACCTCTTCATTTGGCAGGACCAATATCATTACTGGCAACTAAGTAGGGGACATCTTGCTTGGCTGGCACGTATCATGCCTGTATGGTAGAATACTGTAGATGTTGCTGCCATCTTGTGCGACAGATACGGGATTGCCGACAGAGCAGTAAATGATTTTTTTGTATTATGGATAATGTATAGACATATTTGTATGATCTAAAGCATTATTTTTTTATCTGCACTTTCATACAATGTCTCACATAAATCATATCACTTAATTTCCTTTGAGTTATCTTTCTTTTCACATAATGCGTTTTTATTTTATCACAATATCCTATATCGATCCACCAATATGAATCGATTCCAGAGAAAAGACTACAACAAGTACTTTAGCCGATCTTGTCTCAGTATTGTGGTAGAATCAATACTTTTTTGTGTTCTCTCGGAGGTGAAAAAATGATGTTTAAAATTAGAATTGTATTGATAATCTTTTAGTCTGATAATAGTGCCCATAAATAAGATTTTTTTTTTAAAATTGTGAATGTAATGTACACCATTTATAGTCAGTATGTCCATAATAATTTCTGCAAATTAAAACAGGATGGACAATCTTTTCCATTATATTCTGTTGGTTTAAGTTTTTTTTTATATCTTATATTTGTTTTAACTGGCGATCATTGTATGAACATATTTCACTAGTGTCAATCTCTTATGCCCTGGACTACATACGTGCTAGTTACAGGTGTGCAGTGTTCGGGTGTAAAGGGGTTCCCGCATCAATGTGAACAAATACAGCACGACTATCACAGATGCAAATGAGGGCTATCATTGCGCTCTCTAAGCGTGTGCAAATACATTACAATCGTGCCACTAATGTGAAGTGTAATAGCCTTATAAGTCATTATATTGCACATACAAATGTAAATTTACATACAATGTTGTGCACAGCCTATTTTTTAGCCTTGAAAAAAATAAAGACAACATTGCTTCATGGGTCTTTTTATCTAAGACTCCCTAAACATTCCAATAAAATCAGTGTGTATCTTTATATAGGGTTATATGAACATTCCAATCAACTCAGTGTGTATCTTTATGTACGGTTCTATAAACATTCAAATCATCTCAGTGTGTATCTTTATATAGGGTTCTATAAACATTCAAATCAACTCAGTGTGTATCTTTATAAAGGGTTCTATAAACATTCAAATCAACTCAGTGTGTATCTATGCTCGCCAGTCCCTCTTAGAACGCGGTATAGAAATCCACAAAAAAATTACTTTTATGTATTTCCTTTTTGATTGGCCAACAATGCAGTCGTTTTCATTATACAAGTTAAATGGGTAATAGTCAGAGAATAATTAGGTTTATTATCCAATGCCAGTAAGAACTGAATGTTGTCCTATGACACAAAGTCATGCAGGTAGTGTGAGCAGATGAATGATTTGTTATTACCTTTTCAGGTGCTGCAAGCCTGAAACATTGGCTGATTTTAACAGTTCAGTGCTGTTAATTGAAATAATGAGGGTCATTCCATGTCAACTCAACCAGTTTTTTTTTAACAATTGTTCACCCGACCCTCTCAGATCTTCCTGAAATTTTCAGGGTTTGTGGTACATTCAATGTTGAGTGATTCGTGAAAATTTCAGGCCATTTGGTTACAAATTTTCTGAGATATGATTTTTTAAAGTTTTAAGGGTAGTCGCGAGTTCGCGTGACATTTACATTTTTGCGATATTTGAACGTGAATATTGATAGAGAATTCCTGTTAATAAATAATAGTGTACTCATGGTGGGCCCCTTTAAGCATCATGGTCGTCCATTTTTGCACGCATTGCGACCCCCAGATGACCATGCGGACAGTAATTCACACTTTTCATATTTTGCACACTTGTTAACCTTGGCAAGTACTAGCTATGGTGAAAATTTCATGTTGGTGTCTTAACGCCTTCATGGTGAAAAATTTGCATGAATTTGCATGATTTCTACACTATCGTGGACCATAGTAATTTTGAACGTTTGAACTAAGAAACCATTGAAAAAAAATAATTTTTTGACACTTTTTGCATTACATTCATGATGTTTTTGCAAGCAAATATTACATAAAAAATTCATTTAAAAGTATTCACTTAGAAACATATCAGAATACATTTGTCAAGTAAAAAAATGAAATTCACAATAAGAAAACCCAGTCCATCAAAGATGTCAAAATAATAAATACAGATACGGTACCTACTAATTGTATAACAAAATTTGTTTCATGTCATAGGTTCTTGGCTATATCGGGTCAAATATTGATGAAAACTGTCTGAAGTGCAATGTTTGGAATTTTTTAGGACATTCTGTGTGCAAGTTACACTTAAGATAAATACATCATTCAACTTAGGATAAAACAATGAGTAAATACTGAAAATTTCAGCCTGATACCTCTTTTAATTTTTAAAATATTCACGTTCGAAAATCGCGAAAATGTAAATGTCACGCGAACTCGCGACTACCCTTAAAACTTTAAAAAATCATATCTCAGAAAGTTTGTAACCAAATGGCCTGAAAGTTTCACGAATCACTCACCATTGAATGTACTACAAGCCCTGAAAATTTCAGGAAGATCTGAGAGGGTCGGGTGAACAAAAAAACTGGTTGAGTTGACATGGAATGACCCATGAGCGAAATTATTAAATATATTTTACTGTAAATAATTTTGCCACAAGCATAATGGCAAGCTTCAGCAACTTAAACAAGTATATTTGAAGTCGGATGTGCCATTAGACATAATAGTGAAGGCCAAAGACTTAAGTTCCCTTTGCCGGAACGGGCAATCAGAGCAGATGAAGTGTAGATTTCATCTGTTTCTATAACTTCGGCATATAAAGAGAATGTATGATTAGCACTACGCCCAGCTGCCTTCTTCACTTCCCCAACTGAAGTCAGGTACCCATTTAAAGCTGGATGGAATTGTGGGACAACTTTGAAAGAAATTTCACATGGAAACATTTCCATGGTTTTCACTGAGAATCAAACCCAGTAATCTCAGGTCGACAGTCGCCAGTAGCCAGAGGGGGGCTAGGGGGCTGAGCCCCCCCCCCACCCCCCGTTCATGACCTGAGCCCCCCCCCCGTGCATGATTTGAGCTTTTTGACAAAATTTTAATATAAATGGCTATAAAACATCAATCATTTTGTTCAATAAATCAATAATAATAAAAACTTACAAGTTTATATTTTGGCAATCATTCAGGCTATTTTACTTACATATATAGCTTATATAATTTTTGGGCATAAAAGATTGAATCTTATTGAAGTTCACTTCTGGGTATTTTGGGCAGCATTGGCATTTGGGGCTTCAACAGCCGTGTGTGAGAACAGTTTCTCAACCCTCACACGAATGGTCACCCCATATCGCAGATCAATGTTACAATAGCGTCTAAGCAATGTTCTCCTGCTTGCATTGGAACAAGATTTAACAATCTGAATGCTGAAGTATTTTTAGGTAAATTTAGTGCTAAATCACGACGTTTGCAAATTTGAAACGTATAATAATATAAGTTCGCAACCAGTGTGGGGGGCAGGGGGAAAATGCCCAGGGGCCCGGTGAGTTTTAGGGGCCCGGACTGAGCTGGCCAATCAGCATTTTAAAATATTAATATCAGCACGGGGGCCCGTGTCAGCCCTGCCCAGGGGCCGAAATTTCTGTTCGCAACCTTGTAATAGTTTTATATATTGATATCTTCTGAAGACAACTAGCAACTTAAATAAGTTAATAAAATAACATTGACTTCTGACTTCATTTTTATACATATGTATAATAAAATAATAAAGTACAAACTCCGTGATTTCTGAGTGATGTTATTTAATTTGCAAATTTACTTTTTAGCAGAATTAATTTTATTTTAAATGGAATAATTGCGACTGGTCAATTTGTTGTTGATAGATCTGTTCTTTGTTTTCAATATTTTATAAGAAATATCTCACAAATAGCTAAGCTATATTCGTGCATCTCTGTCGTTCTTCCCGGGTTGTATGTTAAACCAACAGTATAATATTATAAATCAGGTATCTATTATGTAACAATTGTTTAGCAGAACAAATGGTCAATATATTTATAACAGGAATCAGAAATTGCTCAGCCTCAATAAATTTTTATCATTAAAACTATTTACTATTAAAATTATTTTTAACAAAACTGCAACATGCCGTGCATTATTGAAACGTAGTTAAAATTATATATTTCTAATTAATAGCTAAACAATCGGTACTAAAATGCACCATTCCAGATATGGAACTGCAAAAAATTTCTTGGGGAGGGGACTCACTGAGATCCCCTCCCCAAACCCCTCCTCTCCGTTCGCAAGCTTTCGGCGCTTCACGCCTCCATCTTCGCCCCCCTCCGAACATTTCTTCTACCCAACCAGGGGCGGATTTGGGGGTGGGGCCGGGGACATGCCCCCCCCCCCCCCCGTTATCGCAAGTTTAGGTAATACATCATTAAATTATCGAAATATTTTTTGTTCTAAGACCAATTTTCAACAATGAAAACAGTTTTGCCCCCCCCCCCCGGGGGTTAAAGTTTTGCCCCCCCCCTCGTCAAAGTTGTCTAGATCTGCCCTTGTGCCCCAGGATAATTTCTTCGGCACTTCCCCCCGAAAAAATTTCTTCGCCACCCCCCCCCCCGAAAATTTCTTCGCCCCCCCCCCAATCCAATAATCCTGGCTACGGGCCTGTACCTACACCACTAGGCCATCCGTCCCACCAAAGTATTAAACCCTAATCATAATGGATGGACTGCTACTCTCTAAATTTGATGCTGAATGAAATGATCAATGATCAAAGCAGGATACAGAACTACAAGGAAACATGATTGGCAGGATACAGAACTACAAGGAAACATGACTGGCAGGATACAGAACTACAAGGAAACAAGACTGGCAGGATACAGAACTACAAGGAAACAAGACTGGCAGGTACAGAACTACAAGGAAACAAGACTGGCAGGATACAGAACTACAAGGAAACAAGACTGGCAGGATACAGAACTACAAGGAAACAAGACTGGCAGGATACAGAACTACAAGGAAACAAGACTGGCAGGATACAGAACTACAAGGAAACAAGACTGGCAGGTACAGAACTACAAGGAAACAAGACTGGCAGGATACAGAACTACAAGGAAACAAGACTGGCAGGATACAGAACTACAAGGAAACAAGACTGGCAGGATACAGAACTACAAGAAAGCAAGACTGGCAGGAGAAAAACCCGTCAAGGGAAATAGAACGTGTGATTGGTTTAATTGGGATAGAGATTACAAGTATCTGACCGCTTACACAGTGAGTTATAATTGGGATAGAGATTCCAGTATCTGACCACTTACACAGTGAATTATAATTTGTTCATACCATTAGCCAGATATAACTACTGTAATTATATAACTCTATCCGAAACTATTGTGTCAGACTAAATGTGTAGTAATCAATCCATAACTATTGTATTCCATACATAACTAAATCTATCTATATAATCTTTAGTCAATACCTGTCAATATGTATCTTTATATTTATTCACTTTAAGAAAATCCATGTCTACACTATAAAGAACATAAAAAATTCAAAGCTTCATTATAAAACCAGCCATAAAGAAACAATACAAGTTCTCTCTACTCGTCATGTCTACATTTGCACTAATTATTCTGTTTTAATGGATTTATAAGATCTCCCGATGCAGCTACATTCAGAGCTTGTACAATGTACATGTATAATTGATGAAATAGGCGCATGTATAAAAATCATTGTAGTTGTGGCATGTATTATACTACATGAAATAGAGGTGGATATAATACAGTTGTAACAGAGCTTATTTTGACTTTATTACTTTGCGACATTCATCATGCTCACTGAAGATGGCCGTCTAGTAAACTCGAAGACACTGGACGACAAGCGAGTTCATTTTATTTATGATTTATATGCTTATTTTTAATAAAATATTTATAAATGTTACATTATATCGCTTTATTTTGATATGGAAAAGTTAAGTGAATTAGTAAATTTAGTCATCTTAACATTTGAAGCCTATATTTCTAAATGATGAGTAGGCATACAGTAAGATGGCATTACTCATATATATATATATATATATATATATATATATATATATATATATATTTATAGACAAGTGATGCAGACAGGGGATACAGACAGGTGATATAGACAGGTGAAACAGACAGGGGATATAGACAGGTTATATAGACAGGTGATACAGACAGGGGATATAGAAGGTGATACAGAAAGGGGATATAGACAGGTGATACAGACATGGAATACAGACAGGGGATATAGACAGGTGATATAGACAGGGGATATAGACAGGTGATACAGTCAGGGGATACAGACAGTATATATATATATATATATATATATATATACATACTGTCTGTATCCCCTGTCTGTATATATATATGTATAAGCCCTAACTGATTTTTCAAGATTGTCACAATATAGGCTCTACACCAGGTATGTGTATAAGTTAAATTTAATCTAGGCTAGTTGTGATACATAGGTCTCAGGCAGTCGTACATATACAGGAATACAGAGAACTCAGTCGTACAGATAGGGGAATACAGCGAACTCTGACAGTCGTACAGATTGGGGAATACAGAGAACTCTGACAGTTGTACAGATAGGGGAATACAGAGAACTCAGACAACGTACATATAGGGAAATACAGAGATCTCTGACAATCGTACAGATAGGGGAATACAAGGTCAATTTTAGCCAGGCGACTCAGGCTCATTGAACCTACCACTAAAAATTAAGATCAAAACTTATTTTAAATCTCTGTATGCTTCAATCCTTAATTTGTACGCAATTTTTGCAACTTTAATAATTCTAAAACATGTTCACATTATTATAATAATATCATACTTGAATGACTTTGATATTGAAACACCATGATCCTTAGAGTTTGCCTAGGGTCCCATAAAACCTAAAGGCGGCTCTGGTGTATTGATAGATAGATGGATGGGCGAAATATTGTCAATTGTGATAAGTAGGAAATTCTTCTTACCGTATTCATCACAAGAACTTCCCTTCCAGCAGGAGTAACAGTCACAAGTTCCATCCGGCAGTCCAATACCGTGAACACACTCACTGGAAAAAGAAAATGTAATATCTTTGAGCTATTTAATTCACTTCGTTCAAATTAATATAGGCCGAAAAAATTCTGGAAAGTTTTTGTTTATTTTTAGCGCATTTTCGAGAAGTCGAATGCACTATTGTCCCCGTTTTGTCCGTCTGTCTGTCTGTCATCACCCTAGATCTCAGCAACCATAATTCCTAAACCCATGACGTGTATACTTTTTTGTAGGTCTTGGCCTGCCATTCCTGCATCAAAAGTCCATTTCGCGATCTGACCTCTGAGGGCTGGGCATCAGTGTTTTTTGCCGTTTTTACAATATAAGCTATATTAATAATTATGTCATTTTCATGGCCCCATTCTACACCTTATACACTGCGGTGGCGCACCAAATGAATGGGTTATTGAACGGAAGTGAAACAAGATTAGCAACAACAATTTATCAAACAACAATTGACGGAGTTGTCGGACGATTAAATGACTACAATTTAGAATGTTTCAATTATAAGTCCTATTTCAGTGACCACAAACAACTTGTAGTTGTAGTTAGATTTAAGAGAAAATATTTTTTTTCAAATATAAAGAAACGTCTTTTTAATATTTTTTCCAGATATATGCATTACACAATTGAATTTATATACATTTCGAAAATCTACAAATATTTACTGAAAGCTGACATACGTTCTGATACATAACACGAAAATGCGCTAACATGTCCTATGTCCAGAATGGAACAGGCTTAAGATGCTGGTTTAAGCTACATGTATACAGTCTTTTTTTTTTAACCGAATCTTTTTTTTTGTTATCTATCACCCATCCCTGTTCTGTATTATGTCTTATTTTCCTCCCAATTTTGTATTCTCCCATGTGTCTAATTTTATTGTCTAACCGTCATTATTATATCTTTTCCTTTTCTATTATACATTCTTTTCCATCCCCTCCCTATTCTGTATCCCCTGTCTATATCCCCTGTCTGTATCACCTGTCTATATCCCCTGTCTGTATCCCCTGTCTATATCCCCTGTCTGTATCACCTGTCTATATCCCCTGTCTGTATCCCCGTGGTCTTAAATATAGAAAAATATTTTAACACTTACCTGCTGCCAACTTTACGTGCTGCATTTTAGAAGAAAAAGACAAAATGTGGTCAAATAACTGAAATCAGCTTAAAACAAGTGGGTCTCAAAATGTTGTCGTGACCCATCGGTGCAGAGCGCGACCCCAACAGAGTTCAGGGACCCCGGTCACTATGGGACCCTTTAGATACATTATTGTGATATATAACGGCTTAACCTTTGGTGAGTGAATGTAATCAGAGATGACTCAGTTGGCGGAGTTTGTTCGGACCCTCGCTTAGCTAGCAGCAGAACTAAATGTTGGGTCAATTCAAGGTGGGCTGCGACCAAATGTTGATGTATAATAAATTGATCAAGGATCTATGTTTGTTTACTAACAACTCTATTTTATTACATGTGTAGGATATATGTTTGTTTACTAAAAACTCTGTTTTATTACATGTGTAGGATCTATGTTTGTTTACTAACAACTCTATTTTATTACATTTGTAGGATCTATGTTTGTTTACTAACAACTCTATTTTATTACATGTGTAGGATCTATGTTTGTTTACTAACAACTCTATTTTATTACATTGTAGGATCTATGTTTGTTTACTAACAACTCTATTTTATTATATGTGTAGGATCTATGTTTGTTTACTAGCAACTCTATTTTATTACATGTGTAGGATCTATGTTTGTTTACTAACAACTCTATTTACTCACATTTGTAGGATCTATGTTTTTTTACTAACAACTCTATTTTATTACATGTGTAGGATCTATGTTTGTTTACTAACAACTCTATTTTATTACATGTGTAGGATCTATGTTTGTTTACTAACAACTTTATTTACTCACATTTGTAGGATCTATGTTTGTTTACTAACAACTCTATTTTATTACATGTGTAGGATCTATGTTTGTTTACTAACAACTCTATTTTATTACATGTATAGGATCTAGGTTTGCTTACTAACAACTCTATTTACATTTGTACAAAACTAACAGTGTGTTTATCTTTAAAGTAAAATGCTGAAAGCTATCAAATTAATTCACTTTCTTCAGTTCTTCTTTACAGCTCTCATTGTGAGTCGCGGAGTGTTACAATATGAGAATCACTGTACTATCATAGAATTATAAAACCACAGGAAAGAAAAACTAGAAACTCAAGTCATAAAATCTAAAAATAGACAGGCAGAAAGACTGAAATGAGCAATTTTTTTAAAATGTATTTTAAGGTCAGTATAAATATTTATCAAACAAGACAACTGTAATAAATGTGTTATCACAGGACAAAGGTCAGTTAATGATTGATTAGTTCAGAGATGAATTGACGACATCAACTTTAACACCTTGTTGCATTCAAAATTGAAGAGGGGGGAATTATACTCAAATGTAAACAAGATGTTTCGTACAACCTTGTGTGTGTCTGTGTATTTCTGCACAACAGACACAAAACATTTGTTTTATCGGTCGGTAGATCAACAAATAAATAATTCAGTGAAACTGTGAAGTGCTCGAATAAATAAAAATGTTAAAACTTTACAATTAATATGTAGTTTGTTTTTCTGTTTTTAAAAAACGATCCAGTATTTTTCTATTGGCTAATAGTTTGACTAGAGTGAGTCAAGACTTGAAATGACAACTTCATTTTTTTTACCCTTAACCGATGTGGTCGTATGGGGAACTAATGGGCACATCAACAGGCATATATCTGTTGTACGTTCAAAGTTCCATTCTGCGGACTTGTTGGCGCCCTCTCCAACTAAGTCAGCGGTGAATATTTTTGGTTTTACGAGGGATTGAAACCTGTACCCTTTGCATATGTGTTGAGTTCACTATCGACTTCGTTATACAGCCGCCTATACTTCAATAATATGTAAAAAAAAAATCTGTATCATTATTTTCCGGTAATAGTTGCATCTATTTTACGTTTTTTACATAGTGTTTTTTTTTAAGAAATGGACACTGGTCACCTTATGGACGGGCCTACTGGCCACAGTGGACACGCTGGTCATTAATTTAGAATTAAAAAATGCATATTGGAAATCCCTGGCACAATGATATTATAAACATTATGTAGCAATAACGATACTATGTAACATAAGAATCGATTCTTACCTTGATAGAGAAGAACAATACCCAGCCATAGAGTTAGAAATCGCTCAGATGTATTAAACTTAAATCTCATTGTTGTCTGTCGAATAGCCACAAAGTGGAGGTGTGAGCAATTATTTGGTGTAATATGTGTACTCACATTGACTTTAAGTAAGGTTGAGAGAGTTCAGATCTAGCACAACTACAGGCCAACACCGTGGTACGTGTGAGTGAATGTTTCTCAATTAGATAGTGTCTAACATTGCTGCAGGTTAGGAGTGTATCCCGCTAGGACGCTGAGACAATGAGAACTGTGCGAGCCTGGCACCAGCCTTACCTGTAGACCGCACGAGTTGACTGGGGACTCGGGCATGGTCGGCCCATTGATCACGAGTTATGGACGGAAACATTCGATGTTGATGCAGGTAATGGCAGTTTATTGATTTGTGTTTTCTTTCACTCATCAATCGCGTTCGACCAGCCAGAATATCGAACAATTATTGGACATCGATACCTAGGGAGCAGTCAATACCATTCTTTTGTGTATCTCTAATGGTATCTGAATAAAATATACTTAGATTATAGATGGTAAATATTATTTCACCAATAGTAAGTCTTGGAGATATCAAGTGTAACTTAGATGTGTGAGGGTAAATGATCTAAAATATTACACTATCCTATAAGTATTATACCATACCCCTAAATAATCTCGCCACATTTTAATTAGGCAAACGCTAAACAGGTATCTCAGCTTATTTGGTTATATTATAACTACTGGTACTTAAGCAAATCGTCCATTCGAATACATTGCAATAACACCTCTAAAAATTTTTTTTATATATTTTATTAGAGAATTAAATCTGCGATAACATTTTTTAAAGTAGTTTTAAATATTATTGTATGATTCTTAATATTAGTGATGAAATAAGGTGTTTTGTTTGTTTGTTGTTTTTTTTTTGCCAATATTCTCAATGACAGAATGTCGTAATAGTTTTCGATAGTCAGTATCAAGGAGTTTGCTGCAGGTTGCGGCTCTTCGTTTGGTTTTATGCGGCTCCCAAATATCAAGGGTCGCTGCGGGAGGCCTGATGCCGCTCTTCGTTTGGTTTTATGCGGATCCCTAAAAGGGACTTTCAAATAATAATATTTTCCAAAAAATCTTTTCATTGAATCTTGTTAAAGTGATAAATTATTTTATATTTGTTTACAGATGTAATGTTGTCTTTTTTTATGTCAAGAAATGTGATATCTATCTTTTGCTTGAGTACAAATAATCAGGTCAAAGCCATCTCAAGTAATTAAATATAGGCTGGTAAAAGCCATCTCTAGTGATTAAATATACTGGTCGAGGCCTTCTAAAGTGGTTAGATATACTGGTCAAAGCCAGCTATAGTGGTTAAATATACTGGTCAAAGCCATCTCTAGTGGTTAAATTTACTGTTCAAAGCCGTCTATAATGGTTAAAAATACTGGTCAAAGCCATCTATAGTGATTAAATATGCTGTTCAAAGCCATCTATAGTGGTTAAATATACTGGTCGAGGCCATCTATAGTGGTTATATATACTGGATAGAGTGGTTAAAATTTAACTGATCACAAATGTCTCTGTTTCATACCCCTATGCAGGCTTACGGAGCCGCCATATTTTTTCCGGCTCCGGCTCCCACAAATTTGATGGCTCCGGCTCCCTATTAAAATAGTATCACACGAGACAAAAATTTTTTTTGTAAATGCGCCACGCAAACATGCCGCTGATAAAATGTTATGCAAATTTTGCCGCGTTCACCCCCATAGTCAGGAACTTGAAAAATATACGCATGTCGGTTTTACTAAAAACAAACCATTTCAGTGCATCCATAATCATATCAATATTTTCGACCGAGGTTTCACTAGTCGCCATTTTCATAAGTAATAAAAAGTTATTTCAATGATCAAATTAGTAAATAGTAAAATGATACATTATTTTAAATATTTTAAAGAATTCAGTATTTATATTTATTATTTATAAATTCGAAATGACTATTCGGACCCCGTCCCAATAAAGTCTGGTTGTTATTCGGACCCACAGCTTTATAAATTTATCTGCTCTATTTCAGCTATTATGTTTATAATAAAATTGTTAATTACAGAAAGCGACCATTTTGTTTTTAGTCTATTACAAATTCGCGGTCAAATAATAATACAAAATGACGCGTTCTATTTGTCGTCGTTGTAAAAATGTATTTTAAATGATTGATACAATTATGCTATGAAATAAAACTGTTTTATCTTTATATATAACAAAATAACATGCCATTAAAAAAATTTCGGAGGGTAAACAAGATTTTAAACGAACACAAAACGATTCCCCATTAAAGATTTCTTGTTGTTATGTGCGTGCACGCTATCATTTAAATGCTGTTACTGTTGTGGCGTTCGTAAAACATGACAACAATTCAAATTGTAGGAGGCAAACAATCCAACAAATTTAGAATTTTAAAGCTAAAAAAAAATTCTGCTTTAAAAAAAAAACAATTGGGAGCCGTCGCGCCGCCAGATTTTTTCGGCTCCGGCTCCAGCAAAAAGTGCGGCTCCACGGCTCCTCGGCTCCGGCTCCGCAAGCCTGCCCCTATGTGCGCATGGTAGTTGTACAGATAGCTCGAGAAGTTTGATGTGAATTTAAATATATTGTACAGCTGTTAGATTATCTTTAAATTGTACATCTTTAAGATTAGCTTTAAATTGTACAGCTGTTAGATTAGCTTTAAATTGTACAGCTGTTAGATTAGCTTTAACTTGTACAGCTGTTAGATTAGGTTTAAATTGTACAGCTGTTAGATTAGCTTTAAATTGTACAGCTGTACGATTAGCTTTAAATTGTACAGCTGTTAGATTAGCTTTAAATTGTACAGCTGTGAGATTTGCTTTAACTGTTTTGCTTAGTAAACATATATACCACTATGTCTCACTTAGTAAACCTCTATAATGCTATGTCTCACTTAGTAAACCTCTATATAATGCTATGTCTCACTTAATAAACCTCTATATAATGCTATGTTCATCACAACATTTTAAAAGTTGTTCACAGCCGATATGTTTTCCGCAAATTAGTTGTAGAGGGAAGGAATTATTTGCTACATTTAAAGTGTCATCTGACAAAGGAAAACTTGGGACCCTAATAGAAATGGTGTTTTTACACAGACTAATGAACAGTGGCGTAGTGAGGGGGAAGCTACTCACAAAGGCCCCGGGCGCTACTCACAAAGGGGCGCCAAAATGTATATTTTACATATAATATTATATGATTTTCGAATGGGGGCGCTAAAAAGGTATTGGGCCCCGGGCTCGAGTTAAGCTCGATACGCGACTGCTGATGAATGACTAGAATATGATTAACAAAACTTAGTTGTCTTGATTGTTTGTTTATTTTGTTGTAGTTATTGTTGTTGTTTTTTTTTTTTTAGTTTTTGTTTTACATATTTAACAGTTCAAAGGTTATGTTGGTAGTAAATATCTTATTGCAATTGTTCTCCCCAACTGACTGGCCAAAATCTGATTTACAACATGCCTTACGGTTATTTTCGGAATTGGGCCATCTTTCCTGGTCATTTTGCTACATGCCAAATTCGAGTTCCGGTCGTAACAAAGCAGGAACTCAAAGCAGGAGCACAAAGCAGGAGCACAAAGCAGGAACAACAAGCAGGAACACAAAAGTAGGAACACAAAGCAGGAACACAAAAGCAGGAACACAAAGCAGGAACACAAAGCAGGAACACAAAGCAGGAACACAAAGCAGGAACACAAAAGCAGGAACACAAAGCAGGAACACCCAGGAGCACAACACAGTAGAGTTTGAAAAGTGTGAGTCGTGAAACGAATCTACAATATGGTGTTCTTATTGTATTTTTATTCTGTAATTGGGAAAATATAAATAGTTCGGCTCTTGGTGATCTCACCAAAGTTAAATAATATTGTTTGTTATATTAAACTGAAGATTTGAAATAAATCATGGCATTTTCAATGGAACATGTGCAACAGGAAGTGAAAGTATAAATAGTTCGGCTCTTGATGATCTGACCAAAGTTAAATAATATTGTTTGTTGTATTAAACTGAAGATATATTGTTTGTTATATTAAACTGTGGATAATATTGTTTGTTATACTAAAATGAAGACAATATTGTTTGTTATATTAAACTGAAGATTTGGAATAAATCATGGCATTTTCAATGGAACATGTGCAACAGGAAGTGAAAGTATAAATAGGTCCGACCTACTAAGTTCTAAAGCATGACCATACAATAGAGAAAGTACACAATAGAGAACGTACACAATATAGAAAGTACACACTATAGAAAGTACACAATATAGAAAGTACACAATAGAGAAAGTACACAATATAGAAAGTACACAATAGAGAAACTACATAAAGCTTCTTGGAAAAATTAAAAGAAAATTATTTTTGCATAATGTTTTCCAAAATTTTATCAGAAATTGGTCACAATGCTAAGTTATATTGCCAGTGAATATGAGAGAAAAATCTATACCAAGTAAACTAATGTTTAAATTCTTACCAATACATCGTTATTCAGGCCTATACCAAGTAAACTAATGTTTACATTCTTACCAATACATCGTTATTCAGGCCTATACCAAGTAAACTAATGTTTAAAAAATAAATTGAGGGTAACGTTTTACAAGATTTAATGGGATAGAATTGAGATCAAATTTGGACTGAAACAGACTACTTGATGTACTTCGCAGACTTCACTGTTCACAAATGTTTAGATTTAAAAATAGTACCGTGCTTGTCTACTTTCTATTCTATATGCATAGTTTACAGATATATTTGTGAAACAACATAATGCTATATATTGATATGCCTTCAGGCAATCGACAAATCATTGTTTGTATTTGTAGTCTCTGATCTCCAATCATGATTTCTTATTGTGTGCACGTTTCCCTCACTATAGTCATGGTCTATTTGTACAGCAGCAATGTTTGGAGTCTCTTATACTGGATTGTCTTAATGACACCTTTGTTATTTGCCATAGCCAGGTTGTTAGACCACAAACTTTTATTCGTGAATTTTGATTTCAGCCACCCACCCAATTTCAATGTCTAGATATTGGTGAAGTTTGGTTTCAGCCACCCACCCAATTTCAATGTCTAGATATTGGTGAAGTTTGGTTTCAGCCACCCACCCAATTTCAATGTCTAGATATTGGTGAAGTTTGGTTTCAGCCACCCACCCAATTTCAATGTCTAGATATTGGTGAAGTTTGGTTTCAGCCACCCACCCAATTTCAATGTCTAGATATTGGTGAAGTTTGGTTTCAGCCACCCACCCAATTTCAATGTCTAGATATTGGTGAAGTTTGGTTTCAGCCACCCACCCAATTTTAATGGCTAGATATTGGTGAAGTTTGGTTTCAGCCACACACCCAATTTCAATGGCTAGATATTGGTGAAGCCAAACTCGTTTTTGCGTTGTTAATTTTTTTTTTTTTTTTGCAGTGGGAGAGATTTCTTCGGAAAAATTATGTATAATAACCCTAATTGTTGTATATCTTGTAAAAGGTGTAACTAACTGTAACAGTTTAAGCCTGTTGGAATGTGGGACTCACACATAAAATTTCTTTGAAAACTAACAAACATTTCTTGAGTAGCAAAATGGTTTGTTAAAGTGCGGAACTATGCGTTTTAGTGCGCACCACAGATTATATAATCTGTGGTGCGGACAGTATGAAATAGTGCGGTCTAATGCAAAACGGTGCGTTATAGTGCAAAGGAGTGCGGTCTAGTCCGATGTTTTGCGGGAAAGACTTTGATTCAAGAGTCCACATTACACTGAAGCTGCCGTATTGTTTGTATTCAGTACAAAGCCAGGACTGTGGCTGAATAATCATTCAGTTCAATGTATTGATTAAATATAGATTATTCTTTTACCTGTATCCATTGATCAATGCCATACTTTCTTTATTGACATTAAAACGTTTAGAATATTTTCTTTCATTTTTTTCCTATTTCTTCGCTTTATATTTTCATAAAGAAAAAAAATATAACATTAAAAAAAACTCTTCAAGTTTCCAGCAGAACTTATTGATTTTAATATGCGATCGGGAATTTAAAATGTGTATCTTTTCTAGACAGACGTTTCTATGAAATAATTAATTAGATGGTGAATCGTTAATGTAGCTTTTGAATGAACTTTTTGGGTAAAAATCATTAATAATTCACATCAGTTCAACAAAGCCAAAATAAATTGTCAACATGTAACGTAAAAACTCAACTTGTTATTCTAACAACGATACGGCCATCTTGCATGAACTGAAAATTATAGAAATCGGAGATAAATTTATTTGTTTAGCGGGTAAAATGCGCTAAAAAAAGTATAGCCTACATTATCTTGTACATTAAAATTTTAATAGTTAGTTTAAAGAGTATTTAATAGTTAGTTTAAAGAGTATTTATGTTTTGTGAAACCAATTATTGGTTAAAAAACAAAGTAAGTGGTTATGTGTCTCATATATATAGTAATATCTCATGTGTCTCATATATATATATATATATATATATATATATATATATATATATATATATATATATATATATATATATATATATATATATAGTAATATCTCAATCAAAAGTGGCTTCGAATACGACCGGGCGTGTTACGTACTTTTTTTTCCGAAACACGACCAACAAACTTTGATGACGTCAGTAAACAGAATGAATGAGAACTCTTATTTATTGCAGACTTTGATGACGTCATTTGCTGTTAATAATCGGAGATATTTTTATATTTGGCTTTCATTTTTTTCGGATCTGTCCAAGCCTAATAAATAAAGTCATTTGCTGTTAATAATCGGAGATATTTTTATATTTTTTTTTAAATAAATACGGCTTTGAATTGTTTATTTTAGTTGTCAGGATATATGTCTAAGTCTAAGAGTAAAGATGTGCTTTTTTTTCGGGTCTGCCCAAGCCTAATAAAGTCGGACGAATAAAACAAAAATTAAGCGCTAAATTAGTATCTATCGTACCCCCCCCCCCCCCCCCCCAGAAATGTAACACTCGTTAATTCGTCTCCGTCAGTATTTGGTTCGATTATCGGATATAAATGCTTCCCCATCCCCTCTTTTTTCGTTTCTTAATCTTATTATTATTTAGTAAATTTGAAATATGTAGACTTCTCTGAATTTTTTTTAAAGTGTGACGCATAAAAAATGATGGTAAGTTATGTAATATTTAGCCTTAGGACTAGTTATACCCTGCAAAGCCTTTCTTTACAGGAAGATAAACTATTGTAAAGCCATTGCCGAACCTAGGATTTGGGGCCTTGCATTTTGATATTCGATACCATGACATGAGATTAGGGGCCGTCCATAAAGTACGTCACGCTCCAAGGGGGGAGGGGTATAAGAAAGT
>JAGDYQ010000061.1:3304705-3316274 GCA_021962125.1 Bulinus truncatus
CACTGTTGTTGTGTTGCCGCTGTTGTTGTGTTTGCCACTGCTGTTGTGTTTGCCATTGTTGTTGTATTCGTTTGATTTTCCTTTTCCTTGAGACAGTTTCCATTTTTGTTTACCATAGTTACCGCAGAAATAAAACAAAACACCATTTCATTAGTTGATTGATCTAATTACAACCGTTGGTTAATGGTTGGACGTAAAGTTGGGAAAAAAACAAAACAATGCTTTATTTTTTTTATTTTCTTCCCTTTTTTTTTTTTTGCTTTTGTGTTTTTAATTATAAATTGTTGATTAGTGGTGTTTTGTCCTGTTGAAAATGTCGCAATGTCGCTAATGCTGTAATAGACACAGTATTATCCCTTGAGACTATACTTATATACTCCATTGCAAATCAGTGCCGCATGGAGAAAACAAAATGAAATCCAGCCTTACAAAGTGCTTCTATTTTTTAGCATATTTGATTGGTTTAGTGGATTAATTCCAAATGGGGACAAAAGTATTTCAGGGCAGCTTTTTATTTTAAAACATTTATTTGTTACTTTTAAAATATTGTATGAAGATATAAATCATTTGCGTGTTTGTGTCAATGGATAGTTTGATTAAGAAGGGGTAATATCAGTGTGTTAAATTAAAAAACGTTTTCAAGAAACTTGCACATTTTATTTTATAAACATAAGTCTATTTAGTGTGTTTAATATCGAATTGACTAGACGTCAATAATACATTAACTGTAGTGTTAAATTTTGGTGTAATATTTTTTTCTTTTTCTAGTGACATGTAAAAAACAAAAACTAAACAGTGCCTTATCATGTAAAACTCTAAGGCAACAATCACAAACATGTCTCACTGTCAGAAGACGTTTTATATTATATTTTGTAGACTTTCTCATGCCTTAAAATACAATATGTTGATGAACTAGTTACTTCATAGGACAACTTATAAATGAGCTGCTTATAATTTCAACATTATATTTATCTCAATATTATGTTTATTCATTAGACAGAGGAAAGTTTAGATCGATGACATTTAGACAAAAAAAAATAATCATTTTCTGTTTGACCGTAAGAAGTAAAAAAATGTAGTCTATGTATCAGATTTTCCTAGTCTATATATCAGATTTTCATAACGTCTCATTTTAATTAATGACGTTTGACATTTATAGAATCAAATTTGTATCTCATCGGATTTTTTTTGTAAAGACACGTGACATCTTCTTGTCGAATCAGAAACCATGAGTGAAATCGTTTCTCTCAAGATGAAATAAAGAGCCAGAAGCTCTTATAAATCCACACATTATTTTATTTTTCTTTACAGCCCCGTGTGTGTGTGGTACAAGGAGACCCCTGCGGTCTTAACCTCGTGACATTAAGACCTGAAGTTGTAATTACCGTGGGGGTGGGGACGGGTGCACGTTGATGGAGGCGGGACAGAAGAGATCGAGAGAGGCTTCCAATGAAATCCTCCACTAATCCCGGCATGCACCAGGCAAATCAAGAGTAAAGCCAGTGTGGGGTCTGGGAACACCATCTGCACATTCTGGCCCACTTTGAAGTTTAGTATTTCAACCAAAACAAATGTCAAAGTTTAGTGTTCAACCAGAACAATTGTCAAAGTTCGACCATAAAAAATGTCAAAGTTTAGTGTTCAACCAAAACAATTATTAAAGTTTAGTGTTTAACCATAAAAAATGTCAAAGTTTAGTGTTCAACCAAACCAATTATCAAAGTTTAGTGTTCAACCATAAAAAATGTCAAAGTTTAGTGTTCAACCAAAACAAATATCAAAGTTTAGTATTTCAACCATAAGAAATGTCAAAGTTTAGTGTTCAACCAAAACAATTATTAAAGTTTAGTGTTCAACCATAAAAATGTCAAAGTTTAGTGTTCAACCAAAACAAATGTCAAAATTTAGTGGTCAGCCAAAAAACAAATGTCAAAGTTTAGTGTTCCGCTACTTCAAAAACGGTTGAGAATCAGTGCCTTAAAGTTTAATGTCAATAAATGAGATCAGGCATGAGAATACAGAATGTAAACAAAGGGGTGGGTTGTAATTTGATGCAAAAAATAGCACCATGTTATCTTTTTAAAAAAAAGTTGTGTGCTAGGAATCTCAGAAATGCTATTAAAGAGACATAAGCTGGAGAAGGGAATCAATAAGTAATGCACTTGGTTGAAGTATTCATCTCCCTTACTTTTATCTTTACGGGGAAAAAAAGTATATTATCTGTAAATCTCTTGGGATTAATTTTTTTTTTTTAAAGGAAGAGGTTGTGGTAGGTATTTGTTAAGAAATGACGAGCTGCGTTTAAATAGTGATGGTAATGGATTTTAGGTTGAATCATTTTAATCGTGTCATCACAGCCTGTCCCAACATCTTGGGTTTTTTCGATCTGATCTTGGGAAATGTATGGTTTTTTTTTTTCTGATGATATTGTTGTTTTTTATTTACTGGGAATTTACATAATAAGGTGCAAGGTAAGCGATTTCTGCATATTGAAAGTGATTGTTAACTTTATTTCACAAAACTGACACAGAAACATGCCAGGGATAATAAGTTATATAAAACAATTCAAAAAATTATCAAGTCACTCTTTGTTACTTCAAAAAAGAACCTTCGTATAAAGAAAAAAAAATTGCTCCAAAGCTGAACCTCTTCTTGTTGCATTCACGGATGAACTCAATATACAATTTGGTTTATTTATCCAATCAGGCCTTCTTGTGCTAAATCAGTGCACAGAAAGGTAACACAAAATCATTTATTATGATGTAGGATGGATTTATAAAATAAAATAAAACTGAATATCACCGTAATTTGATTAATGGAGAGGGGTGGGGGTGCTAAGTGAAAATGTCATGGGCGTTACATGGAGATATGTAATAAGGAAAAAAAATGTAAATAATAGGTGAAGATGTTTATAATGTTATTTTATTATATATATATATATATATATATATATATATATATATATAATAGTAATAAAATGTTTGTGTTTTCAACTTTGAACACTTATGTCTACAAAATAGACTAATTTAGTTTTTGTATCTTTGTAGTTTTCACAAATTAACTATTAATTAAATAGTAGTTGCAAAAACGAAAACATCATTTTTAAGACCAAAAAAAAAAATGAAACGCACACCCATTAGAACTGTTCTGTTCAGTGGAATACACATACACACACACACACATACCGTTATGTTGGGCATAGCCAATAGTTATGGCCGCACACAGCCATCGTTAAATTAGAGGCGACGCAGATGTGGTGATGATGGCACGGGTAGATGGAGAAACTTGGATTTTAACCCATACCCTTCTCCTCTCAACCACGGACTTCACTTGGATCAGAACCCATGCCATGCTCAATGTAGATTGGACTTATAAGTGGTGGATTTAGGATTTGGCGACTAGGACGTCCGCACCGATTCCCCGCTTATTGGGGGGGGGGGTAATGTTGTTTTCGTCGACGAAAACTAAAACTAAAACCTTCGTTAACGAAAATGTTGACTTTTCGTCAACGATAACTAAAACTAAAACTAAAATTAGCAGCAAGACTAAAACTAGACGAAAACTAAATCTCGTAGACAAAAGACTGAATAAAAACTGAAACTAAAACTCCCCAACGAAATAAAAACTAAAATCCCCATTTATCGTCTTTTCCAGTATAATGTTGATACATGAAAGAAAGAACAACAAAAGATAAAAAAAAAGAAAAATGACAGCCGTGTCACAGGGTGTGACTAATCTGTCGAAACCATCCCCTTACTCCAACCCCTAACTTAATAATATTACTAACGTTAAGGTGTATATTATACCATGTATAGTAATATACGTTCCCGTGCTCCAGTTTCCCCCTTTTACCCCACCCCCGTAATTGCGTCATCAGCCAGGTGGACAGCGGAAGGTGTACGAGGCAGGGAGGTAACAGAAACACGTTACATTCCTCACGGGGAATTCTCTGACCACCGGACTACTATTCTCGGTCGGCTTCTTCAAAGGGACAGCGATCCGCTCGATGTCCAGCTACTACGGTCTTTGTCTATACGACGTACTTTCCCCCCCCCCTCCTCATCTAGGCTTCACCCCCTAATTTGAAAGTTTGAAAGGAACATATATTATATTTGATTGGCTACGGGTCACGTGGGAGAAAGTGGGATAATGAAGAATGAAATATAGATTCGACATTCGACGGAGGGTCTTGGTAGCGACCAGTCGACTTGTGTGGCTCTGGGTGAGCGATAGAGAGAGAGAGAGAGAATTAACTAGTGATAACGTCCTTGTTCCCCTCATTAATTTTATATTGGATTATTTGCTGCAGTTTGAATTATCTTTGCTTATGATAAGTCACCAGATCCCTGTTACGGACTGGTGCCTTTGTATAATAAATATATCTTGGTGTTGTACACACGCTTGTGGAATTGATTATTCGTCACTTGTTATACGTCTAATTGTTGGTGAGACTGTGTGTGGTAGAAACACAAATACAAATACGAGTCATCATTGAGTCAGCCCTCATACTCTTAGCAACAAGCCAAGGATACCCTCAAAGGGGTCCTCAACAAGCCGACGATACAAATTTTGCTTTGAAAGTTTGAAATTGCCATGCGGTTAGATCAAAGAGTGTCGTTTTACAAGATACAGTCGATTCTGCTTAATTGGGACACATCGGGACCGAGGCATTTTTCCCGATTAAGCGACTGTCCCAGTTAAACATTCAAATTTACTATTGGCTTCTTGGTTTGGTTTCTTTGAGGTTTGTCCCAATTAAGCGGTGTCCCAATTAAGCGGAATCCACTGTATTTTTTTTTTAATTTGTTGATGTTCATGTATTTCTATTAAATTAATTGCTTTTAACCACCCAATTAGTATTGTTTGTTGAACTCGGCATATTATTTAATAATATAATATGTGTTAATTATATGATATTAGAGCATTTTCAAAAAAAAATGCTCTATTGTCCCCGTTTTGTCTGTCTGTCCGTCTGTCCGTCATCACCCTAGATCTCAACAACCATAAGTCCTAGACCCATGATGTATATATCATTTTGTAGGTCTTGGCCTGCCAAGAAATGACTTTTTTCCATTTCGCGATCTGACCTCTCAGAGCCGTAAAAGGGGCCTTAGTACCGTTTTTTACTATATAGGCTTTATTAATATAGGAGCGCTATATCTCAGCAACTATAAGTCCTAGACCCATGATGTATATATCATTTTGTAGGTCTTGGCCTGCCATGTGTACATCAAAAGTTCATTTCGCGACAGGACCTCTGAGGGCCGGGCTTCAGGGCTCCTAAGGGGCTTATATATTATATATACACCTTGTACGTTCAATAACCCATTCATTTGGTGCGAAATACTGCAGCACGTAGTTTCACCAAGATTTATTAAGAAACTCATCAAATGAAATAGTAAGCTTGTGTTCTGAGTTTAATTGAAAGTATCAGAGCTATGCAACAATTGACGGAGTTTTCGGACGATTAAATGACTATAATTTCGAATGTTTTCAATTATGAGTCCTATTTCAGTAACCACAAACCACTTGTAGTTAGATTTAAGAGACAATAATTTTTTTTCAAATATAAAGAAACGTCTTTATAATTTTTTTACAGATATATGCATTACACAATTGAATTTATAAACATTTCCAAAATTTCCAAATATTTACTGAAAGCTAACAAACGTACTGATACATAACATGAAAATGCGCTAACACGTCCTGTGTCCAGAATGGAACAGGCTTAATTGCTTGTTTTTTATTACAAAGTTTTCAATTTTAATTAAACCTTACAGTTTAAGAATTTAATACCATTCAATTAATTATTTTTAAGGAAATGTAGTAAATACTAAAAAATGAATTAATAAATAAAAACAATTAGTAAATATAAATAAGCACAAATTAATTAACAACTCAATTAACAAACATACACACAAGAATACAGTACGGTATATAATTTATCACTATATAACCTATAAACACTTACAGAAAATACTTATGTATATATATATATATAGAGAGAGAGAGAGGTGTGTGTGTGTGTGTGTGTGTATAACTGACAGATGGATAAAAAAAATAAGTTTTCTTTTCTGTCGTTCATTAAAACATTGAACAAATAGTTGACAGAAAGAAAGTAAATGAATGAAAGAATCTAAGAATAACAATTATAGACATCGGCGCGCAAAGAATCTTCAAAAGAAGATTAAAGCTAATTTTTTTTTCAACTCGCCGACCGTGGTGTATTGATGGGGAGGTGGCTGTCGTTAATATTGGTAGAGTTGATGGCTGCTAGTAGGGATTGAATTTATGTAGATGACAATGTATTAAAATCGCTATTGTTTTTTTTTTGTTTTTTTTTTGCTAATAGTCGCAATAGTAAAGTTTCGGTATCGAGTATCGAAATTTTTTTGTTTAAATTGTATCGGCGATACACAAATCAATTACGGACAATGGAGCTAACATGATAAACGCTTTTAAAACCATGTTTGTTGATAAATACGAAACTGGCACTGGCACTGATTCTGATGAGGAAGAAGATGATGAGGTTGACAATATTAATGTCGGTAGATGAAGACTATGAGGATGCAAGGGCAGAAATGACTGTTGATGGTCACTATTTGAAATTGAAACGCATGGCATGTATGCCTCATACTATGCAGCTAGTTGTTAATGAGATGTCAAAGTGTTCTGCCATTAAACCGATACTTGATTCAGCGAGGCGTATGGTTGAAAAGTTTAGAAAATCATCTGTTGCAACCCAAAAGCTTGTGTTGAAGAGCAAGAAAACTGTTATTTCAGATTGACCACCACAAGGTGGTCAAGCACATTCCTTCTACTGAAGCGACTAATTGAACTAAAAGTTAGTGTGAATGCAGTAGCGGAAGAAATGAAATGGGCCACTCTTCTTTCAAGTGAATGGCAAAAAATAGAACAGTTACTGAAGCTTCTGCAACCATTTGCAGAACATACACGTTTACTCGAAGGCGATAAAGTTGTTATGTCATCAGTAATTCCAGCTCTTATGGGCATAGAATATCATCTTCTTGAGGCACAGTCTGATCAAGCTCGGACGCATCACTAAAAGAGCTAGCAGTCACCTTTTTGGGTGGCTTGAGGCGACGATTTGAGTTTGCGTTGGAACCAGAGTCTGATATTTTTGAACCTATACCTTCTGCAGCTTTCCTGCTTGATCCTACAACTGTTTCAGCACTGTTCATTTCAGGAAAAGAGCATCTTCTAAATGCAGCAAAACAGTTTGTGTTGCGCGAAGTAACTGCCTCAGCAGCAGCAGCCGCAGTCAGTGCACAGCTTGGTCAAGTGAGTTCATCTGCTGGTCAGCCATTCCTAACCGAAATATTTTAACCGAAATATCACTGCAACTGCGTCTCCTGATAGCGTTGGTTCAACAGCCCTGACTACGTCTGGACCTCCTCTCAAGCGCTTAAACTCCCTGACGCAACATATTGCGAACACCACACCCATCACTAATATTATTTCTGGAGTTCGTGGGCCTGAAGACGAACTGGCAGATTATTTGTTGCACTATCAAGAAGCTGCCACAGCAGTCAGTGAGGATGGCAATGGTTTAAGCTATTGGCAATCACAGAACGTTCAAAAAACGTTTCCGTTGCTTGCATCATTGGCTTAGGATATATTGAATGCACCAGCTTCGGAGGCTTACGTGGAGAGAATGTTTTCTCTTTGTGGTGATTTTACAACCGGGAAAAGAAACAGGACTAATCAGAGTCTTGAAAAACGGGTCTTTCTCATTCTGAACAGTCATTTGTTTTGACGTTTAGTCTTCACTCTTCAAGTAAACTGTTGTTACTTAGTTTAGTTATTTCAGAGTTCTAGGTCTTAAAATAAACATGTTTGTTTTAATTTTGACTTACGTTTTCGGTTTCTTATTGTTATTACGTTTTTTTCTTTGTACATGCACTGCAAGTCTGCTAGTCTACAACATAGTCAAAAATTGAGTCATGGCATTGGCACATGACACAATGTGTTAGTGTGACTTATAATGTGATAATGGGGTGAATGGACTCAGTCTCAGTACACTGAGCTGTCATCTCTGTGACTTCCATTATTATGCTTCAATCTGTTTCAACAATCGGTCATGAACAATGATGTTATTGGTGTTTACAAGACTAAAACTAAAAGTGAAGCTAAAATGAATAAGACGAAAACTAAAACTTGGTGTTTTAGTTTTAGTCGACGAAAACTAAAACGAAAACTAAAATTGGGCCTAAAACTAAAACTAGACTAAAACTAAAATTATTACAGAAAAAACGAAATAAAAACTAACACTAAAATAGGACCTGGGACTAAAACAACACAGGGGGGGGGGGGTGATGAAAGGATAAAATATATAGCCAACAATTAACGGCTCTCCATCTCACACATGACGCGCACTGTTCTCCTAGATATGGTGCGCACTACTAAGGTCTGTCCACCTCACACATGATGCGCACTGTTTTCTTAGATATGGTGCGTACTTCTAAGGTCTGTCCACCTCGCACATAATGCGCACTGTTCTCCTAAAAATGGTGCGCACTTCTAAGGTCTGTCCACCTCGCACATGACGCGCTCTGTTCTCCTAGATATGGAGCGTACTTCTAAGGTCTGTTCATCTCACACTGATCGCACTGTTTTTTTATTATATGGTGCGTACTTCTAAAGGTCTGTTCATCTCACACATGATGCGCACTGTTTTTTTTAGATATGGTGCGTACTTCTAAGGTCTGTTCATCTCACACATGATGCGCACTGTTTTTTTAGATATGGTGCGTACTTCTTTTTTTTAGATATGGTGCGTACTTCTAAGGTCTGTCACCTCACACATGATGCGCACTGTTTTTTTAGATATGGTGCGTACTTCTAAGGTCTGTTCATCTCACACATGATGCGCACTGTTTTTTTTTAGATATGGTGCGTACTTCTAAGGTCTGTTCATCTCACACATGATGCGCACTGTTTGCCTAGATATGGTGCGTACTTCTAAGGTCTGTTCATCTCACACATGATGCGCACTGTTTTTTTTTAGATATGGTGCGTACTTCTAAGGTCTGTCCACCTCACACATGATGCGCACTGTTTTTTTTAGATATGGTGCGTACTTCTAAGGTCTGTTCATCTCACACATGATGCGCACTGTTTTTTTTTAGATATGGTGCGTACTTCTAAGGTCTGTTCATCTCACACATGATGCGCACTGTTTTTTTTTTTAGATATGGTGCGTACTTCTAAGGTCTGTTCATCTCACACATGATGCGCACTGTTTTTTTGTTTTAGATATGGTTCGTACTTCTAAGGTCTGTTCATCTCACACATGATGCGTACTGTTCTCCTAGATATGGTGCGCACATATAGGACTGCATCTACTCGAAGGATGAAAAAAAGGAGAGAGGTGTCATTGCCAGATAAATTGAGAGCCTCTGGCGAATAAACAAAAAACAGTTGTAATGAAAACTTTAGAGAAACTGGACGACTGGAAAGCAGGCACGCCGAGAGAGGGTGTCGGGGGGGGGTCATTGCCAGGGAGCCCGCATCTGTAAGGTGGCCCGGTGGCCCCGACCATGTCAATTTTTTCACGACTCATTGTTTATTAAGGAGCCCGAAATGATGTCCTGCCCTGGGGCCATTGTTGGCTCTCGGCGCCCCTGCTGGCAAGTGAAGGTTTCAGCAGTGTATCATGTCATCAGAACTCGTGAGAATATGAAGGTGACAGAGAGAATGGAGGAGAGGGGAACGCAGCAATGATTTATGAATTTTTAAATAATGGATTAGATTTCAATAAAATTTCTAGAGACTAGGTTGATTTCAAAATTAATTTATATTAAATAATGATAAAAAAAAGGACTGTAAGATTATAACTATTATAAACCAAGAAATGATACTTGGGTATTTAATGTCGTTATATGCATGCCTTTCGTAAAAAAAAAATATGTAATGGCCTACAAGTATATTAAAGCAACTTTTTTTGAAAAATGAGCTTTTATTAAAATGCACATCAAAGTAAAAATAACGAACTCATTGCATCATACGTAATGTGTATTGCATTATCATTAATAAATATATATGCGTGGGTGTCCATCTTTCTAGATATATTAGGTTATTTGTTTATTTATTGCTACTAGTCAACTAATGTACAGATATATTTAGTTCAGTATGTTGTAATCGACCACGCTTGCAAACTTGCAGCCTTTTCACTATATTAGAACAGGTCCAAAAGTGAGTTACAAGATTTGAAGAGATAGCCATTAACTGACAGAAACATAGACTAATTGAAAACCAAACAAAATTGTAGACATCTTATGGGATGATTTTAACGTTTCTTTTAAACATCTTATTATGGGGAGTTATTATGTTTCATGTAGGTATTTTATGGAATGATATTAGTGCTTCATTTAGACATCTTGGGTAATGATATTAGTGTTTCACTTAGATATCTTAATTCTTATGGAATGTTATTAATATTTTATGTAGGTATCTTAAGGAATTGTATTACTGTTAATGGCCTTTACAGCCCATGGCGATGAATAATAATAAACATAACACTTATAAATGCCATTACACATGCGTTCTCACAGTGTGATTGAATTTCGTGATTGTATAGTGTGAAAGTATTGTGCAATTGAATTTTGTGAGTGTATTGTGTGATTGAATTGTGTGAGTGTATTGTGTGAGTATATTGCGTGATTGTCTAGTTTTACTGTATATTATGATTGTATAGTGTGATTGTATTCGGTGAGTGTTTTGTGTTTTTGTATTAAGTGATTGTATTGTGTTACTGTATAGTGTGATTATATGGTATTGTGTAATTGTATTGCATGATTGTATTGTGTAATTGTGTTACTGTATAGTGCGATCGTATTGTGTGATTGTGTTTCATTACTGTATAGTGTGACTGTATTGAGTGATTATATTTTGCTACTGTATATTATGATTGTCTTGTGTGATTGTATTTCGTGAGTGTATTGTGTGATTGCATTATGTGATTGTATAGTGTGAGCGTATTGTGTAATACTTTGTGTGACCTAATAATGTGAGTGTATTATGTGATTGTATTATGTGGATGTATTTAGTATCCTAACATTTGCTTATAAAGTCATCTGTGTACTTAATAATGTTTACAGTGGCTAGAGTCGGTAAAAGTTTTTTTTTTCTTTTTCTATTTGATCTATTTACTGGGCGATATTGATTCCTGAAAAACTTCATGACATGTTGTTTGTTTACGAGTTGAAAAAAAAAAAGAAGTTAATATCTCGAGTAGGTCAGCTAAGTATGCAGACTCCAGAAGTAAATCCAAGGGCTGCCATTCCTGTAAACCAGTGGTGTTCAAAATATATTTATTTTTATATATTTGCGGCTTATTATTAAGAGGCATGTCCTGTCTTTGCGACCCACTTTGTTAAAAAAATAAAGAAAAAAAAGGAAAAAATGATAAAATGAAGGCAAACTAAGATTGAATGTACGTGTCTCACTTTAAATCAGACAGTTGGTCACGACTCTATGACAATCACTTTGAGAATCACTGCTGTAAGTCATCCAACAGAAGTTACACATTACAGCGCTTTATCAGTGG
>JAGDYQ010000061.1:3316774-3356410 GCA_021962125.1 Bulinus truncatus
CTATTATCTATCCATTCATCCACATTTATCTATCTATCTATCTATCTATCTATCTATCTATCTATCTATCTATCTATCTATCTATCTATCTATCTATCTATCTATCTATCTATCTATCTATCTATCTATCTATCTATCTATCTATCTATCTATCTATCTATCTATCTATCTATCTATCTATCTATCTATCTATCTATCTATCTATCTATCTATCTATCTATCTATCTATCTATCTATCTATCTATCTATCTATCTATCTATCTATCTATCTATCTATCTATCTATCTATCTATCTATCTATCTCTGTATGTCATGAAATATGTTTGTCGGTATATATAAATATATAAATATATATATATTTAGATTAGGAGACTGAATTAATTATTCTATAAAATTACACTATTGAGTCTAATTTTAACCCCCAAAGTTCACCTATATAAATGTACACATGTATAGTTTTACTTTCATATTTAATATAAAAAATCAAATCTCAGTTAAAGAGTATATATAATTTGATCATGTGAGATCCATATAATCCAAACACAATGGAGCAGATATATCAAAACAGATTTAAGAAACATAAGAAATAATTACAACTTGGATGATTGGCATCAGAAAACTAAAATTACTTGGATGCATCAATACACTAATGATGTTTTTTTTTTGTTTTAAAATATAATATAAAGTGATCAAGTAATTATTGTAAGCCTATATGGCATATTTCCCTGTATGATGATTTCTTTGAAAGAATGTCGCAAAATTTGAAATAACACTCTGTGAGAATGTTATTCATCACTAGCACTGTCACGCTTTATTAGGATTGTGTTTGCAGAGTTTTACACACCTCTTATATTTACTTACTCACTTCTTGCATTAATTTACACACCTGGTACATTTATTTACACACACCTCTTGCATTTATTTACACACCTCGTACATTTATTTACACGCCTCGTACATTTATTTACACACCTCTTATATTTATTTACACACCTCTTATATTTACTTACACACCTCTTGCATTTATTTACACACCTCGTACATTTATTCACACACCTCGTAGATTTATTTACACACCTCTTATATTTACTTACACACCTCTTGCATTTATTTACACACCTCGTACATTTATTCACACACCTCGTAGATTTATTTACACACCTCGTACATTTATTTACACACCTCTTGCATTTATTTACACACCTCGTACATTTATTTACACACCTCTTATATTTATTTACACACCTCGTACATTTATTTACACCCCTCTTATATTTATTTACACACCTCTTGCATTTATGTACACACCACTTACATTTATTTACACGCCTGGTACATTTATTTACACACCTCTTATATTTATTTACACACACCTCTTGCATTTATTTACACACCTCGTACATTTATTTACACACCTCGTACATTTATTTACACGCCTCGTACATTTATTTACACACCTCTTATATTTATTTACACACCTGTTGCATTTATTTACACACCTCGTACATTTATTTACACGCCTCGTACATTTATTTACACACCTCTTATATTTACTTACACACCTCTTGCATTTATTTACACACCTCGTACATTTATTTACACACCTCTTATACTTATGTACACACCTCGTATATTTATTTACACACCTCTTATACTTATGTACACACCTCGTACATTTATTTACACACCTCGTACATTTATTTACACACCTCGTACATTTATTTACACACCTCTTACATTTATTTACACACACCTCTTGCATTTATTTACACACCTCGTACATTTATTTACACACACCTCATGCATTTATTTACACACACCTTTTGCATTTATTTACACACCTCGTACATTTATTTACACACCTCGTACATTTATTTACACACACCTCTTGCATTTATTTACACACACCTTTTGCATTTATTTACACACCTCGTACATTTATTTACACACCTCGTACATTTATTTACACGCCTCGTACATTTATTTACACACCTCTTATATTTATTTACACACACCTCTTGCATTTATTTACACACCTCCTACATTTATTTACACACACCTCTTGCATTTATTTACACACACCTTTTGCATTTATTTACACACCTCGTACATTTATTTACACACCTCGTACATTTATTTACACGCCTCGTACATTTATTTACACACCTCTTATATTTATTTACACACCTCTTGCATTTATTTATACACCTCTTACATTTATTTACACGCCTCGTACATTTATTTACACACCTCTTATATTTATTTACACACACCTCTTATATTTATTTACACACACCTCTTGCATTTATTTACACGCCTCGTACATTTATTTACACACCTCTTATATTTATTTACACACCTGTTGCATTTATTTACACACCTCGTACATTTATTTACACGCCTCGTACATTTATTTACACACCTCTTATATTTATTTACACACCTGTTGCATTTATTTACACACCTCGTACATTTATTTACACGCCTCGTACATTTATTTACACACCTCTTATATTTACTTACACACCTCTTGCATTTATTTACACACCTCGTACATTTATTTACACACCTCTTATACTTATGTACACACCTCGTATATTTATTTACACACCTCTTATACTTATGTACACACCTCGTACATTTATTTACACACCTCGTACATTTATTTACACACCTCGTACATTTATTTACACACCTCTTACATTTATTTACACACACCTCTTGCATTTATTTACACACCTCGTACATTTATTTACACACACCTCATGCATTTATTTACACACACCTTTTGCATTTATTTACACACCTCGTACATTTATTTACACACCTCGTACATTTATTTACACACACCTCTTGCATTTATTTACACACACCTTTTGCATTTATTTACACACCTCGTACATTTATTTACACACCTCGTACATTTATTTACACGCCTCGTACATTTATTTACACACCTCTTATATTTATTTACACACACCTCTTGCATTTATTTACACACCTCCTACATTTATTTACACACACCTCTTGCATTTATTTACACACACCTTTTGCATTTATTTACACACCTCGTACATTTATTTACACACCTCGTACATTTATTTACACGCCTCGTACATTTATTTACACACCTCTTATATTTATTTACACACCTCTTGCATTTATTTATACACCTCTTACATTTATTTACACGCCTCGTACATTTATTTACACACCTCTTATATTTATTTACACACACCTCTTATATTTATTTACACACACCTCTTGCATTTATTTACACGCCTCGTACATTTATTTACACACCTCTTATATTTATTTACACACCTGTTGCATTTATTTATACACCTCGTACATTTATTTACACGCCTCGTACATTTATTTACACACCTCTTATATTTACTTACACACCTCTTGCATTTATTTACACATCTCGTACATTTATTTACACACCTCTTATACTTATGTACACACCTCGTACATTTATTTACACACCTCTTATACTTATGTACACACCTCGTACATTTATTTACACACCTCGTACATTTATTTACACACCTCGTACATTTATTTACACACCTCTTACATTTATTTACACACACCTCTTGCATTTATTTACACACCTCGTACATTTATTTACACACACCTCATGCATTTATTTACACACACCTTTTGCATTTATTTACACACCTCGTACATTTATTTACACACCTCGTACATTTATTTACACACACCTCTTGCATTTATTTACACACACCTTTTGCATTTATTTACACACCTCGTACATTTATTTACACACCTCGTACATTTATTTACACGCCTCGTACATTTATTTACACACCTCTTATATTTATTTACACACACCTCTTGCATTTATTTACACACCTCCTACATTTATTTACACACACCTCTTGCATTTATTTACACACACCTTTTGCATTTATTTACACACCTCGTACATTTATTTACACACCTCGTACATTTATTTACACGCCTCGTACATTTATTTACACACCTCTTATATTTATTTACACACCTCTTGCATTTATTTATACACCTCTTACATTTATTTACACGCCTCGTACATTTATTTACACACCTCTTATATTTATTTACACACACCTCTTGCATTTATTTACACACCTCGTACATTTATTTACACAACTCGTACATTTATTTACACGCCTCGTACATTTATTTACACACACCTCTTGCATTTATTTACACACACCTCTTGCATTTATTTACACACCTCGTACATTTATTTACACACCTCGTACATTTATTTACACGTCTCGTACATTTATTTACACACCTCTTATATTTATTTACACACCTCTTGCATTTATTTACACACCTCTTACATTTATTTACACGCCTCGTACATTTATTTACACACCTCTTATATTTATTTACACACCTCTTATATTTACTTACACACCTCTTGCATTTATTTACACACCTCGTACATTTATTCACACACCTCGTAGATTTATTTACACACCTCTTATATTTACTTACACACCTCTTGCATTTATTTACACACCTCGTACATTTATTCACACACCTCGTAGATTTATTTACACACCTCGTACATTTATTTACACACCTCTTGCATTTATTTACACACCTCGTACATTTATTTACACACCTCTTATATTTATTTACACACCTCGTACATTTATTTACACCCCTCTTATATTTATTTACACACCTCTTGCATTTATGTACACACCACTTACATTTATTTACACGCCTGGTACATTTATTTACACACCTCTTATATTTATTTACACACACCTCTTGCATTTATTTACACACCTCGTACATTTATTTACACACCTCGTACATTTATTTACACGCCTCGTACATTTATTTACACACCTCTTATATTTATTTACACACCTGTTGCATTTATTTACACACCTCGTACATTTATTTACACGCCTCGTACATTTATTTACACACCTCTTATATTTACTTACACACCTCTTGCATTTATTTACACACCTCGTACATTTATTTACACACCTCTTATACTTATGTACACACCTCGTATATTTATTTACACACCTCTTATACTTATGTACACACCTCGTACATTTATTTACACACCTCGTACATTTATTTACACACCTCGTACATTTATTTACACACCTCTTACATTTATTTACACACACCTCTTGCATTTATTTACACACCTCGTACATTTATTTACACACACCTCATGCATTTATTTACACACACCTTTTGCATTTATTTACACACCTCGTACATTTATTTACACACCTCGTACATTTATTTACACACACCTCTTGCATTTATTTACACACACCTTTTGCATTTATTTACACACCTCGTACATTTATTTACACACCTCGTACATTTATTTACACGCCTCGTACATTTATTTACACACCTCTTATATTTATTTACACACACCTCTTGCATTTATTTACACACCTCCTACATTTATTTACACACACCTCTTGCATTTATTTACACACACCTTTTGCATTTATTTACACACCTCGTACATTTATTTACACACCTCGTACATTTATTTACACGCCTCGTACATTTATTTACACACCTCTTATATTTATTTACACACCTCTTGCATTTATTTATACACCTCTTACATTTATTTACACGCCTCGTACATTTATTTACACACCTCTTATATTTATTTACACACACCTCTTATATTTATTTACACACACCTCTTGCATTTATTTACACGCCTCGTACATTTATTTACACACCTCTTATATTTATTTACACACCTGTTGCATTTATTTACACACCTCGTACATTTATTTACACGCCTCGTACATTTATTTACACACCTCTTATATTTATTTACACACCTGTTGCATTTATTTACACACCTCGTACATTTATTTACACGCCTCGTACATTTATTTACACACCTCTTATATTTACTTACACACCTCTTGCATTTATTTACACACCTCGTACATTTATTTACACACCTCTTATACTTATGTACACACCTCGTATATTTATTTACACACCTCTTATACTTATGTACACACCTCGTACATTTATTTACACACCTCGTACATTTATTTACACACCTCGTACATTTATTTACACACCTCTTACATTTATTTACACACACCTCTTGCATTTATTTACACACCTCGTACATTTATTTACACACACCTCATGCATTTATTTACACACACCTTTTGCATTTATTTACACACCTCGTACATTTATTTACACACCTCGTACATTTATTTACACACACCTCTTGCATTTATTTACACACACCTTTTGCATTTATTTACACACCTCGTACATTTATTTACACACCTCGTACATTTATTTACACGCCTCGTACATTTATTTACACACCTCTTATATTTATTTACACACACCTCTTGCATTTATTTACACACCTCCTACATTTATTTACACACACCTCTTGCATTTATTTACACACACCTTTTGCATTTATTTACACACCTCGTACATTTATTTACACACCTCGTACATTTATTTACACGCCTCGTACATTTATTTACACACCTCTTATATTTATTTACACACCTCTTGCATTTATTTATACACCTCTTACATTTATTTACACGCCTCGTACATTTATTTACACACCTCTTATATTTATTTACACACACCTCTTATATTTATTTACACACACCTCTTGCATTTATTTACACGCCTCGTACATTTATTTACACACCTCTTATATTTATTTACACACCTGTTGCATTTATTTACACACCTCGTACATTTATTTACACGCCTCGTACATTTATTTACACACCTCTTATATTTACTTACACACCTCTTGCATTTATTTACACATCTCGTACATTTATTTACACACCTCTTATACTTATGTACACACCTCGTACATTTATTTACACACCTCTTATACTTATGTACACACCTCGTACATTTATTTACACACCTCGTACATTTATTTACACACCTCGTACATTTATTTACACACCTCTTACATTTATTTACACACACCTCTTGCATTTATTTACACACCTCGTACATTTATTTACACACACCTCATGCATTTATTTACACACACCTTTTGCATTTATTTACACACCTCGTACATTTATTTACACACCTCGTACATTTATTTACACACACCTCTTGCATTTATTTACACACACCTTTTGCATTTATTTACACACCTCGTACATTTATTTACACACCTCGTACATTTATTTACACGCCTCGTACATTTATTTACACACCTCTTATATTTATTTACACACACCTCTTGCATTTATTTACACACCTCCTACATTTATTTACACACACCTCTTGCATTTATTTACACACACCTTTTGCATTTATTTACACACCTCGTACATTTATTTACACACCTCGTACATTTATTTACACGCCTCGTACATTTATTTACACACCTCTTATATTTATTTACACACCTCTTGCATTTATTTATACACCTCTTACATTTATTTACACGCCTCGTACATTTATTTACACACCTCTTATATTTATTTACACACACCTCTTGCATTTATTTACACACCTCGTACATTTATTTACACAACTCGTACATTTATTTACACGCCTCGTACATTTATTTACACACACCTCTTGCATTTATTTACACACACCTCTTGCATTTATTTACACACCTCGTACATTTATTTACACACCTCGTACATTTATTTACACGTCTCGTACATTTATTTACACACCTCTTATATTTATTTACACACCTCTTGCATTTATTTACACACCTCTTACATTTATTTACACGCCTCGTACATTTATTTACACACCTCTTATATTTATTTACACACACCTCATGCATTTATTTACACATCTCGTACATTTATTTACACGCCTCGTACATTTATTTACACACCTCTTATATTTACTTACACACCTCTTGCATTTATTTACACACCTCGTACATTTATTTACACGCCTCGTACATTTATTTACATACCTCTTATATTTATTTACACACCTCTTATATTTACTTACACACCTCTTGCATTTATTTACACACCTCGTACATTTATTCACACACCTCGTAGATTTATTTACACACCTCGTACATTTAATTACACACCTCGTAAATTTATTTACACACCTCTTATACTTATGTACACACCTCTTGCATTTATTTACACACCTAGTACATTTATTTACGCAACTCGTACATTTATTTACACACCTCGTACATTTATTTACACACCTCGTACATTTATTTACACACCTCTTGCATTTATTTACACACCTCTTATATTTATTTACACACACCTCTTGCATTTATTTACACACCTCGTACATTTATTTACACACACCTCTTGCATTTATTTACATACACCTCTTGCATTTATTTACACACCTAGTACATTTATTTACACAACTCGTACATTTATTTACACACCTCTTACATTTATTTACACGCCTCGTACATTTATTTACACACTTCTTATATTTATTTACACACACCTCTTGCATTTATTTACACGCCTCGTACATTTATTTACACACACCTCTTGCATTTATTTACACACACCTCTTGCATTTATTTACACACCTCGTACATTTATTTACACACCTCGTACATTTATTTACACGTCTCGTACATTTATTTACACACCTCTTATAATTATTTACACACCTCTTGCATTTATTTACACACCTCTTACATCTATTTACACGCCTCGTACATTTATTTACACACCTCTTATATTTATTTACACACACCTCATGCATTTATTTACACATCTCGTACATTTATTTACACGCCTCGTACATTTATTTACACACCTCTTATATTTACTTACACACCTCTTGCATTTATTTACACACCTCGTACATTTATTTACACACCTCTTACATTTATTTACACGCCTCGTACATTTATTTACACACCTCGTACATTTATTTACACACACCTCTTGCATTTATTTACACACACCTCTTGCATTTATTTACACACCTCGTACATTTATTTACACACCTCGTACATTTATTTACACGCCTCGTACATTTATTTACACACCTCTTATATTTATTTACACACCTCTTGCATTTATTTACACACCTCTTACATTTATTTACACGCCTCGTACATTTATTTACACACCTCTTATATCTATTTACACACACCTCTTGCATTTATTTACACATCTCGTACATTTATTTACACGACTCGTACATTTATTTACACACCTCTTATATTTACTTACACACCTCTTGCATTTATTTACACACCTCGTACATTTATTTACACACCTCTCATACTTATGTACACACCTCGTACATTTATTTACACACCTCTTATACTTATGTACACACCTCGTACATTTATTTACACACCTCGTACATTTATTTATACATACCTCTTGCATTTATTTACACACCTCGTACATTTATTTACACACCTCGTACATTTATTTACACACCTCGTACATTTATTTACACACCTCTCATACTTATGTACACACCTCGTACATTTATTTACACACCTCTTATACTTATGTACACACCTCGTACATTTATTTACACACCTCGTACATTTATTTATACACACCTCTTGCATTTATTTACACACCTCGTACATTTATTTACACACCTCGTACATTTATTTACACACCTCGTACATTTATTTACACACACCTGTTGCATTTATTTACACACCTCGTACATTTATTTACACACCTCGTACATTTATTTACACACACCTCTTGCATTTATTTACACACACCTTTTGCATTTATTGACACACCTCGTAAATTTATTTACACACCTCGTACATTATTTACACGCCTCGTACATTTATTTACACACCTCTTATATTTATTTACACACCTCTTGCATTTATTTATACACCTCGTACATTTATTTACACGCCTTGTACATTTATTTACACACCTCTTATACTTATGTACACACCTCGTACATTTATTTACACACCTCTTATACTTATGTACACACCTCGTACATTTATTTACACACCTCGTACATTTATTTACACACCTGGTACATTTATTTACACACCTCGTACATTTATTTATACACCTCTTATATTTATTTACACACCTCTTGCATTTATCTACACACCTCTGACATTTATTTACACGCCTCGTACATTTATTTACACACCTCTTATATTTATTTACACACACCTCTTGCATTTATTTACACACCTCGTACATTTATTTTCACGCCTCGTACATTTATTTACACACCTCTTATATTTACTTACACACCTCTTGCATTTATTTACACACCTCGTACATTTATTTACACATCTCGTACATTTATTTACACACCTCGTACATTTAATTACACACCTCGTACATTTATTTACACACCTCTTATATTTACTTACACACCTCTTGCATTTATTTACACACCTCGTACATTTATTTACACATCTCGTACATTTATTTACACACCTCGTACATTTAATTACACACCTCGTACATTTATTTACACACCTCTTATACTTATGTACACACCTCGTACATTTATTTACACACCTCTTATACTTATGTACACACCTCGTACAATTATTTACACACCTCGTACATTTATTTACACACCTCTTATATTTATTTACACACTCCTCGTACATTTATTTACACACCTCGTACATTTATTTACACACCTTGTACATTTATTTAAACACCTCTTAATACATACCTCTTATATTTATTTCAAATGGTGGGGAGGTCCTCACTTATTTTTCCTACATATCATCTATTTGCCGATGATAATACAAAGTTAAAACAGTAACAGCACTTAATACACTCAAATATATGTTAACTATAAATGTGAGACTAGGTGTATGAGATAATAACCAAAGTATTTCTAGTTATTACATAAATCTCATCATCAGAAAAAGTAAAATATAAATACCTGTAGCCTACTAGGGAGCGACCGATAATCGGATCGGTATCGGTATCGGACCGATATTGGCACTATGGGCTAACTATCGGACCGACCGTTTATTTGACTGCCAATACATTTTTTTTTCACAACAGAGTTGCAGAAAAAAAAATCCGTAAATAACCGAATTCTATAACCAGATCAGACAAGATTTTTAAAAAAAAGGAAAAAAAAAACCCGTACACAGAAATTGTCAAGTCCACAAAAATTACATCAGCGATATAACCTTGAAACAATAGGATTGGCATCTTTTAATTCTAATGTATGACCTTGAATGATACAATTAGTGAACATCTGTGTGAATTTTTTTTTGGGATGGGAAGTTGGTGGGGGGGGGGGAACAAGACTTACGTGTGGGTGAAGTCTTACAAAATATGACAGGGAAGGGGTGAGCATGGGTTGACATACGTCATTAGCTGTAGCACGAGAAAAACACGTGTTTGGCATTGTTGTTGATTAAAAAAAATATCGGTATCGGTCTCGGTAAAAATGCTGGGGGAAAATATCGGTATCGGACTATCGGTAAAAAGGCATATCGGTCGCTCCCTATAGCCTACTGCTCACATTTCAGATTCTCGCAAGTACATCCAGTTTGAATTTATTTAACAAAATATTATTTGTTTTGCAAGGCAATGCTCGTATATCAAAACAAATTTGTTAAAAAATGTTTGCCGTCTTGCAAAAAACTCGTAAACCAATCTACTCGTATACCGACTTTTTGGTGTATTGACAAACAAGATATCATTTTTAGATCGATAAATAATTAACTTTAAAAAAAAAATCTACTAGAATAAAGATAACTAACAACAAAACAACACCAGCAGATAATAATTAAAAAATATTTATTGTCAGCCTTGTTATTAAAACAATAATTTAAAACATTCCCAACAATAACCAGAGATGGTATATTTAAAAAATTCCCAACAATAACCAGAGATGGTATATTTTTGATATAATGATTGTTTACAGCTGGACAAAATCAGATTCCTACAAAAACGACAGCGAGATACACAGATGACATTGTTGGACGGGAATGTCAGGCCCACAATGCCGATCAATAACAGAGTTGTCCGAACTAACATCAATTACCATACTTCAGTAAGTAAACATACTCACAGAGTTAGTCAGTGTAACATACCTGGTATCTCGAAAAGTAAACATACTCACAGAGTTTGTCATTGTAACATACCTGGTATCTCGAAATGTAAACATTTCATTAATTTGTTTTTTGAACACAAACTATTATGTCTCGTTATATTTTATTTAAAGTAAACTTTAAATGTATCGAAATGATTCAATAAGCAGAGGTAGCATGGGAATGTGGACACATGATGTGACATAGTAGGACAATGAAAACCTAATCTTTAGTAAGTCTAGACACACAAAGTAGCAGAACACTGAGATCTTAATCTATAGTCAGTCTGGACACACAAAGTAGCAGGACACTGAGATCTTAATCTATAGTCAGTCTGGACACACAAAGTAGCAGGACACTGAGATCTTAATCTATAGTCAGTCTGGACACACAAAGTAGCAGGACACTGAGATCTTAATCTATAGTCAGTCTGGACACACAAAGTAGCAGGACACTGAGATCTTAATCTATAGTCAGTCTGGACACACAAAGTAGCAGGACACTGAGATCTTAATCTATAGTCAGTCTGGACACACAAAGTAGCAGGACACTGAGATCTTAATCTATAGTCAGTCTGGACACACAAAGTAGCAGGACACTGAGATCTTAATCTACAGGTGATCTCTTCATAAAGAATTACTCTATTATTAATATAAATGATTAGAAACGAACTTATTTTGCCTCAAACTACTTCAATCTTTTCCCCACCAAAACAACAAACAAACTAACAAACAATTGATGTAAGACTACAAGAACATATAATTCATATCTCTGGGCCGCCGGTTATTTCATCCAGTGGTGTAATCAGCGCAGTGGTGTCCGGGGCGGAGTGTGAAATGCCGACCCTCTTGTGCCAGATCATAGGGTTCAGAAGAGCCTCTCCCAAATTTAACGGCCAAATACCCTAGGAGGACCACAACCGCACCCACCGCCGATCTTTGGTTACGCCACTGCTTTCATCTATATATTTAGCTGGACAAAAATCTGATTTATGCTCTTGAATTTGCCAAATTACAAATCATCCTTTTTATTTTGTAATGATGCAACATATCTTTATTTTAACCGAACTATTTATTGTTGATATTCTTTTAATTTGAATTTATTAATGACCATTTAATTGTTTCTAACCGTTTTCTTAGCTCAAAACGTCTGTTTATTTATTTGTTTGGGGAAAAAAATTGCAATCGATTTTGAGGTACTTTTTAGTGATAGATTTCTTGAAATTTTGCTACATGTTCTTGCTTCATGACAATGCACTATTCAATAATTAATTTAGCAAATAATAAATCATTTTTAATTTTTTAAAACAATTATGAGTAAAAAAGATTTCATACAGAATTAAGGGATATAACCATGTTAATTATGACGATCGGCACTAATAAATGGGCTACTTCCCTTGCATCAATAATACAGATCGATTTTATATGCTAGTACGTGATTACTAGGGAACGACCGATAATCGGATCGGTATCGGTATCGGACCAATATTGGCACTATCGGTTAATATCGGATCGACCGATTTTTGCAGGGAGCGACCGATAGTCGAACCGATATTGGCACTATGGGTTAACTATCGGACCGGCCGTTTTTTGGCTGCCGATACATTTTTTTTTCACAACAGAGTCGCAGAAAAAAAAATCCGTAAATAACCCAATTCTATAACCAGATCAGACAAGATTTAAAAAAAAAGAAAAAAAAACCCGTACACAGAAATTGTCACGTCCACAAAAATTGCATCAGCGATATGACCTTGAAACAATAGGATTGGCATCTTTTAATTCTAATATATGACCTTGAATGATACAATTAGTGAACATCTGTGTGTATTTTATTTTGGGATGGGAAGTGGGGGGGGGACAAGACTTACGTGTGGGCGAAGTGTTACGAAATATGACAGGGAAGGGGTGAGCATGGGTTGACATACGTCATTAGCTGTAGCACGAGAAAAACACGTGTTTGGCATTGTTGTTGATTAAAAAAAATATCGGTAAAAATGCTGGGGAAAAGTATCGGTATTGGACTATCGGTAAAAAGGCATATCGGTCGCTCCCTAGTGATTACCTCGTGCTGGTAGGTCAAAGCAGCGGTACACACATGTGCACTGCAAAATTTAAAACAAACAAAAAATTAGAAAACTTTTAGTTTTTAAAACTCTGTTTTTATCGTGTATTGTTTTAAATATGTATTTATAGTTTGGTATCTGAGTACCATTATATTAAATCAGTGATTCTCATAGTGGGGGGGGGGGGGGTCACGAAAAATGTAAATTCAGAGTTTATGGCTCCGTGAGTGAATATTTATAACTATGTAAAATAATGTTCGTTACTCTGCAACTCTGTAGGTAAAGTCGATACATTAAATCAGAGGTTTTCAACCTGTGGTCCGCGGACCCCCAGGGGTCCGTGGGCAAGTCACAGAAAGTAGTGACTTTTCTTGTATAAAGTATTGCTTGGTTTGGTTGATTGGTTAGATTTTAGCTGAACAAAAAATACTAGCTATGCCAATGTTTCAGACACAGACCAACAATGTGCGGAATTGAAAACTTCGCTGGTATTTCCTTATATTTTCGTCTGAAGTCGAAACTAGACTCAGGTCGAAAGCGTGAGGGGGAGGGGGGCTGGGGGCGGTGCGTTTTGTCTGGCCCCCTCGGCTTGTTTGCTCTACTTAGTGACATTTATTTCCTCCCCCTCCCCCCGATATTGGCCTGGCCCCTGCTGTAGAATGCCTGGCCCCTGCTGTAGAATTTTCACGCTACGGGGCTGACTAGATTGCATACTACATGTACTTGTGCAGTGAGTTTTTGAGTCATGTCATCTTGGCAATTATTTCTTACCTACTGAGCTCTGACATCACTGTTAAAACATCCGGATCTGGGCAAGCGTGTGCATTGTTGATAAATAGTCTGGTTAATCGGTGATTACAATTATTATAAATCCTAGATTGGCCTAGAAATAATCTTAGACAAAAGTTTTTGATTAGATAACAAATTGCTGGTATACACTTCGCATGTTAATTTAAAATAACACCCACAGATGAAACGGTGCGAAATTCTAGCGATGAACCTATTATACTGTTATGTTGACATTTGAATTGCTTATGTGACAAATACTTTTTAAAATGTTAGTAAACAATTCAAAATATTTGATGAGATTTGTATTTGTTGTATTATAGTATTATAATTAGATGAGCTCATTTTTCTAAACCAGCATAATGAATCGATGGCACACTTCTTTACAGGCGATACATGGGTTGCCATTCTAGCTTATCTTGCAGACATTTTGAACATTTTGAACAGTTTAAATCTCTCATTGCAAAGACCTGAAAACAAGGTCGATGCCTTCCAGAAGGAACTTCGCATATGAAGGGGAAGATGTGAAGAAGGCACCTATGATATGTTTCCATTGTTGGCTGACTTTCTTCCAGTGAACAATATTTCGACAGGCGTCATTGCAGGCACCATTTAGAACCACCTACAGCAGTTGTCATATTACTTTCATCAGTATTTTGGCGACAACGATATCAGCGCATTTGATTGGATTCGAAATCCCTTTGAATTCGATCTAACCAATTAAACTGGTCTCGAACAAGAACAATTGTTCGAACTGTCGTCTGACAGTTAAGCAGACTGCCACTGTTGTCGTTCTGGCTAGCATGTTTCCATGAGTACTCGCTGCTGTCAGACAAAGCCATCAATGTCCTGCAAACCATTTTCTACGACTTACTTGTGCGAAACTGCATTCTCTGCTGTTACTGTTACCAAGTATAGTTCCTGACTGGACATTGAACATGAAATACACATATGTTTATCTCGCATACCACCATGTTTGGACAAACTCACTAGACATACCAGCAGAATAGATTCTCGGTGATTGTTTTCATTTTTTGATTTGACGTTTACATTTGTGCGCGTAACTTAGGCTAGGTCTACCGTTTAGCAGAATTTAAGTAGATTGCATCTGCAAACTTAATAAGACATATTCTGGTCCAACCTGAGGTACGAAAAGTTGAGGCCAGGGCGCCTTGGGCTATGGAATGTCTGTGGGGTCCGCAGCATAAAAAAGGTTGAAAACCTCTGCATTAAATTAATGACAATTTTATTCTCTCCCTTGTGTCTACTTTATTTTTAAGGTGAGCAACAAGAGCGAAACTGTTCTTCTTAGGTGGGTTAGGAAAACTAAACAGGAGCCTACTCATTGTGCATTGCGACAAGTACAATTTTGAGAGTCACTGACTTAAAGCAATAATACATGTTATTTTTAAATTATTTAATATAACATGCAACATATGTCTAGCTTTTGAGCACAAACACACGCAGAACAAAATACCTTGATAAAAACTACACGCTTACTAAAATATGATTAAACACAAACACACGATGGGAAATAAGGCTAACAAGATATGTACACAAACACCAGCACACAAACATACACCCAAAGTCCGCAAAGACACAGAAAATATAGTAAAATAAAAAGTTTTATTATCTCTTTGTTTTAAAAAAAAATTGATAGAATATATTTTCAGGGAGGTCTGTGTGACATGAAGAGAACAGCATTTTATGAAGGTAAGATGAAATTTAATGTAACAATGTATAACCGAACTCAGTTAACATTATATTAAATGTACTGTAACAATGTAACACCTAACACAGTTAACATTATAATTTAAACATTTTTATCTCGAGATTCCCTTAACTTAAAACATTTCAAGCATTTTATTTTCAAAGAAAGTAAATCCATGTCTATTATTCAGTGGCATAACTAGCGTTTGTGCCGACACCCTAAAAATATGCCGACACCCTGAAAATGTGCCGACACCATGAAAATGTGCCGACACCCTGAAAATGTGCCGACACCCTGAAAATGTGCCGACACCCTGAAATGCCGTATATTTGCTTAATGTATTGGTATACCCTGAAAATGCCGTATATATGATCCACTGTATTGTTTAAACAAAGAAGTTAACAGTTGCATACACTTCAGCATTTCTGCCACTTGCTTGCATCTTTAAGGAGTGGTGACTGCCTGATTGGCTTGTCTGTGCTGCTGATTCAAAGAGTCTCAAAATACTCGGGCGGCAACCTTTAAGGGGCGGGAAAATCTCGTCTGAAGACCGAATTGTTAATGAAAAAAAAAAGATTTCATTAAACGAAAACGTCTCAAGCTCATTCACAGTTTAAAATAACGATAGTAATTATATATATATATATATATATATATATATATATATATATATATATATATATATTGTTACGGGTCCTTATAATGAAGATACTTGTAGAAGGTGTAATAAATCAGACAACACAAATCACGCTGAAGTTAACTCCAGTGAGTAACATCAAACAATCATTTAATTCATGAACATGAACTGACATAAAAGGTAAATCAGGAGAGGCTAAAGCAGACGCTAAATATGCATCCATCTACGCTCGATGGCGAAAGCTAGACTCTACTAGCTACATGCATCACACATCCTATGATGCACAGAGCTCAACCGATTAGCAAGAACAAACCATGTGCTCCAAACTGTCAATTATAGAGATACGTCTATTTGTAAACCAAAATGACGTATACATCAAAGTTCCCAATATTTACACTCAAGATGGCGGAATGACGCCATAGGTTGGATATGGTGAGCGGGAGCCTACCAGTACGTCATCAAGCTTAGGTTCTACTATTTCTCCACATTTCCTCCCCCTCTACCTAAGCATGATGTAATCCATGTCAAATACTAATACTCACAACAAAGGAAGCCACACGAAACAAGTTCAATCTTAGAACATATCCAAGATCATGTAACTAACAAAGTAAATTATACCATGAATTAATCAAATCAACATTGCTAGAATTTATAAATCAATACATGCAAACAATATAAATATCATCAATCATATATGTATAAATATACTGAATTAAATTAAAAAATTTCTCATGTTTTTTTTTCTGTTGTCGTCTACTGATACTTATTATTTTTATTATATTTTTTTTCTATGTGACTTGTTTTTTTCTTTCATACTCACGTGTATATCTCTTTTCTATTATCTTTTTTTCAGGTGACTTTCTTTTTTTTTTCATATCACTAGTTTTTCATTCATTTTTTTAGTGACTTCTCTTTTTTTTTTTATCATAATCAACGAATATTATTAAACATATTATGTCATCATATACAAATATAATGTAAACATAATATTATATGAGACATCTAATATTACATATCAACATACACATTATGGTAACCATTTCTTACTACGGACAACGTTTGATTTAGAAGAATATTAAAATCTGCTCAATTCCTAGTAATATTTCTCATGATGGTTTCGAGATGAAACCTTGATTTTAACTCTTTACCTGATTATAGCTATTGCAGTTATTCATACAACATCTCCAACAAACATGTCCTATGAACAGGTGGTAATGAGGGATAGAATTTGGCATTATTCAAATTTCACTACATATCTTACATGAGTTTTCCTATGGGGATATCTACTGCAATTATCTATAAGTTAGACATCTAACTATTGTAAAATGGTTTGTATCGACCAATAGGTGGGTCCTTCCATTCACACGGTTTTCATTTCTTTTTATTTTCTTTTCCATACGACCATCTATTTGTTTCTCTGGTTTGATCTGGTCTAGATTTCTTGATTTGTACATCATAATACCTTCTTTGTTTCTTTTGACTTTCTATGGGTACAATGTAGTTTTTGTCTCTTTGACTTTCTATGGGTACAATGTAGTTTTTGTCTCTTTGACAATAAGAGTTAGAGTTCTTTCTTTCTTTCAGTATTATAATTCTTGAGGTTTGGTTATTCATTGATTTAAGTTCTCCTCTATGACATTCAGTGGTAAATGGAACCGAGTGTTTTACAATTATACCTGTAGCACATGATTTATGTTGGATTTCCTTATTTACGTGTTTGCTTGCTTTATTATCTTGATTAATTAATTTGCCATCTCTATTTCTGGGTATGGTTCTCTTGGCTACTTTGATATAATTGGCGTCTTTATCTCCAACTGACGATTCTACTTTATCCAATCTGTTAATTTTATCCTTCAAACTTCCATTAATCTTTGTTTGAGAAGCTGTAACCACATCGACTGATTCTATTTTCTTAACAAGTCTATTTACAATCCTCTTAATTGCTTCTACCCTAATGGGTAGGTCTTTCAATGTAGTGCAGGTCTTTCGTTTAGTGCGTTCGTCGTTCTCCCTGTCTAATATCAGTTTACTCAGTTCCGCTTGTAATTTTTCCTTATCTGACTTTAGACGTTTATTTTCCAATTTTAATTTCCCATTTTCTTCACGTATGCTGTCTATATCAATTTTATCATCCTCAGCCTGCATTATGTTAGTAACATTGTATCTTTGTTCCTCACTTATCCTCTCAACTTCATTAAATCCTTCCATCAGTTTGTCATTGTCTATTAACACGGGCGATTTTTTCTTCTCTTCATCTTCTTTTTGTTCCTCCATAAATTTGTTTGAAGAAAAATCACCAGTAAAATGGGGTAGCTTGGGGAATGGGGTCATTTTATCGCCCTCCACACTGACTCCAGGGGTAGCCGACATATCAAGCTCTAAACGCCTTTTTTCCTTCGCGATTTCTGCCTTTCTTAGTTCCCGTTCTGCGGCTCTTTCTTCCCTCTCTCTCTGTTTTTCTTCCATCTCTTTCTTTTCCTTTTCCTTTCTTTCTTCCCTCTCTCTCTGTTTTTCTTCCCTCTCTCTCTGTTTTTCTTCCATCTCTCTCTGTTTTTCTTCCATCTCCTTCTGTTCCACCCTCTCTCTCTCTACAGATACCCAGGTTTGTAACTCTTGGCCTGTAAGGCCAAATGCTTTACCAGCTTCAACAATATTTAAAATTGATGACATGGCAATAACCAAAACCAATTATAACTAATAAATGAAAATGTTTGATACTATATATCATACACAAAAAATATTCTATTATGTCATCAACATACGAGTAATAACAAAATAAATACAATATTCCTTTTCAAAAAACCAGCAAATTAAATGTTTTGGCTGCTCAGGGTGGACCCTATTTTAACCTCTACTGTATTAAATACAGAATTCCACCAAGAACAACAAACAAATAATTACACCAGATTTCAATATTCTAATAATAGATATATTAAAAAAAAAATGCCAACTTACATATAAAGAAATACACAATAGTAAATTCTGTTCCTTGACTTCGATGGTTGATCCTCGGTGATCCCGGTCCGCGATGTTCGATGTTCTCCGATAGTGGGGTTGACTAACACACGGGTTGATCCTTGGTGATCTGTCCGTGATGTTCGATGATCCTTGGTTGATCCTCGGTGATCCTATGGTGGGGTCCTCTGACGATGAGGAGGTGATTCCCAGCCACACGGTAACGTCGGCACCGTCAGTACACAGCAACTCTGGCCACTTCAGCAACAGCAAGGGTTGCCTCTTCAGCAAACAGCAAGGTTGGTCTCTTCAGCAAACGACAAGGTTGGCCTCTTCAGCAAACAGTAACGTCGGCCACTTCAGCAAACAATAGGGTTGGCCACTTCAGCAAACAATAGGGTTGGCCACTTCAGCAAACAGTAACGTCGGCCACTTCAGCAAACAATAGGGTTGGCCACTTCAGAAAACAGTAACGTCGGCCACTTCAGCAAACAATAGGGTTGGCCATTTCAGCAAACAGTAACGTCGGCCACTTCAGCAAACAGTAACGTCGGCCACTTCAGCAAACAATAGGGTTGGCCACTTCAGCAAACAGTAACGTCGGCCACTTCAGCAAACAATAGGGTTGGCCACTTCAGCAAACAGTAACGTCGGCCACTTCAGCAAACAATAACGCTGGCCACTACAGAACACATGTTTCACGGCGCGCACCCAGGGTGGTAGCCGCCACGTAATTCACCGATGAATACTTAACCGGTAATTACAACGAGTCTTAATGTACTCACTCCGATGCTCCTGAATCCAGCTAAGTCAGTCAGTTCGACGTCGGAGGTGCCAAATATATGTTACGTACTCCAAATAGTATTGAGTACCCGTAAATATATGTTACGTACTCCAAATAGTATTGAGTAGCCTACTCCGTCGGAGGTGCCAAATATATGTTACGGGTCCTTATAATGAAGATACTTGTAGAAGGTGTAATAAATCAGACAACACAAATCACGAAGTTAACTCCAGTGAAGTAACATCAAACAATCATTTAATTCTTGAACATGAACTGACATAAAGGTAAATCCAGGAGGAGTACAAAAGCAAACTGTAAATATGCATCCATCTACATCGATGGCGAAAGCTAGACTCTACTAATACATGCATCCGCATCCTATGATGCACAGAGCTCAACTGATTATAAAACAAACCATGTGCTCCAAACTGTCGGTATAATATACGTCATTTGTACCAAATGACGTATACACCAAAGTTCCCAATATTTACACTCAAGATGGCGGAATGACGCCATGGATACTGTGGTGGGCGGAGCCTACCAAATTGCGTCATCAAGCTTAGGCTATACTGTTTCTCCATATATATATATACTAGTTGCAAGTACCAGGCTTTGCCCGGGTTTAAAATGAGGTTTTCTTTTTACCTTTTGTTTTCTCCCTACCCCCCTCTCCCTTTCTCTTTCCCTCCCTCCCTCCCATTCTCCCTCCCTCCCTCTCTTTCCCTCCCTAACTCTCCCATCTCACTCTCTCTCCCTATCTCCCTTCCTCCTCCCCGTCGCTCCCTCCCTGCCCTTTCTCTCTCTTTATCTCTCACTCCCTCCTATTTCTCCCATACTCTCTCTCCCTCTCTCCTTCCCTCCCCTTTCCCTCCCCTTTCCCTCCCCTTTCCCTCCCTACCCCTCTCTCCCTCTTTCCTTTCTCCCTCCCTCTCCCGTCTCCCTCTCTCTCCCTCCCCCTCCCTCACTCATTTCCTCTCTCTCCCTCCCTGCCCCCCCTCTCTCTTCCCTATCTCTCTCCCTCCCTCTTTCTTTATCTCTCTCCCTCCCTCCCCTCGACCTCCCTTCCTACTCTCTCTCCTTCCTTTCTCTTTCCTTCCTCTCCCTTTCTCTCTCCCTCTTCCCCAACCCTCCCTCTCACTTTATCTCCCTACCTACCACCTCTCTCCCTCCCTCCCTTTCCACCCTCCCTCCTTCTCTCCCCCTCCCCTTCCTCCCTCCTTCCCTCTCTCTCCCTTGCCCCTCCTTCCCTCTCCCTCCCTCTCTCTCTCTCTCTCTCTCTCTCTCTCTCTCTATATATATATATATATATATATATATATATATATATACTTATTATTATGGCTTCACACTTCTTCTAAAATCCTTCTTCACTCCTTTAACTTCCTCAAGCTGTACAAATAGGGAAGCATGAAAAAACATCAACAATTCTTTGCAGCACAAAGACACGATACAGCACCAGCGCGCAAGTTCTATTCGATCATCGGTAAATGACGTCACAGAGGAATTTTATTTATGGCGCCGTCGAGATTACTTTAATATAGCAAAATACTAAAATTAAAAATAATTAATTTCAATTAAACTACCCATCGAGATGAAACGAAACCTGTCCTATAACCTTCCCCATGTAATTATGTGTATGCGTAACAAATTTCACGCTATTTGTTTGTCTGGATCTTGAGTTATAAGGGAACAGACAGACAGACAGACAGACAACGAATGCGTCTTATAAGTATACTAGTTGCAAGTACCCGGCTTTGCCCGGGTTTAAAATAAGGTTTTCTGTTTACCTTCTGTTTTCTCCCTACCCCTTCTCTCCCTTCCTCTCTCTCCCTCCCTCCCTCTCTCTCCCTTTCCCTTCCTCCCTTTCTCCCTCCCTCCTTCTCCCTCCCTCTCCCTCGCTCTCTCTCCCATCTCTCTCCCTCCCACCCTCCCTCTCCCATCTCCCCTCTCCCCTTCGTTCTCTCCCCCCTGCCCATCCCCCTCCCTCCCTCTCTCCCCTTCCTCCTTCCCTCTCTCCCTCCCTGCCCCCTCTCTCTCTATCTCTTCCTCCCATTTCTCTCATCCTCTCTCCCTCTTCACCTCCCTCCCTCTTTCCCCTTCCTCCTTCCCTCTCTCCCTCCCTGCCCCCTCTCTCTTCATTTATCTCTTCCTCCCATTTCTCTCATCCTCTCTCCCTCTTCACCTCTCTCCCTCTTCCTCCCTCCCTCATTTCATCTCTCCCTCCCTGCCCCCCTCACTCTTTTATCTCTCTCTCTCCCTCCCTCTCTCCCACCCTCCTTCTCTCCCTCCCTCTCCCTCTCTCCCTCGCTCTCTCTCCCATCTCTCTCCCTCTCACCCTCCCTCTCCCATCTCCCCTCTCTCCTTCGTTCTCTCCCCCCTGTCCATCCCCTCCCTCCCTCCCTCTCTCCCCTTCCTCCTTCCCTCTCTCCCTCCCTGCCCCCTCACTCTTTATCTCTCTTTTCCTCCCTCTCTCTCCCACCCTCTCTCCCTCCCTCCCTCCCCCTCTCTCCCCCTCCCTACCCTCTCCCTCTCTCCCACCCTCTCTCCCTCCCTCCCCTTTCCACTCTCTCCCTCCTCCTCTCTCCCCCTTCTTCCCTCCCTCATTCCCTCATTCCCTCTCTCTCCCTCCCTGCCCCCCGTTATTTATCGATTTGGTGAACTTGCAGCATTTTGGTCCCGAATTAACGCATTTAGGTATTACGCATTAAAAATTTTAATCATAAATTTTTTTGACGCGTTAATTGCAAATTAACGCAGTTTAATCAGCAGCCCTAATATATATATATATATATATATATATATATATATATATATATATATATATATATATATATACTTATTATTATGGCTTCACACTTCTTCTAAAATCCTTTTATCATTCCTTTACCTTCCTCAAACTGTACAAATCAGAGAGCATGAAAAAACATCAACAATTCTTTGCGTCACAAAGGCACAATACAGCACCAGCGCGCAAGTTCTTTTCGATCATCGGGAAATGACGTCACCGAGGAATTTTATTTATGGTGCCGTCGAGATTACTTTAATATAGTAAAATACTAAAATAAAAAAAAAATTAATTACAATTAAACTACCCATCGAGATGAAACAAAACCTGTCCTATAACCTTCCCCATGTAATTATGTGTATGTGTAACAATTTTCACGTTATTTGTTTGTCTGGATTTTGAGTTATAAAGGAACAGACAGACAGACAGACAACGAATGCGTCTTATAAGTATATATATATATATATATATATATATATATACTAGTTGCAAGTACCCGGCTTTGCCCGGGTTTAAAATAAGGTTTTCTGTTTATCTTCTGTTTTCTCCCTACCCCATCTCTCCCTTCCTCTCTCTCCCTCCCTCCCTCTCTCTCCCTTTCCCTTCCTCCCTTTCTCCCTCCCTCCTTCTCCCTCCCTCTCCCTCGCTCTCACTTCCATTTCCCTCCCACCCTCCCTCTCCCATCTCCCCTCTCCCCTTCGTTCTCTCCCCCCTGTCCATCCCCCTCCCTCCCTCTCTCCCCTTCCTCCTTTCCTCTCTCTCCCTCCCTGCCCATCTCTCTCTTTATCTCTTCCTCCCATTTCTCTCATCCTCTCTCCCTCTTCACCTCTCTCCCTCTTCCTCCCTCCCTCATTCCCTCTCTCCCTCCCTGCCCCCCTCACTCTTTATCTCTCTCTCCCACCCTCTCTCTCTCCCTCCCTCCCCTCTCTCCCTCCCTCTCTCTCTCTCTCCCTCTCTCCTCGCTCTCTCTCCCATCTCTCTACCTCCCACCCTCCCTCTCCCATCTCCCCCTCTCCTCTTCGTTCTCTCCCCCTGTCCATCCCCCCTCCCTCCCTCTCTCCCCCTTCCTCCTTCCCTCTCTCCCTCCCTGCCCCCCTCTCTTTTTATCTCTTCCTCCCATTTCTCTCATCCTCTCTCCCTCTTCACCTCTCTCCCTCTTCCTCCCTCCCTCATTCCCTCTCTCCCTCCCTGCCCCCCTCACTCTTTATCTCTCTCTCCCACCCTCTCTCTCTCTCTCCCTCCCTCCCCTCTCTCTCCCTCCCCCTCTCTCTCTCTCTCCCTCTCCCTCGCTCTCTCTCCCATCTCTCTACCTCCCCACCCTCCCTCTCCCATCTCCCCTCTCCTCTTCGTTCTCTCCCCCTGTCCATCCCCCTCCCTCCCTCTCTCCCCTTCCTCCTTCCCTCTCTCCCTCCCTGCCCCCTCTCTCTTTTTATCTCTTCCTCCTATTTCTCTCATCCTCTCTCTCTCTTCACCTCTCTCCCTCTTCCTCCCTCCCTCATTCCCTCATTCCCTCTCTCTCCCTCCCTGCCCCCCGTTATTTATCGATTTGGTGAACTTTCAGCATTTTGGTCAAATTAACGCGTTTAGGTATTACGTTAAAAATTTTAATCGCAAATTTTTTTTGACGCGTTAATTGCAAATTAACGCAGTTTAATCAGCAGCCCTAATATATATATATATATATATATATATATATATATATATATATATATATATATATACTTATTATTATGGCTTCACACTTCTTCTAAAATCCTTCTTCATTCCTTTACCTTCCTCAAACTGTACACATCAGAGAGCATGAAAAAACATCAACAATTCTTTGCATCACAAAGGCACAATACAGCACCAGCGCGCAAGTTCTATTCGATCATAGGGAAATGACGTCACAGAGGAATTTTACTTATGGCGCCGTCGAGATTACTTTAATATAGTAAAATACTAAAATAAAAAAAAATTAATAACAATTAAACTACCCATCGATATGAAACGAAACCTGACCTATAACCTTCCCCATGTAATTATGTGTATGTGTAACAAATTTCACGTTATTTGTTTGTCTGGATCTTGAGTTATAAGGGAACAGACAGACAGACAACGAATGCGTCTTATAAGTATATATATATATATATATATATATATATATATATATATATATATATTATCCATTGAAAATGCTGGTGAAAGATATTAATTGTGATGGGGTGATTGACAGATTTGATGCTTTGAAGACCGGGAAAGAAACATTTTAAATAAAGTTTATCTTGAAATAGCAATATTTGACTTTTTTTTGCTGCTTGATGCAGTTCTTAAATGCGTTCACATTAGATAATATTGTGTAATTTGTTTTTATTTTATGTCTTTGAAAAGTCCTAAGCTTTTGGAACCGATTGGACTTATTTCACAAATATTACAATTATATGTGAATCTCTATGGTCTAGTTCAGAAAAATTCAAAAGATGTTTAAATTGTCCATGGAGGAAGTCTTGAGGAGGGGTGCCGTGAGTTTTCCGCATTAGGGGACATTAACCATAGTGAAGCCATCGGCTGTATAAAATAGAAGATACAAATTATCTCGATCTAAATTTAATATGGGTCTTGACTCATACTCTTTGAAAGACAATCAAAGCCGGATAAACTTCAGACACACAGAACGCCCGACTGGGGCCCCATCCTGTCAGCGACACCAGAAACAACCAAATCTATAGAATTTATTCCCACTTTGATCTAAGTCCTAGTTAAGGAAGCCATATTTGTTTAGGCCCTGGGCCTCAACCCATTTGTATCCATCACTGCACCAGTCACGTTAGTCACGTCAGTCACACCAGTCACATCAGTTACACCAGTCACGTCAGTCACATCAGTCACACCAGTCACATCAGTTACACCAGTCACGTCAGTCAAGTCAGTCACACCAGTCATACCAGTCAGATCAGTCACACCTACATGTACATGGTAGAAAAGAGAGGTGACAATTTTCTAACAGTGTATCAGGAGACCATGTATCAGTAGACCGTGTATCACTAGACATTGCATCAGTAGACAGTGTATAAGTAGACAGTGTATCACTAGACAGTGTATCAGTAGACAGTGTATCAGTAGAGAGTGTATCAGTAGACCATGTATCAGTAGACCGTATATCAGTAGACCGTGTATCAGTAGACCGTGTATCCGGAGACCGTGTATCAGTAGACTATGTATCAGTAGACAGTGTATCAGTAGACAGTGTATCAGTAGACCATGTATCAGTAGACCGTATATCAGTAGACCGTGTATCAGTAGACCGTGTATCAGTAGACAGTGTATCAGTAGACCGTGTATCAGTAGACCGTGTATCAGTAGACAGTGTATCAGTAGACCGTGTATCCGGAGACCGTGTATCAGTAGACCATGTATCAGTAGACAGTGTATCAGTAGACAGTGTATCAGTAGACCATGTATCAGTAGACCGTATATCAGTAGACCGTGTATCAGTAGACAGTGTATCAGTAGACCGTATATCAGTAGACCGTGTATCAGTAGACCGTGTATCAGTAGACAGTGTATCAGTAGACCGTGTATCAGTAGACCGTGTATCAGTAGACCATGTATCAGTAGACAGTGTATCAGTAGACCGTGTATCAGTAGACCGTGTATCAGTAGACAGTGTTATATAAGAGATATATGTACTATGAAACTATCAGCCCAACAGGGTTGTACTTTCTATAATACTTGCAGAATAAAACAAATGGGGGGAGGGGGGGAGGCAAGTTAGACTGCTAGGTCGCTCGTCCATAAGAACCTCTCTGACTGTACTTAAACAGACAGATGTCGGAAAACAAAATGCGTGACATCTAGTTAGTGTTTTTAAGAGACCTGTCTCATCCCGCCGATACATTGATTGAGTTCAGAGAGTTTACGTAGATCCAATAACAGACCCGTCCATCTTGAAAGACTTATAAAGTAAAAAAAATGTGAATGTGAAAATTTATTTGAAATTTGAACGATTTCTAGCACATAATAATGTCCAGCCTCTGTTCGTATACACTGAATATGTAACATTTAGCAGTTAGAATTTGTGAAAAACTGAGTTTTTAAAAACCCAACTACAGATATAATTTACAACAAAAAAATAAGGAAATTAAGCGATTTGGATTTTAAACAATTAATGGATCGGAATAAGTTCGGATAAGGCTTATTTCTGAGATATCATGATGGCAAATACTGCCCCTTGTGACAGCAGACTAATTACTTAAGTTTGTCGTGGAATAGTCGAGTCTTTGTACTGGTCCAGCCATTGATTCAAAAACTGGACCAAAAAAAAAACCTGAACGTTTTGAAATTCCAACTTGCACTTTAATATTTATTTAAATTTAAAGCCTAAAGCAAGTAAAATGAACTCGTCCTTAATGCAAGTGTACGAAGTGTGATACAATTTACGTTATATGTTTATTGAGACTGCTGCCTCCACATCAGCTAGGGTTGGTCGTTGAAGCAATGAAATGAAAATAGAAATCTTACATTCAGTATTTAGATTCCCCTCCATCTACACAATTTTTACAAATAGACCTATGCGTTCTTTGACATTAATTATTTGTTATTATAATTGATTTTTATTAGTATTTATTAATAGGCATTTTTGGTTGCTGCTTATAGGGCGTTACTTCATACATCAGTTTTAAGAATATAACATCGTAAACGTACAAAACTTACACTCTCCGTTGTTTTCAATCATCATTGTTCCATCTATGAGTACTTATCCCTCCCGCAAAACGCCGGCACACTGCTTGTTATAAATATATGCTATATACACTAATCTTATACACTTTTAATTTTATTTTTCAGTCAATGATATGTTACTGCATTGACAGCACAAACCAAATGATAGAATGATTGCTACTTCACCATTGGAATTTGTACAAAGATTACATTAATTTATCACAAGCTCAAATCATCAATTTATTTATGTGATAGAATTTTTAAATAATACAAAAATAAATATTTGTTTACATTTTAAAAAAAATGTGATTTTATGTGTTGGAAATTTTCTTTTTTTAAAAATTGTTGCAATGTGATATGATGATAAATAACAGAATATGCGCGGGTTACCAACTAACACCTGAGATGGGGTACTTGGTACCGGCTTTACCAACTACCTGTAATCGAGTACTTCAACGTCTTAGTACTTGTATTTGCAAGTACTTGGGTACTTGTACTCGAACTTGCATTTGCATGGAGAGTACTTGTAACATCTCTGACAAATACCATGAATGTTTCACGCTTTTATAGATTTATTTTAAAGAGAAAAAACATACAGGAAAAATAAAAAAAGTTTGTGACAGGGAGGGAAAAGGGGCAAATATGAATTAAGTTAGCGTGGGTTCTGTACCATTTGTTACCTGGAGATCGTATGAAAATTAAAAACAAATACATGCTAAACTGTTTTTGCTCTGTGCCCAGGGCTCACAGAGAAGTGATTGGGCCCACATCGGCCGCTACTTGAATAAATCTGGCACACACGCTCGGTCTTGAGAACTTTGGTCCTTCTATAATGTCAGTTTCATTGTTTATTTAACGCTTTACCAAAGAAATCTCCGTCTCATAAAGAACGCATACAAAAGATATCAATCAACAGACAACATAAAACATACAGCAGACAACAGACATCAGACAACATAATCAGAATCAGACAACATACAACATACATCAGACATCAAACAACATACAACAGACATCAAACAACATAATCAGACAACATACAACATACATCAGACAGCATAATCAGACAACAGACATCAGACAAAATACAACAGACATCAAACAACATAATCAGACAACATACAACAGACATCAGACAACATAATCAGACAGCAGACACCAGACATCAGACAACATAATTAGACATCAGACAACATAATCATACAAAAGACATCAGACAACATACAACATATATCAGACAACAGAATCAGACAACAGAATCAGACAACATACAACAGATACAGAAAACATACAACAGACAACATACAACAGACAACAGACAACATACATCTGATATCAGACAACATAATCAGACAACATACAACAGACATCAGACAACATACAACAGACATCAGACAACAGACATCAGACAACAGAATCAGACAACGTAATCAGACAATAGACATCAGACAACATAATCAGTCAACAGACATCAGACAACAGACATCAGACAACATACAACAGACATCAGACAATAGACATCAGACAACATAATCAGACAACAGACATCAGACAACATAATCAGACAACATAATCAGACAACATAATCAGACAACATAATCATACAACAGACATCAGACAACATACAACAATCATTAGTTGTACAGAATTTATCAGAAACAATGTTGTCTGATCGTAGTGCTGTAAGAACTTTGAATGTTTTCCACTTATAAATTAGTCAAGATGTCAAATCAAAAATGCTTGTGATTTGAGAATATTCAAAAGGATTCATTTTGTCTATAAAGACAGACTAAATCCGGCTACTGAGTTGAGCACAATCAAAAAACTGTACGGCTGTTTCGTAAAGCATTATCGTGAGATATTTCAAAACATCGAAAAACAATGTCAGCGCCGTGTGACACACACGCTATTTACGTCATTCTAGCAATCACATGACCAACGACACTATTCTCAAACAGATATAGGTCACTAGCTAAGAACATATTGGTATGTGAGATACCAATATCTACCCAGATAAAGGAAGTACCACGACTGTCCCTAATTAAATATCTACCTGCATGTTCAGCTCTTCACAAAGGTCAAATTTGATATCAGGGTGTAAGGGGGAGTCCCACAAATAAACACTTTCACAATTAATGTCCACACTTCAAGGGGGAGTCCCACAAATAAATACATTCACAATTAATGTCCACACTTCAAGGGTCAGGCGTCTTCCTCCCCCCTTCCTCGCGACCATTCTTGCATTCATACACAATGGCAGTCATTCACATTTTAGACTTTGTGATGAGATTAAAACTCATAACGCATCAAGGACTCATTGCTGAATCCACACAACTAATAAAAAATACCAATGTAAAACACGCACATATATTTTTGATTTTCTTAACAAAAAATAAATAATTTAATCAATTAATTAATTAATTAAATACAATAAATTGATTAAATAAATTAATTAAATAAATAATACAAAATAAAACAAATAAATTAATAAAAAAAATATTTATTGATTAAGTAGATAAATATAATTTATTGTCGATTTTCCTTCTTTTGTTCTAATTTCTTTATAAGTGATCGCCAAAATCGAGCGTTTTCCTTAATGGGTCGCGAATGGGTTACGTTTTAGAACCACTGATCTATAAAAATATATACAAATAAAATACACTGTTACGATAAATATATACGTGTATTGACGTACACACACACATCAGTGTAAAATTACGTAAAGGGCCGATACTCCTTATTTGTATCAGGGGCAATCATTTGCCTCGATAGCGTTGGTCAAAGCCTCAAATCCCAGAGAGTTTAGTCCCCTACCGATGCCATTCTGTGGTGCGCCATCCCTCCATGATCTTTCTCCTTTAGTCATGATGGGAGTTCCAAACTTGGTTTGTTGTGTGGGATGCAAACATATAGAATACCGTAGAATACTCACAGAATGACAAATACAGTATAATACCAATATTATATTTGAACAGATCCACTTTATTTTAGATGACTTTAACTCTCAACCACCGTAGCATTGACTTTTCGACCACCGGTGAGCGACAATTTTTTGGACGTTATAATTCTTTATATTTATACTTTTGGTCATTTTTTTTTATGTTTTATTATATATGTGCAACGCCGACCCTGGGATACAGTGGCAAAGAAAAATAGATTTTTTATTTTTGTAAAAATGTGGTACTTGGTAAAATATTCCAAGTTTTATTTTGAAAAAAGACATAATGCACTAGGAATTTTTGTCACTGTGGCTCCCTTTTTTGACAAAATGTCAAAAAAGGGAGTGCTTCGCGCGTATTTGAGGCCGGGCTGTTTGGTGACTAAGCATGATTTCTTGGGAAAAGTGAAATTTGGTGATTTTTTTAATATGGTAGGGGTGACAAAAGTGATCAACTTTTAAATAAGTATAATATCCTTAGAAAAACAAATAAATGGTGGAAAACTTTATTTTTTTATTCATTTAAATGTGTTTCCGGTCACTTATAATAATAATATAGAAATTTTAATGATCAATTTTGTCTTGTCTAACATTGTGTGAAAATTATATGTCTTTTTTCACTCTAGAGGCATGAGTCCTTATTTTTTTTCCAATTTCTATAGTATCATTTAAAGTTGAATAAAAAAAAATTTTCATAATTTTACGTCCAAATTTATTTATGTGTTTATCTGAATAATGTTTATGTAAATAATAAAGATTTGTTTAAATTCTTCATACCTTTTTTTTTTTATTCTTACCGTTTGTGATGTATTTGTATTTTTAGTTAGAAAAAATAATTAAAAAATCATTTACACTATAATTTTACAAAATTTAAAATTTCTATTATATCAAAAGTTTTATATCATTAAATAGCTTATTCATTTCCAAATTTAACGACGTATAACTTCACTAGGTAGCTTATAACATAATGAAAAATGCATAGTTTTACAAAACACAATGAAATCAGCTTAAAAAAATGGCCGAAAATGAACAACAGTTGAGAGTTAAAGGAGGGTGTCATATACTTTTTTTCAGGTGACCATAAAGGAGGGTGTCATGTACTTTATTTCAGGTGAGTTTAAAGGAGGGTGCCATGTACTTTATTTCAGTTGAATTTAAAGGAGGGTGTCATGCACTTTATTTCAGGTGAGTTTAAAGGAGGGTGTCAAGTACTTTATTTCAGGTGTGTTTCAAGGAGGGTGTCATGTACTTTTTTTCAGTTGAGTTTAAAGGAGGGTGTCATGTACTTTATTTCAGGTGAGTTTAAAGGAGGGTGTCATGTACTTTATTTCAGTTGAGTTTAAAGGAGGGTGTCATGTACTCTATTTAAGGTGAGTTTAAAGGAGGGTGTCAAGTACTTTATTTCAGGTGAGTTTAAAGGAGGGTGTCACGTACTTTATTTCAGGTGTTTAAAGGAGGGTGTCAAGTACTTTATTTCAGGTGAGTTTAAAGGAGGGTGACAAGTACTTTATTTCAGGTGCGTTTAAAGGAGGGTGTCACGTACTTTATTTCAGGTGTTTAAAGGAGGGTGTCAAGTACTTTATTTCAGGTGAGTTTAAAGGAGGGTGTCACGTATTTTATTTCAAGTGAGTTTAAAGGAGGGTGTCATATTTCCTGGTTACAACCTATTTTTGTGAACAAATAAACTAAAAAAGTGTACTTATTTCAATGGCCAGTGTTATGCAGTCAGTTCTCAGTTCAAGTGACTCTAGTAAAATATAATATCACAGTAAATACGAGATAAATATAAGATTATGGAACCACGGGCAAACCATTGTGTTTGGTACACTGCAATAAGTAGAGATATGTATCTGTTAGTGAAATGTATCTGTTAGTGAAATGCATCTGTTAGTGAAATGCATCTGTTAGTGAAATGCTTCTGTTAGTGAAATGCATCTGTTAGTGAAATGCTTCTGTTAGTGAAATGCTTCTGGTAGTGAAATGCATCTGTTAGTGAAATGCTTCTGTTAGTGAAATGCTTCTGTTAGTGAAATGTTTCTGTTAGTGAAATGTATCTGTTAGTGAAATGTATGTCAGTGAAATGTTTCTGTTAGTGAAATGTATGTTAGTGAAATGTATGTTAGTGAAATGTATCTGTTAGTGAAATGTTTCTGTTAGTGAAATGTATGTTAGTGAAATGCATCTGTTAGTGAAATGCATCTGTTAGTGAAATGCATCTGTTAGTGAAATGCATCTGTTAGTGAAATGTATCTGTTAGTGAAATGTTTCTGTTACTGAAATGTTTCTGTTAGTGAAATGTATCTGTTAGTGAAATGTATCTGTTAGTGAAATGTTTCTGTTAGTGAAATGTACCTGTTAGTGAAATGTACCTGTTAGTGAAATGTATCTGTTAGTGAAATGTATCTGTTTGTGAAATGTATCTGTTAGTGAAATGTTTCTGTTAGTGAAATGTTTCTGTTAGTGAAATGCATCTGTTAGTGAAATGCATCTGTTAGTGAAATGCTTCTGTTAGTGAAATGCTTCTGTTAGTGAAATGCATCTGTTAGTGAAATGCTTCTGTTAGTGAAATGCTTCTGTTAGTGAAATGTATCTGTTAGCGAAATGTTTCTGTTAGTGAAATGTTTCTGTTAGTGAAATGTTTCTGTTAATGAAATGTTTCTGTTGTGGGGTGGAGTGGGGGGAGACCTGACAAGAAATATTTTAAAATATTTCAATAGTGGACTTTGTAGATACACTCATCTGTAAACATCTCATTCACTCACCTGTACACATCTCATTCACTCTTCTGCACACAACTCATTCATTCTTCTGTACACAACTCATTAACTCACCTGTTCACATCTCAATCACTCACCTGTACACATCTCATTCACTCTTATGTACACAACTCATTCACTCACCATTACAATCTCATTCACTCTTATGTACACAACTCATTCACTCACCATTACACATCTCATTCACTCTTATGTACACATCTCATTCACACATCTGTACACATCTCATTCACTTTTCTGAACACATCTCATTCACTCTTCATTGACTTGTAGAATCAATCAGTTTTTGCTCTTAAATATTTTTTCATGGTGATTGAGTTAACCTCTTAAATTAATTCTATCACCTACAACTCTTCAATGAATTTGGTGCTGCGTCATATTTAACTACTTTTGGTTACTAAATGTTGATAAATCGGCTAAGGTGGCGTACCTTTTCACATGACATTCTAACAACTATAACATTACAAGTTTATAGTTAAAAATCTAACTGCCAAATAGGCATAAAAGATAATTTATTAAAATTATGTACAGAAAATCTCAAGTAAAAGAAAAGATTAAAAAAAAATTATCATTGAACTTGAAGTGGAAGCTTTAACAAACTAATAATGTCATGACTAGTACAGAATGATAATGCAGTGGCACCATCTGCGTCCTTCATGTTCACATCTGCTCCATTCTTCAACAAGGTGTCAACTGTATCTATGCAATCCAACTTGGCGGCTATCATCAAGGCTGTTGTGCCTTGTTTGTGGAATGGTTTACTGTAATTTACATCAGCGCCGTGAAACAGCAATGTCTTTAATGTATCGCAGCAACGTGATTCAGCGGCTAATATAAGAGAACTCTTACCATCAAATTCGCTGACTTTGTTGACCTGTGCGCCTTCCTGCAACAAACTTGACACAACTAGGTGGTTCCTGAACTGTGACGCCAGCATAAGAGGCGTGTAACCCCATATATCGCTGATGTTCATGTCCGCTTCATGTTTCAGCAACAGTTGTACAACGTATTCATTACCCATGATGGCCGCGTGCATCAATGGGGACATTCCGTACTTCCTGTCCACTGCATTCACGTCAGCGCCATTCTCGATGAGATGGGAGACAACCGAGTCTCTGTTGGCTGACGCGGCTAATGACAAGGGTAAGTAACCGTCTTCACATTTCTGGTTGAGTTGTGCCCCGCTGTCAATGAGGAGTTTGATTATGTTGGTGTCCGTGAGAAATCCACTGTTCCACTTGTCTGAACCAATGGCAGGATCTGGCTGAAACCCGCGTTTGAGGGCGACATGTAGCGGGCTGTCTTCTTTGTGGTTGACAACAGCCACTGCACTAGCACCGTTCATGATGAGCAGTTGAACTGTAGGGTAGGAGTTTGACAAAATGGCGGCTTTGAGGGGCGTGATGCCATTGGCCATCGTGAAATTAACGTCCGCTCCTTTAGAAAGTAGAAAAGAAGCAAGGTGCTGATTGCCCGAACTGCAAGCTCTAATGAAAGCTTGGTTGACGATCTTTCTTCCGCTGTGGGTAGTGGTGTGAATCTGTGAGCCAATGATATTTGTGGCTGTCATGTGATCGCCTCTGTCAATAGCGGACAGCAAATTCTTCTTGACATATTTTACCTGTTCCCTCCAAAAATGACCACTGAAAAAAATTAAACAAACAAAATTATTAAAGAATGCAAAGTATTACAACGAAAGTGTATTATTCACAGGGAAGTTATTATTTAAATACATTACAATAGAAAAGCTATGTACATAATTTATTACCACCCTTTGTGTGAACTACCCACTCCTCCCCCTTTCCTAGTTACAATCCTGCTAAGAGATAATATTTTAGTATGTGAAGACAGTGAAGTAATAAAAACATGGATGGCCATTCAGAAAAAAAAAAGAAGGACCTTGATATTTATAAAATACACGACTTACTTTTCAATGGCAGCAAATTCTCTTTTTAAACATTTCGATCGTGTTGTAGTTGAATACATCCCGGGCTCTATAGCAATTTTCTATAAAAGTAACGAAAAGACTTTCATAATGTAGACCTATACATTAAGTTTAATTTAATCAAATGTATACAAATAAAAAAATTCAACTTTATGTGACTGAAACATCCAGAAACATCCACCAGTCCTACACACAGAAAACATCAAACAAACCTTTAAACAGGTTATTCACACGAGACACATGTATCATAATAAACAGTGTACTTTTATAATGTCTGTAATCAACATCTTTCGTTTAAGAGTACTTTAAACAAATACAAATACACACAAATAGAAATGTGTGTGTGTGTGTGTTTGTAATTTGACCTCATTTTAGTAGAAGTATTACGTTGTCACGCTGCATGGGTTCACATCCTAGATAGTCTGTTTCTACAAGAATAGTAGTAACAGTAAAACAATGGTGTATGACGGCGCATTACTTATCGCCATTTTATTACAATACAGACTATATTCACACATCATGTTCGTTAAGTCAAGCAATAGTACTTTAACTATTAAGTACTTTAACTATTTAGTACTTTAACTATTAAGTACTTTAACTATTAAGTACTTTAACTATTTAGTACTTTAACTATTAAGTACTTTAACTATTAAGTACTTTAACTATTTAGTACTTTAACTATTAAGTACTTTAACTATTTAGTACTTTAACTATTAAGTACTTTAACTATTTAGTACTTTAACTATTTAGAATCAAAGATTTCATTATGTGAGTTACGACCCACCTGGCTAATTTTATGTCACAATAGATTGGCCATAATAAAAACAAGCAATTAAGCCTGTTCCATTCTGGACACAGGACGTGTTAGAGCATTTTCGTATTATGTATCAGTACGTATGCTATCTTTCAGTAAATATTTGTAAATTTTGTAAATGTTTATAAATTCAATTGTGTAATGCATATATCTGAAAAAAGATATTAAAAAGACGTTTTCTTATTTTTGAAAACAAAATTATTTTCTCTTAAATCTAACTACAAGTGGTTTGTGGTTACTGAAATAGGACTCATAATTGAAAACATTCGAAATTATAGTCATTTAATCGTCCGAAAACTCCGTCAATTGTTGCATAGCTCTGATACTTTCAATTAAACTCAGAACACAAGCTTACTATTTCATTTGATGAGTTTCTTAATAAATCTTGGTGAAACTACGTGCTGCAGTATTTCGCACCAAATGAATGGATTATTGAACGTACAAGGTGTATATATAATATATAAGCCCCTTAGGAGATCTGAAGTCGCGAAATGAACTTTTGATGTACACATGGCAGGCCAAGACCTACAAAATGATATATACATCATGGGTCTAGGACTTATAGTTGCTGAGAATGGGCGTTCCTTTATTAATATAGCTTATATAGTAAAAAACGGTACTAAGCCCCCTTTTACGGCCCTCAGAGGTCAGATCGCGAAATGGAAAAAAGTCATTTCTTGGCAGGCCAAGACCTACAAAATGATATATACATCATGGGTCTAGGACTTATGGTTGTTGAGATCTAGGGTGATGACAGACAGACAGACAGACAAAACGGGGACAGTCAGAATATCAGAATATATACAGCCCGGTATCTAATAGTTTAGAAATTTTATTCACCTCCATGGGTCAAGTACAAAAAAATAAAATAAAGAAAAAGAATAAAGAAAAAGGAGAATAATTTTTTCACCTGAAATAAAAATTGATTCAAATAGACATAGAAGATTTCTTAAAGCAAACTCAATGATTGAATTAAACAAATTTAAATAAACAGCTGTGTACCCTACTATGTAACTAACCCCTTCTATCTGTGTACCCTGTATGTAATCCCATTCTATCTGTGTACCCTCTATGTAACCCCTTCTATCTGTGTACCCTCTATGTAACCCCTTCTATCTGTGTACCCTACTATGTAACCCCTTCTATTTGTGTACCCTCTATGTAACCCCATTCTATCTGTGTACCCTCTATGTAACCCCTTCTATCTGTGTACCCTCTATGTAACCCCCTTCTATCTGTGTACCCTCTATGTAACCCCATTCTATCTGTGTACCCTCTATGTAACCCCTTCTATCTGTGTACCCTCTATGTAACCCTATTCTATCTGTGTACCCTCTATGTAACCCCTTCTATCTGTGTACCTACTATGTAACTCCTTCTATCTGTGTACCCTCTATGTAACCCCTTCTATCTGTATCCCACTATGTAACCCGCTTATTTGTTTGATTTTTCTTTACTTTATTCTTTATGTTTGTTTTTACATGTGGGGCGCTAGAGATGAACAGCTTTCATGTGGGGAGTGAGAAATGAACAGCTTTCATGTGGGGAGTAAGAAATGAACAGCTTTCATGTGGGGAATAAGAAATGAACAGCTTTCAATGTTGGGAGAGAATCACTATACCTTTATAAACCCTTTTTTAACTATTTAGGCCCAGACATAGTGAAACATACTATGTTAGTTATTTGTTTGCTACTTAGATTGTATCAATCCTTTGTGCGTAAACTAACTACATTGAACCAAACAAAATTATTACTTACCAGAACTTAAGAAATCGTTTTATAAAACTGAGTCCAAAATAGTGTGTATTAACACCGATGAATGACCCCCGTTACACAAGACTGACATCAGAATAAGTATCTGTTTACTAAGGGTTGTGTTGATATAGTTCAATGTTTACAGACGCTATCATTAATCAACACACAAGTTACCAGTTGGTCTTAGTGTAGCCTATAATCAACGAATACACTACCCGGCAATCAAACTATATTTGACTTCGCGGAGATACAAAAGAGTGACCACAGGTGTTTCACGGAGTTTCACCGTCCTTTGTCCATTGTTCCGGCCCAGTTAACCTCTTGTATACCAGTGACCTGTCGGTAAATGGACAATAACTCTCTAGTGTGTTTATTTTGCACCAGCCGTAGATTATCTTAACCCCATTAAATGTATTTCATTGATAATCTATCAGTTGAAATTGCCATCTGGTTTGTTTTGTAGCTGTCTGTATGTTTTCCGGTTGTCCTTTAAATAAAGTCATGTTTGATAGTTGAAACAACCAGCTTATTAAGCAATGCACCTAAAATAAATGTAATACAAAATACTATCGTGTTTGTCCAACTAGGTTGGGCTATTTTATTTGTGTGTGGGCTATTTATATCAAAACACATTCAGGGCCAAGATGTCTCTAAACACGCCAGAAAAAAATCACTGTAAACATGTGAATGAAGGTGGAAGGGGGGGAGGCTTTAAAAATGCAGAGTTCGATTTGTAATGTGACAGGGCCACGGGCTCACATTCTACTAATACCGAATGTGTATTATATAGCCCACACGTTCTAAATATGCAAATCCAATGCATTAAATTAAACAACAAATGTAATCTACTAACAGAACGTGACCACCCAATTGACCAACACATGTAATCTACAAACAGAACGTG
>JAGDYQ010000061.1:3356910-3614322 GCA_021962125.1 Bulinus truncatus
TCAAAGATGAGAATATTAGTGCTATTTGTTTTGTCAGCAATGATGGAGACCCTCCACTTCCACTCTGAGTAATATGTCATGGAAACTCTGTCCAATCACAGCATGAAACCGTCGTTTCTGAAGAGACACCTGTAAACCAAACAGAATTAAAAGATATGCAGCTGAAATATTTCTAGAGCAACATATATGGTGCAAGCAACCGAAAATTTCATGAATATAAGCATACGCCTGAGAAAGTTTTGGGTGCCTCATTAAATATGTCATTTGGTTGCAAAAAAAGGAAACTTCATACTATTGTTGTGTAGTTAATACTTTCTGATGCACTTTAAATTACAGAAATAACGATAGAAAGAAACCTGTCATTACAGTGAAAAATATCTCACATTCAAATGATACTGTATCAAGATGAATTCGAGAAATAGCCGAAGATGTAGTACAGCAAGTTTGTAACGAGATCAAACTCAAATAGCAATGTGGGTTACAACTAGTGAGTCGACAGTTTTATCAAATGAAATATGAATTTCAGTTTTTATCCCGACATGTTGATCATGTGAGTGGACTTTCAGAAGAAGTGCTAGCTTGCAAAGTTTTTCCTGGTAAAAGAAAAATGCAAGATATTTTCAGAGTTCTGTCAGATTGTCTCACCGTTCGTGGACTTGATTAGATGTGTTACTGTGTGCACAGATGGTGCAGCTAGCATGACGGTACACCGAGGAGGTTTGAAAGCGTTGTGAAAGGTAAACAAAGGAATCACTAGATTTGTCACCGACAATCTCTAGCCTTGAAACACTTGAGTTTGGAGTTTAATGAGACACTGAACAATGTGGTCAAAGTGTTGAACTTACCAACTAAGTACTCCGAACTCTTGGCTCTTTGCCAGGACATTAGTTCGGAACACGAAAGTTTGTTTTTGCATAATGAGGTCAGGAGGCTGTTTCAAGAAAAAGTTTTGAATATGTTATTTGAGAATTGATACGAAATTCACGTCTTTCTTATAGATCAGAAATCTGCTTTTGAAACTATTTTTGAGGACGAGCAGTAGTTATGCAGAGTCGTATATTATGGCGACATATTTGCAAGAATCTACGAGTTACCCTTTAAACTAAAAGGACAAAACAGAAAACTTGGCTTCTTTCATTGACAACGTGCGAGCTTTTTATGGCACTTTTACATAAATATTTTACCGGAAAGGCAACTATATTGATAACGTTGGTTTACTAAAGTCTTCATATTCTTGAAGAACACTTTGTCAGAAATAGTCTACGTTGCTGTCCATTCTTGCTCACAAAGCTTTGTCCGCATCAAATTAAAAAAAAAAAATTCTCTTTCAAGTCATTGAAAAGTTCTCTGTTTCAACATTATTTTCACAAAAAAGGGCTCAAATTCCAGTTTTTCTGAGCACCAACCGTTTCAATTTCAGGAAAATATCTTAGAATTACATTTTCTAGATTCTGCTAATGATCAATGAACTTGATATCTTTATTCGCGAACTAATGTGTGAGAGGAACCTGCAGACTACTTACGCACCCTTTGGGGTACAGTTACGAAAAAGTTTGAGAACAGCGGCCGTAAGGATTGAAAAGGTTTGCCCTTCTGGATAGCAGCCGAATATCAGGCTTTACAAGAGATTGGCTGGATGAGACAATGTAAAAGTAAATAGATTTTATATAGTTTCTATACTTTATATAAATGTAATATATATTTATGGTTAGTTGACTATTGCAAAAGGGTGGTGAGCTCATTTTTCAACATTAATAAATATAAATATAAATAAAGAAAGATTTTTAAAGATAATTATATTTTTCCAGGTCCTAGTGAAAGAGTGTTTAAATACGACAAGTCCTCCCAGCTTTAAATGGGTACTTTATATGCCGAGTTATAGAAACAGATCAACTTTACACTTTATCTGCCCCCCATGGTCCTTTAAGGCCAAGGGTGCTTTCTGTCTTTACTTAGAGACCTAATTGTATCGCTTGTATTGATGAAATACCAGAATTTCAACAATAAAATTTTATAAACTTTGTATGTCTTTCAAACTCTATTCATTGCTAATCCATTTTGGCGCTCACACAATTTTTAGTCCATATAATTTCTACACATATTTGTATGAACTGAGCCTAATGGACTATTTATTACTTTTATTAGTACATTTAAATAAACGTATTTTTTTTATTTTTATTATTTAGGATTTTAGGAGGCCTTTACACTGACATAGCTGAGATAAAACTTGGGTATGTCTGTAACATTGGATCCATTACAAATAGCACTACTGCTAACAGAGTAAGTTGTTTGGTAAACTTTCATTGGTACCAATAGTTGTTCTACTTTGATATTTTCTCAAGAAGTTTTTTGTTCCATCAAGAACGTTTGTCTTTTACGTTTTTTGTATTATTATATCCATTAATATATGTACATTAAAATTAAAGAATCGTCTTCCTTTGGCTTTACAGTCCATGTTGAGCTCTGTTCTGACGTACCACTCCTCTCCATTGTTCCCAATCCAAGGTCTTCTTCCTCCACTCTCTCACTCCTATTGCTTTAAGGTCTTTTTCCACCTCATCTATCCATCTGCTTCTTGATCCGCCCTTTGGCTACTGCTGGTCTAATCATTGTCTTGTACATGTATATTGTTTTCTTAAGTTTTCCTGAGATCTATCTTTTTTTTTTTAAGTTTTAAAAGCAGAACTCCTCTTTAATATTTTACATTTCACAAACCTACAGCTCCGAGTTGAAAGTCTTGTCCGTCTCCTTGACTCTGCACCAGTGTCAATTGGTGATAATTTGTCTGTGACAGTTACAGTAAATTCTAATAATCAAAGCATTCTGGTTTACACTTTCCCATTAACAGTAGGAGATGCCACCAACTACACAGACCTCTATCTGGTAAGCCCACTATTTATAAAACTTGATATGCTCATCATATCTTCACTGAACAATATTGTATAATGTTTCTATTAAAATGTATTAGTATTAGACAAATCTTACATCAGCAACCAAAGTTACTTTGTATTGTATTGCTTTTTACCCATATTTCCTAATCATGTAAAATGGTGGATCAACTTTTAAATTACCCTTCATTTACTTTTTAAGTACCAGTGAGTAATAACCTTTCTTGTTAGCATTCTTTGTTAAATTAAATAATATGTGTACATGTGTTTCTACAATATAGAATTATCATACTTATGATTTTTTATTAGTACTTAAAAAAGAATTATTAAAAAATATTGAATATTTCTCTATTGAGTATATTTACATTTTATGCATACTTTTTTTCTTAGGGTAACCAAACTATCTCAAATGGAACGTATCTAAACTCTACAGAGGATCCTATTGTGGTTGCAATATCATCTCTAAAAACAATCCCATTGGTCTTCACTGTTCCTCCTTACACTTCCTCTGTGGTAAGGGATAGCAAACAAAATGCTTAAAGATATTTTAATCTTTTATGATGAGATAATAATTTTTTTAAATATATGAAACATGCATAAACATTGAGATATTATTAATATTAGACAAAATTAATAACTAATTTGTTCATTTTTTAAACATTTTAAGTTCATCACAATAATGAAATTTGAAGATCTCTTAAGAGTAATAAAACTACTTGTTGAAAATATACATTTTAGAAGCTGCAAATTATATAATATTCTTCATAAACAAAATTTCTAGGCTAAAGATGTTTTAAATTGTATTAATATTAGCAAATTATAAAATGCTTTTAATCTCCCAGATTACATTTGATGCTATTATGCCTGTAAATACTTCGGCCATTATGACTGTCAAAGATGTCCAATTTGTTAAGAATGGAAGAAATCTTCCTAATCTTGCTTCTGCTCAGAAAAATTTTAAAGTGACCACTTTCTCCAAATACAATACATCACAGGTGACAAAATATGAGGTGTCTATGGGTATTATAAGTAATGGAGGTAAGTTTTGATTTGTTTAACATTTCTGTTCATTTTATTGTTTAGAATAGTATTTATTTTAGTCATTTTATTTAAAATCACAAAAATCTCTTGCTGATAGAATTTATAAAATTGTATATGTCATCAATGTTAATTTGCAATTCTTTTAAATAATTATGATGTTAAACAGTTTAAGAGAAAAGATTGATGTTTTTAGACTAAATTATTCTTTACCAAAAAGTAAATGATTACATCTTAAAAAAAGTTTTGTAAGGGATATTAAAAATTTAATTCAGAAAAATTATTATTTATCTCTTAATATAATATAGTAAAAATCATAGCCTTTTTTTATTCAAGTTAAAAAAAATGTGTACATGTATTTATAAAATTTCAAAACTGTTAATTTTGCTATATAAAGAACTTTTCAATTTACTTAGTACTTTTCTGTTCTCAGGCATGACATACAGACATGGCTTAAATGCCATAGATGATGACATATTTACTGTGGAAGTGACGTTCCAAATGGCTGATAATCCTCTTGCTACTAATGGATCTGTTCACAAAGTCAGTTTTGGAATCAATGTTGCTAACGTTGTCTTTATTTTAGATGTATCGATTACGGTGAAACGAACAGGAAAAGAAACATTATTGTTTAACGCTACATCACAGCTCAATACAACAACATCCACCAGGTTTGTATTTGCTTTTCTGTCACAGTGTATCTCTGAAATGTATTACTTATTTTCTATAGCATTTATCTTATAAGCTTTGAAACAAAAATGTAGTCCCCAAAAAAAAAAAAGAAATCTTTACCAGACTTGCTTCAATATTCCACTGCTATATGACTGTGAGCTTGGGCCACAGGAAAAAGAGATGGCAAATATTAATGACCTTGACATATTGTAATGTTCAGCCACACCTTATAATGAAAAAACAATAACATTGTGCTGAGATCTGTAACATGCAGTCATAATAAAGCTGTATACTGGCAAAATATTTTGTGAAGTGTGACAAACAGTCATAACAAAGCTGTGGACTCTTTGAACTGTAAATTAATTGGGAAAGTCTTCAGGATGACTGGAACGTTTCTAAGATGCAGTCAATGTTTAGTGCTTAATTTTTTTAGAAAAAAATATATACAGCCAGATATAAGTTAAAATTGTAGAAGAATCAAATAAAATTCACTTCCTGACATCACTATAAAAGTTAGCATGTGTGTAATGTGCTGACTTTACAGAAAATGACAACAGAGCCATACAATTAATTTCAAATATTATGTAACCTTAAGGAAAAAAAAGGGGTGAAAATCACTAAGCTAAAATGTAAATAGAAAAATGAACATAAGTAATGTTCTTAAAATCATCTAAAAATTTTGTTATAATTTATTGTTTTAATATACTGTTATCTTTTTTTTAATCATTAGTTCAAGAGCAGAAATTGAGACAACTTTAGCACTGTCTAACTTGTCAACAGCTGAAGCACACAATGCAGTACTTAACATTTTTCTACCACCATATGTTTTACATATAGACACTGTCATCCTTAACAATGACAAATGGATTGTGCACATCACACAAAATACTTATAACACCTTTTCAATCTACGTAAGTAGGATAAAAAATTTAATTGTATTTGAATTATTAAATATACTCATGTACACAAAAATCACCATGAAAATTCAAATAGCCTTATGGCTATTATTTTAATTGCGTGAGATTTATTTTCTTAGATAGAAATAACAGAAATGGTTAAACATTTTTATGAACAAAAAATATTTTTTTAAAGAAATATGGATGCACACATACTATATAATGCAAAAAAGCCTGAAATGTACCCTCCCCATATTCATATAACAATTATATAAAAATGTTCCAAACTCCCTACCCCATCCATGAAAATTTTCAGATTACCAAAATAGGTAACAAGCAATATCATAACTAATACATGTACTGTAATATGATAAATGCTTAATCGAAACAGTTGTTACATACACTACATACAGATTGTAAATGTATTTATATGCCTATTAATTTAAATAAATATTTTAATATTGAATACATTTCCTTGGCATTTTATCATCAATACTTTGGATTATGCTGTTGCTAACATTTTTTGGGGAAAAACCTCCCAGTAAATAGTTTTAGGGAACCCTTCAAAAACAATAACTCTCCTTTTATTAGGGCCCTTAAAAATCACATGAGTTATGCATGCCACATAACATTGCCAATGATACTGGATATATTTCAGCAGGAAACATCCTTCATAATATTCATATTGAATTGTATATCTCTTTTCTTCAAAACAAAAATTCTGCTAGAGAATTTAAGCCTTTGGTAATTTTAAACAATTAGACCCTCTGATCTGATCTTGCACTCTCACTGCAAAGTCTTTTTAGCCCAAGGCCATGGAAAGTTGTCATTATCCCCTTCCTTTTGGAAGAGCTGCAGCCAAAAAGTATTGCCTTGACAAGCTATGACAACCACAGCCCCTGACCTCTTTTCCTCTCAATTTCTCAGCCAAATAAATGAATAAAAATAAAGCAATGGGGCCTCCAAGGCTTGAAGACCTTACAGGTGTTTGGGTCGCTTCCAGCTGTAGTGGGCTTATTGTTGTTAGCAGTATAGTATAAACTTATCAAAATGTACTCCTGGACCATAGAATTTCTTTGGTACTCTAGAAAAGAGCCTTAAGCATCCTTAAGTAGCTAATAAGCTTCACGAATTGTATAGTTCTATAACAACTTTGGCCAAATTAAAATCCTAGTTGATTCTGTGGTGCTTTGTATCATTAAAGAGCCCTAGGTGGCTGCCATATTTGCCTATACAAAACAATGGATCTGATTTAATACATTTTTTTTATTGTATTTTTTTTTTATATTTTAAAAAATATATTCAGTATTTTAATTTCTACAAAGAAACAGTAATTTATTTTAAAGCCTAAAATTTCTGTACATAGTCAGTTATAAAACAATATAATCAATATCAATAAAATATACTCTTCAAGAAAAAATGGAAAAAGTATTCTTCAGTATACTCAAAAACTTGTTTGGTACAATTTTCTACTGAATACATTGATGTTAAGATAAGTATTCAGATATCAAAAGAAGAAAATGTAAGAGGTCTCATTTCAAGATAGGACAAAATCATAATTTAACTACTGTTAGAAAATGTAAGAGGTCTCATTTCAAGATAGGACAAAATCATAATGTAACTACTGTTAGGCTATGAGTTTAATTATTCTGGTCTCTAAGTGAGTTTTAATTCTGTGATAATTTAATATCAAGTAATTTTTATTTTTTACTTTATTTTTATTATGTATTAAAATAAAAAAATAAAGTTAAAATTATATGATAAAATCAACAACCCCCCCCCCTTGCAATGTAATACAACAAGATCCAGTCACCTCTTTAAAACATTGTATATTATGTTGACAGCCCCTAAACATTGGCTTAAATTAAATCAAGTTTTACATTTATGTAATAAATATTTATAAAAAGATTTTTTGCTTTATTCATTGGTTCTTTGTTTATTAAAATGATTACATAAAAAATTAATATTTCAGTTAGGTACAATTTTCTTTACTGATGAAGTTTACCTTGTTACAACACTTGAGCCAAATAACACATACCTGGTGCCTCTGGGTATCTCAGGGCTTAACACAGTTTTTGGATACCAACTTGTTGGTGATACTAATACTCAGCCTGATGTGCCTGGAGACATGGATTATGTAAATTTTACTATTACAACAACTCCAGATTCAGGAAGTATGATGTGCAGTTATTTTTTTTTATTTGTATAATCCAAATGATGAAATATAATATTGAAATAAATTATGAATTTACCGTTACACATTATTTTGTTTGTTGATTATTTTTAGTTACATGTAGCACTGGACCACTAGGTTTAGAGACCGGAGGTATTAAAAACTGCCAGCTAAGCTCATCAGAGAATTCTCTAGTTGGTCATGAAGTGGATAAAGGCAGATATGGCAACACTGCAGGCAAATATGTTAACTTATTGTAATATAAATAAAATATGTATTTTATTTTTCATTAGTGATCACAGATTAAAATGTGTTGGTGTGTATTGATTATATTAATATATTAATCCAACAAATTAATAAAAAAAAAGATGGTTATTCAAGAGCAATTTCAACAAACATAAAGAAAAAAAAAGCCAAAATTGGTGTCCAAATTTGCAAAAAATAAATGAGACAATGATAAGTTAAAGCTTTTTTGCAATATTTTTTTTCATTGTAATTCATATTTATCAAAAGTTTAAAAAATTAACAAATTAAAATTTAACTAGATAAAACACAAACTATCAGTACATTTCATAAGCAATAGTTGCTGTTGTTCTAAATCAATGATTTCATTAATAATAATTTAATAATGTTCAGACTTTTCAAATAATATAGCAAAGATTTAAATGCCCTTCACTTGTTAATAGATTCTTATCTTATCAGACTAATGCCTCCACTGGAATTTAATATCTTCATGTGTTCCTGCTAGATTATACTATAAATATACATTTTCTATCTATTGTTTAATGATGAGGGGAGCAAGTACAGATTATGTTTCTGCACCTTCTCCATTTCAATAGAATGTCAGTTGTTAATCTTATTGCTAAACACAATTCAACAGTAAAGTAATCATTTTTATGTATGTACTATATAAAATTTTAGGCTGTTTCAATGCCCCCTAAAAAAGGAGATTTGCAGGCAAATGTTTTTCTGTGAAATTACTTTGCTTGAACATAGTCTAGCTATCCAGGCCGATAAAAAGATTCAATAAATCTCTCTCTCCCACAACATCCCAATCCCATCATTCAGTCACCTGTGTACCAATTGGTCATGACTTTTCTCTTTTTTTCTCTTCTTATTTCTTTCAACTCTTGTAAGAGAATAGGGTCTTAACTGCCTCTTTACTTTGCTTTCAAATCTTCATCCGCTTGTTTGTTTAGGCTTCCTGCTCTTCTCTTGCTCAGTGAGTTTCATTCCAGTAAATGTCTCATATCATTGCTTTATTAATTGGTTATTTTAACTTAAAATGATTACATAAAATATTAAGATTTCAGTTAGGTACAATTTTCTTTACTCAAGAAGTTTACCCGGTTACAAAACTTGAGCCAAATACCATACCTGGTGCCTCTAGGCATCTCATAGCTTAAAACAGTTTTTGCCCTGAGAATTCCATTCCAATGTTTCTCATTTAATATTGCAAGCAATTTTTTTAAACAGTCTGTCCCATCCATTGCCATGTGGACAACAAACAATTACTTTCTAGCAATGACAAATGATGTGCATCCATTTGACCACAGCCTTCTCTATAACTTTTCAAACATACCAAGGTTATATTAAAAAAAATATTTGCCTAAATAAGTATAGGGTAGAAAAACTGTTTTTCAAGGATAAAAATCTTAGTTTTTGAATTCCTCAACATTCTTCATAAAACCGGTTTTTATGACAGTTTTTCAGAAACCAACAACATTTATGTATGCTGGTAATCAGACAAATTAATGATTTTTTTAAGGTTGGTCACCATTTGTCCATGCTGGTAAAGTGAGTCAGGAAAGATATTTCCAAGTTTATTTTGGCAACAAAACCTTGGTCACCAAAATCTTATTGAAACAAGACCTTACTGCAGCTAAACTGAAAACATTAAAAATTCGATACAGCAATGATGGATTTGCCTGGATTGAAGACAGCAATAATGTTGTAAGGATAATATTACATTTATGATTTCTTTTTTCATTTTATTACTTTTTTTTTAATGTACAGATAGTAAAAGGAAATGTAATTACTTTTGATATAGGCCTATAGTTTAGATATGTGTTTCTGTACTTCTCTTTTTAAGTTTATGATTTAACAATTTGATATTTCTAATCCAGTTGCTTAATAGCTATTTTAATGCCACATTAAGTAAGATGGAAAAAAGTTAGCATTTCAGACTATGTAATATATTCCTATCTATCTTGCAACTACATGTACATGTATAATATAAAGAAGAAAATCTTTTTAGATAATTGCATTTAATTTCTTAAAATTTATCTTTATCAAACTAGGTCCAAATTAAATAATAGTTTTTTTCTGGTTTAGATTACTCCCAACCAACTTAACATTACACAAGAGTTGATAGTTCAGGCTCCTCAAGTCTCTCGCTATATTAGGCTCATGGTTAATGAATTAGATGACAACAAGAAAATTGGTCTTTTCTCTTTTGAGCTGATTGGTTGTAGAATATCAAATGACAAACCAGCAGGTCAATAATTAAATTTCATAATAATTAAATTTTTAGTTTGAATGTGATTTATATGAAGTAAACACATAACTGGCATGTTTAAATGTGCTCGTTATGAATGAATCATTAAATCTATTGGTCTGAATTCGCTTTATATGAATGAAGTGTTTAACTTATTTTTCTAAATGTGTTTGTTTAAAGTGAATCGTTGAACTAGTTGGTCTGCATATTTTTAATGAGAATAAATCATTTAACTAAATAAAATGCATTGACATAGCGATTACTTGCTACATTTTCTAAAAGTTGAGTGGTGTTGTGTAATGTTATACAGAGATACATAGTTATAAATCTTTAAAAAGAAATTTGAACTGTATTTATAAATAGCTGCATGTGATATTTCAGATGTTTGCAGTGATGTGGCTGTTCCTCCAACAAAATGTAAGTATTCCATCATTTAAAAAAAAAAGCATTGAAATAAAAAAGTAAAAAAATTTCTTGGAAATTTTTAATTACCCTTAAAAGTAAGCATTTTACCCTGCATGTTTATAAACAATTTCACAGTTATCACTTGGAGTTGTTTTACCTGTAAAAAAAACAAAACATTTGTTCCAGGCTCAGTATATGACACTTGCCTTAGAATGCCTTAGATCCTGCAAATGACTCCTGCCTTAGGCCCCATAATAACACCTGCTAAGGCCCTGTATACTGCTAAGGCCACCGCAGGTGTGCACGCTTGCGCATGTGTGGATATAAATAAAGATGTTTTTAGTTTAAAATCAAGGATGGCATGCTGAGCAGTAACTTGAACTTTACCCACAAAAATTTAATGACAGTTAAAATATTTTCTTTTCAGTGGCTGATTTCTCCAGAAGATCATTTATCAAGGGTGGTATCAACCTATATGTATGTGATAGTGTACAAGGAAAGAAGTGAGAACAAAATATTTTAAAATGCAAATTTTAGTCCTAGAAGGTCTATAAAAAGTTTCCCCTTAAACTATTTGACATAGTAAAGTTTCCTTAAGCCCCTAAGGACTCAACAGGGCAGATGAAGCGTAGTATTCATCTGTTTCAGTAACTCATCATTTAAAGGAATAGTGTGGTTAGCAAATCGCCCAGCCGCCTTTACTCCCTCAACTTAAAGTCAGGGGCCTATTTAAACTGGGTGGACTTGGAGACACTGAGATGCTCTTGAGTTTTTTGTGATGAGTTAAGATATATGCTTAGTATTTACCATGTTTCAAAGAAGGCTTAGGTAAATCTTTATTGATGGAAAAGTGCAAAACTTTACTTTCAATTTTGTGCAGAAACTGTAGAAAACCAATAAGTTTATTCCATCTTTCTTTCTAGAAATCTAGGATCTTGAAAGTCTTCTGAGAAATTAAATGAAAAATATCTAACAGGTTATTTGATAGTAGATGGAAAGCATCAGGGCCAGAGGATTGGGGCCATTGACAAATGTTTGGGTATCCTCACTCTTGGTTCCGAAAAGTGTGTGGGGATTATTCTTTTAAATGGATTGATATATTTCAATGTCTTCCATTAACTGATGCTTTCAGTTTCATTTTGTGACAATGTTGTATAATGCCTCCTTAATTGGGTGAATCCAATTTTTTTCTTGAATTGATAAAAAATATGTTGTTCAATCAGATGCTCACAATTTTAGCTTGATCATATCATTATAGCAGGCAAAAAAAATTATATCTATATCATTATATTAACAATTACAAATTGTTCATTGAATCTCTTAAAGAGGAAGGGTGCAAGCAAAAAAAAATGTTAGAAAAACAGATCTGGAAGTGCATGAACAAATCATATTTCTTATCATTTCAAAACTTCTATGGGTTGTTAGACTATGGGATCCTTCACAGGTAGTGTCTCTGAGTAAAGAGAAGGAAGGCATGAAATTAATCAGCGGACTTGGATCCTGATTACTTATACTCTTTGTCACTTGTTCTGTGATTTTAATTTCATCTCTCTCTTTTTTTTTACAAACTCCTATACTTTTTTTTTTAAATAAGCTTAATTTTTGTTCATCATCTGTTCTGATTTAATCAGAAAAAGGTTAATCTTCTGGGTCCAAGCTCATAAATAGTTGTCAAAATTTAAAAAAATAAAATTATGAAGTGAACATTAAAATGAATTAAGCTCAGTGTTCTATTTTAGCAATTATTTACATTGACATATTAACATCCTGATAAATTTAAACTTTTACCCTTTCAGGGGAATTGTGCAAAAATGTTTTTTAACCAAAGATGATTTAACTTGGATAGGTTTGTATACATTTTACTATTAAGCTTTATGTTTGAATTTCTAAAGCAGTGGTTCTCAAACTTTGATGCTTCACAACCCATTATAACAATACTTAAAGCAAACTGCTTTGTTTTTGTGCTATATTTCTAAAGAAAAACTAAATAATAGAAAAAGTCATCAGTTGTGTAAATAGATTTTTCTCATTTTACTTTGCAGAATAATAACTATTGATGTTGTAAAATATGGACAAATAGAGTTGTAAGCATTCATATTAGAGTAGTGATCCTTTAATTATAAATTTTGTTGTGAACTTTCCACAACCTACCATTGGTTTTAACCCACACTTTGAGAACAACTGGTCAAATGTGATGTATTAATGCTGATTATCATAAAAACATTTATTATAGTTTATTCTATATTTTGTATAGAGCTGGATTCCAGAGTTGGAAGTATGTTAGGTTATGAACCTGCAGAGCCTAGAATATTTGCTGTATCTTCAAATGGACTGAACTTCATGAGTTCCCTCAATGGCACAGATTGGTTCAGTAGTGTACCAAGTGATGTTACAAAAGCAAAGGCTTTACCAAATTTTAAAAATGCTATAAAAGTAATAAAACAAGCATAATATTTGAATGTTATTACAGTTATTATTAATTTCTATGTTCCAAAAATTGGATACTATAAACTTAAAGTTTTTTTTAATGCAATATACTTAGAAAAATAAAGATTTTCATGCACTATGCTTTTAAAGCTAATTATCATTTTGTACATAGGTACCTTTGGATGGTAATTTGAATTTAGATAGTACTACACCTGTTGCACAATATATTGATTCAAACATCTATGGAGGTAACTATATAAAGTCCTAAAATTTTATTTTTTTAGTCTTTTTTTATGAAGCTTTTTTCAAGGAAATAGTTATTAACTTTCAAGTGATTTCTTTTAACATTAATCATATAATATACAGTGAATGATATTTTTTTAAATACACTAACAGTAAACTTGAAATTTTATTTTCTAGCTACCAGTGATGGTATTAAGAAAAATTCAGGAACATGGGATTTGATATTTTCATGGAACACTGCTAACTGCTGTCCATAGCATATGATCAGGTTTTTTCATTTATGAACTAATAGGTTCTTATCTTTATCAGTTTAATCATATTCAGCAGATGAATATAATATCTATGCTTTTTTTCATTGTATGCAGTATATTTTAAGTGATGTTAAATTTTCATATATACAAAATACATTATCAGTTTTTTTTAATACGCATTGATAATTTACCTCATCCTGTTGAATAAAAATACTGTAAACTCGGTTTACTATCTATTTATTAAGTCTACAGTCAAACCTAGGTTTACAAGTAACTTGGTTTATGTATATTTTGAATTACCAGAAATTTTATTGAACATAATTTACCTTGATATAAGAGCAATGTCTTGCATGATTTGCAAAATTAAATAATAATATGTGCAAGTTTTTGCAGAAAAAGTAGTAGGCTATTATTTTCTGCTATTTGCTCTAACCTTTATATAATCCGCACTGAACCAATGGTTCTTCTATCTGATGCTTGGTCTCACTCAGTGTGCTTCACTTGTATATTCAACATAAGTGTCAGCATACAATTTTCTTACTAAAAATGTTGTAACTGCTGTGAGTGTGTAGTGACTGCAACTTCAGCTCCCATGAAGAAATAAAATTAAGTGAGGTGTGTAAAATGCTGGTAACATCTTACAAGTAAAGCCTATCCATGTGAGTGATAAATCTGTTTAACAAAATGATATGTAAAATTTCCTAGTCAGGTTACACATTAAGTAAAACTTTTAGAAAAAAAGACTATGATAAGCTAACAGATACCACTGATTATGTTAGTAAATTTGAAAGACATCAGACACAATGATTAAATCTAAACACTTATTAAATAACATTCAATGTTATGTATAAAAATATTTTTAATTTTTAGGAACCAATCTATTATCTATTATGGGTAATTCTGCTTTGATATAAAAGTACATTGGATTTTAAGCCCCTCTCAAAAGTAAATTATGCTTATAAATTGAGGTTTGACTGTAATCCATTCTATCTTTCTAAAATAAATATATATGAACAAATTCATGTATATATTATATTAAAAATAAAAATATTACAAAAAAAAAACTATGTATATTACCAGAAAACATTAATTTTAGTTGTATAGGTTTTTAACAGTAAATGAAAAAAATTGATAATTTGTATTATCACTTTTATTGTTGAATAGGCTAATTAAAATTTTGAAACTGGAATAACTCTGTTGTTGTTTAAATATGTATGTATACAATGTTTTTCTTGTTTTAACTATTCATTGAAGCCAACACCATGCACTATAGTCTTCGTTTTTACTTAGAAGCCATAGAATACTATTTTGTTGTAAGGATGACAAACCATATAACAATGGCCTGTTATCTAATGGTCAGCTTACATGCAATTAGTTCAGTTAGAAAAATTATTAGTAAATAAATGACAGAAAAAAAATACCTTGAATTCCAAACTTAATAAAAATAATAATTAATAGAAGCATACATGCTTTCACCTGCTAATATTCTTTTTCTCTTACTTTTTGAACTAATTATCAGAACTATAAAAATATCTAGTAATCTCTTATTTTAGTGACAATTAATATTTTGATAAATATTATTGATACTTTACCTCTATAAACATTCCAAAATCATAGTATTAATTGTTATTTATTAAAAGAATAAGATTTCAGTCACAACAAAAATATATTAAAATTGTGATACACAAGTTGCCATGGTAATTTTTATATTATTCTGTCTTTAGTATTTGTTTTAAAATTTCAGGAAATAAAAAGAATTGAAATAATCAGACTATATTAAGAATTTTTGTTTTTTATTGAATTAAATTATCAGGAGAGTAGCGTATACGTTTAATTGCTCAACATCACTTGTAAAAGACTGCAGTCTTAGGCTCTTAGCTAAAGCAAAATCTGATACTAGTGATACTAATATTGTGTCTTTGGACACAAGGAAAGTGGTGATCCCTATCGGTATGTTGCAAATCTGAATCCCAGTGACACCAGATACTTAAACATTTTATAATGTGTCTATCACTACTTTAGTTTTGGCCATATTGAGAACATAGAAATGGGACCAAAAAAATTACTTGATAGTGGTTATGATTTTCATACAGGGTTGATTAGATAACATCCTAATTGAACAAGAAAAATCTCTAGAGCAAAGCTTTTGGATGTTAAAAATACTTGGTCCATAAAATATTCAGTTTGACACTCGATATAATGTCACCTGAGGTTTGAATATTGTTCAACTATCTGCACTGAGATAAGTGTCCATATCAATGGTGTGATCATGCATTGCACTGAGAAAAGTGACCAAATCGATGGTGGGATTCTACAGTGAGAAAAGTGGCCAAATCGATGGTGGGATTCTACACTGAGAGAAGTGGCCAAATCGATGGTGGGATTCTACACTGAGAGAAGCGGCCAAATCGATGGTGGGATTCTACACTGAGAGAAGCGGCCAAATCGATGGTGGGATTCTACACTGAGAGAAGTGGCCAAATCGATGGTGGGATTCTACACTGAGAGAAGTGGCCAAATCGATGGTGGGATTCTACACTGAAAGAAGTGGCCAAATCGATGGTGGGATTCTACACTGAGAGAAGTGGCCAAATCGATGGTGGGATTCTACACTGAGAAAAGTGGCCAAATCGATGGTGGGATTCTACACTGAGAGAAGTGTCAATATATATATATATGATGGGATTCGAATTATTATGATTAAAACACTTTATAATTATAACGACTGTATTTTAATGCGATTTGTGGATATATCCACTTTGAATTACTCATTTTGCACATTTCAAATGTCCTTTGTCTCACAGTTTTGTCAATAATGTTAACTCATTTTCTATATGCATGACAGACATTCACTCCTCGGACCATGATATTAAAATCATGAGATTCATTGAAGAGTATACAATAATCAGTTATTGCCTACATATTAAAAAATATAACATTTCTCTTTTACTTCTATTTATTTATCTTAAAGCAAAAACAGGACGCTGAATTTTTAATAGACAATTTTTCATTAAGAGAATCGTTTATAAAACTGGAGAATAATTACAATTTGAAAAACTTATAACCATATGTTATTGCCATATGCCATATAAACTGTGAAGAGTTCGAAAATACCGAATCTTTGTAAAAGATGACAATTAAGATGACATTGTAATAATTTAAAACAACAACAATAAAATAATTTTATTTTCCTGTTTAGGTTATGGCGAGTAGAAAGTAATCTGCTAATAAATGACTAGACTATTGCAATAGTTGCTGACTGGGACCCAGAATCCTATATTGTATTCCCACGGGCACCAGAGACGGATTAAGGACTATTAAATTAAACAGCTATCAAGGTTTCTCACTGCTTTGGGTTCTATGTATATGAAATCCTTTAAGGATAAGGTGAAATATCTTAGATCCTATAAACCACTTATGGGTTTTATGGTGCCCTCCTTTCATCCCCCCATAGCCGTTTGTGCAATGGCATAGGTAGAAACACGAAGATCTTTTTACCAAGACCTAAAATTTCCATTGGTCCTCACCGTAGATTGAATCAGCGACCCTCAGGTCGAGCCCTTCACCACAAGATCATCCGTCTCCTATGTGGGTTCTCTTTAGCGGCTTTTATTTGGCCGTAATTAATTATAAATGTAAAATCAAGTTTTTTTTTACTCGCTCTGAACAGAAGTAAAATGTGCGTGCTTCACAATCTGGTAGATCGGTAGGACATACACGGCACACAATGTCAGGTTCACAATCTGGTATGCCATACACGGCACACAATGTCATGTTCACAATCTGGTAGTCCATACGTGGCACACAATGTCAGGTTCACAATCTGGTAGGCCATACGTGGCACACAATGTCAGGTTCACAATCTGGTAGGCCATACACGGCACACAATGTCAGGTTCACAATCTGGTAGGCCATACACGGCACACAATGTCAGGTTCACAATCTGGTAGGCCATACACGGCACACAATGTCAGGTTCACAATCTGGTAGGCCATACACGGCACACAATGTCAGGGTTGCAGATATAATGGTCAATGTGAATAAAATAACTTAGTTATTGGGGATGGGTTTTTTTTCCAGGGTTTTCATTTGTAAAATGCTGCAAGGGGGCACAAGATGGACTGACGATTTATGTCTTTGATCATGTGGGTGTTTTTAATTTAAAGAGGGTGGATAACTAAATTTCACGGTCAAATATTTTGTCCCAATGTAATTTTATAAAACAACTGATTTTGTCAAATGTTTTGTCCCAATTTGATTTTATAAAACAACTGGTTATCACTTTTTAAACAATTGGTTATCACTTTATACTAACAATTGGTTCACAATCTGATAGGCCAAACACGGCACACAATGTCAGGTTCACAATCAATAGGCCATACACGACACACAATGTTAGGTTCACAATCTGGTAGGCCATGCAAGGCACACAATGTCAGGTTCACAATCTTGTAGGTCATGCAATGCACACAATGTCAGGTTCATATTCTGGTATGCCACACAAGGCACACAATGGCAGGTTCACAATCTGGTAGGACATACACGGCACACAATGTCAGGTTCACAATCTGGTAGGCCATGCACGGAATACAGTGTCAGGTTCACATTCTGGTAGGACATACACGGCACACAATGTCAGGTTCACAATCAATAGGCCATACACGGCACACAATGTCAGGTTCATATTCTGGTATGCCACACAAGGCACACATTGGCAGGTTCACAATCTGGTAGGACATACACGGCACACAATGTCAGGTTCACAATCTGGTAGGCCATACTTGGCACACAATATCAGGTTTACCATCTGGTAGGCCATGCAAGGCACACAATTTTAGGTTCACAATCTGGTAGGCCATACACGGTACACAATGTCAGGTTCACTATATGGTAGGCCACACACGGCACACAATGTCAGGTTCACAATCTGGTAGGCCACACACGGTACACAATGTCAGGTTCATATTCTGGTAGGCCATACACGGCACACAATGTCAGGTTCACAATCTGGTATGCCATACTTGGCACACAATATCAGGTTTACCATCTGGTAGGCCATGCAAGGCACACAATTTTAGGTTCACAATCTGGTAGCCAACACACGGTACACAATGTCAGGTTCACTATCTGGTAGGCCACACACGGCACACAATGCCAGGTACACATTCTGGTAGGCCATGCAAGGCACACAATGTCAGGTTCAAAATCTGGTAGGACATACCGGCACACAATATCAGGTTCACAATCTGGTAGACCATACTTAGCACACAATGTCAGGTTCACAATCTGGCAGGCCATACACGGCACACAATATCAGGTTCACAATCTGGTAGGACAATCCGGCACACAATGTCAGGTTCCTAATCAATAGACCATACGTGGCACACAATGTCAGGTTCACAATCTTGTAGGCCACACACGGCACACAATGTCAGGTTCATATTCTGGTATGCCACACACGGCACACAATGGCAGGTTCACAATCTGGTAGGACATACACGGCATACAATGTCAGGTTCACAATCAATAGGCCATACACGGCACACAATGTCAAGTTCACAATCTGGTAGGCCACACACGGCACATAATGTCAGGTTCACAATCTGGTAGGACATACACGGCACACAATATCAGGTTCACAATCTGGTAGGCCATACTTAGTACACAATGTCAGGTTCACAATCTGGTAGGCCATACACGGCACACAATGTCAGGTTCACAATCTGGTAGGCCATACACGGCACACAATGTCAGGTTCACAATCTGGTAGGCCACACACGGCACACAATGTCAGGTTCACATTCTGGTAGGCCATACACGGCACACATTGTCAGGTTCACAATCTGGTATGCCATACTTGGCACACAATATCAGGTTTACCATCTGGTAGGCCATGCAAGGCACACAATTTTAGGTTCACAATCTGGTAGCCAACACACGGTACACAATGTCAGGTTCACAATCTGCTAGGCCACACACGGCACACAATGCCAGGTACACAATCTGGTAGGACATACACGACACACAATGTCAGATCAGGTTCACAATCTGGTAGGCCATACACGGCACACAATGTCAGGTTTACAATCTGGTAGGCCACACACTGTACACAATGTCAGGTTCACAATCTGGTAGGCCATACACGGCACACAATGTCAGGTTCACAATCTGGTAGGCCATACACGGCACACAATGTCAGGTTCACAATCAATAGGCCTTACACGGCACACATTGTCAGGTTTACAATCTGGTATGCCATACTTGGCACACAATGTCAGGTTCACCATCTGGTAGGCCATGCAAGGCACACAATGTCAGGTTCACAATCTGGTAGGCCACACACGGCACACAATGTCAGGTTCACAATCTGGTAGGACATACCGGCACACAATGTCAGGTTCACCATCTGGTAGGCCATGCAAGGCACACAATGTCAGGTTCACAATCTGGTAGGCCAAACACGGTACACAATGTCAGGTTCACAATCTGGTAGGCCATACACGGCACACAATGTCAGGTTCACAATCTGGTAGGACATACCGGCACACAATGTCAGGTTCACAATCAATAGGCCATACGTGGCACACAATGTCAGGTTCACAATCTGGTAGGCCATACACGGCACACAATGTCAGGTTCACAATCTGGTAGGACATACCGGCACACAATATCAGGTTCACAATCTGGTAGGCCATACTTAGCAAACAATGTCAGGTTCACAATCTGGTAGGCCATACACGGCACACAATGTCAGGTTCACAATCTGGTAGGCCATACACGGCACACAATGTCAGGTTCACAATCTGGTAGGCCACACACGGCACACAATGTCAGGTTCACAATCTGGTAGGCCACACACGGTACACAATGTCAGGTTCACATTCTGGTAGGCCATACACGGCACACATTGTCAGGTTCACAATCTGGTATGCCATACTTGGCACACAATATCAGGTTTACCATTTGGTAGGCCATGCAAGGCACACAATTTTAGGTTCACAATCTGGTAGCCAACACACGGTACACAATATCAGGTTCACAATCTGCTAGGCCACACACGGCACACAATGCCAGGTACACAATCTGGTAGGACATACACGACACACAATGTCAGATCAGGTTCACAATCTGGTAGGCCATACACGGCACACAATGTCAGGTTTACAATCTGGTAGGCCACACACTGTACACAATGTCAGGTTCACAATCTGGTAGGCCATACACGGCACACAATGTCAGGTTCACAATCTGGTAGGCCATACACGGCACACAATGTCAGGTTCACAATCAATAGGCCTTACACGGCACACATTGTCAGGTTTACAGTCTGGTATGCCATACTTGGCACACAATGTCAGGTTCACCATCTGGTAGGCCATGCAAGGCACACAATGTCAGGTTCACAATCTGGTAGGCCACACACGGTACAAAATGTCAGGTTCACAATCTGGTAGGCCATACACGGCACACAATGTCAGGTTCTTTATCTGGTAGGCCATACACGGCACACAATGTCAGGTTCACAATCTGGTAGGTCTTACACGGCACACAATGTCAGGTTCACATTCTGGTAGGCCATACACGGCACACAAAGTCAGGGTTGCAGATATAAGGGTCAATGTGAATAAAATAACTTAGTTATTGGGGATGGGTTTTTTCTAGGGGTTTCATTTGTAGAATGCTGTTAGGGGCACAATATGGACTGACGACCTATGTCTTTGATCATTTGGGTGTTTTTAATTTAAAGAGGGGGGATAACTAAATTTCACGGTGAAATAGTTTGTCCCAATGTGATTTTATAAAACATCTGGTTATCACTTTACAAACAATTAGTTATCACTTTACAAACACATTGTTATCAATTTACAAACAACTTGTTTTCACTTTACAAACAACTGGTTATCACTTTACAAACAATTGGTTATAACCTTGCAACAACTGGTTATTACTTTACAAACAGCTGGTTATCACTTTACAAACAATTGGTTATCACATTACTAGCAACTGGTTATTACTTTACTGGCAACTGGTTATCACTTTACCAACAAATGGTTTTCACTTTACTAACAACTGGTTATCACTTTACTGGCAACTGGTTATCACTTTACTAGCAACAGGTTATCGCTTTACTAACAACTGGTTATCACTTTACAAACAACTGGTTTTCACTTTACTAACAGCTGGTTACCACTTTACAAACAACTAGTTATCACTTGACAAAAAACTGGTTATCACTTTACTAGCAACAGGTTATCACTTTAGTAACAACTGGTTATCACTTTACTGGCAACTGGTTGTCACTTTATAAACAACTTAAGAACAATTAAATGTTTCACTCGGACTATAAACTAAAAACAATTAAAAAAACAGACAACCAGTTAAATAATATCACCGTTGAATTTTGTTTGTTTGTTGCCATCAATCACCTGCTAGTTGAGCTTAAGAGGGCCTTCGTTAAAAATATAATCAACTCCCTATCAAGGGCATTCGTTAAAACTATAATCAACTCCCTATCAGGGGCCTTCGTTAAAAATATAATCAACTCCCTATCAAGGGCCTTCGTTAGAATATATAATCAACTCCCTATCAAGGGCCTTCGTTAAAACTATAATCAACTCCCTATCAAGGGCCTTCGTTAGAAATATAATCAACTCCCTATCAAGGGCCTTCGTTAAAACTATAATCAACTCCCTATCAAGGGCCTTCGTTAAAAATATAATCAACTTCCTATCAAGGGCATTCGTTAAAACTATAATCAACTCCCTATCAAGGGCCTTCGTTAAAAATATAATCAACTCCCTATCAAGGGCCTTCGTTAGAAATATAATCAACTCCCTATCAAGGGCCTTCGTTAGAAATATAATCAACTCCCTATCAAGGGCCTTCGTTAAAACTATAATCAACTCCCTATCAAGGGCCTTCGTTAAAAATATAATCAACTTCCTATCAAGGGCCTTCGTTAAAACTATAATCAACTCCCTATCAAGGGCCTTCGTTAAAAATATAATCAACTCCCTATAAATAATAGGTATTGACTTATGTATATACAAAACATGTATGCAGAGAACCATTATTGGGCGTGGGAAAAGAAGGCGACAGCTTTTGGGCCACCATGTGTCTAAGAGCACGCCCTACCCCTGTCCTAATTATTCGTGTCTAATCTGTTGAATAAAATCACGATAAGTATTCTATTCATTACTAATCAGTACGCATAATATATAGTGGTCATTCAAAGAGATATTAAGATGTTCATGTGACTTTAAATAGAGGGCTGACTAGGACTTTCTAAATCCTAAGAACCCCCTCCCCCAACTGATCCAGAACATGCCTCAGCTAATTGCTCGCTAAACCTAAGCATGTATATATATATATATATATATATATATATATATATATACTTATAAGACGCATTTGTTGTCTGTCTGTCTGTCTGTCTGTTCCCAGAGAGAGAGAGGGAGGGAGAGAGAGAGATAAAGAGACAGAGGGGGGCAGGTGGGGAGAGAGAGGAAAGGAGGGTAGGAGGGAGGGAGGGGGAGAGAGGGAGGGAGGGGGGTGGACAGGGGGAGAGAAGGAGGGGGAGAGAGGGAGATGGGAGAGGGAGGGAGAGAGGGAGAGGGAGGGAGGGAGGGAGAGAGAAAGGGAGGGAAGGAAAGAGAAAGGAACGAAGGGAGAGAGGGGGTAAGGGGAGATAGAGGGGAGGGAGAGAGAGAGGGTGGGAGAGAGGGAGGGAGAGATAAAGAGTGAGGGGGCAGGGAGAGAGAGAGGGAATGAGGGAGCGGGAGGGGGAGGGAGGGAGAGAGGGGGGAGGGAGAAAACAAAAGGTAAACAAAAAACCTTATTTTAAACCCGGGCAAAGCCGGGTACTTGCAACTAGTATATATATATATATATATATATATATATATATATATATATATATATACTTATAAGACGCATTTGTTGTCTGTCTGTCTGTCTGTCTGTCTGTTCCCTTATAACTCAAGATCCAGACAACGAAATAACGTAAAATTTGTTACACATACACATAATTACATGGGGAAGGTTATAGGACAGGTTTCGTTTCATCTCGATGGGTAGTTTAATTGTAATTAATTATTTTTATTTTAGTATTTTACTATATTAAAGTAATCTCGACGGCGCCATAGATAAAATTCCTCTGTGACGTCATTTCCCGATGATACATTTTTAAAAGAGGGGTAACTTCCGGAAACTCCAATTGTAAACATGGTGAAATCAATAGTCATATCTATTTACCTATCGTTTTATGTATTCGGAAGATTAAAATTAAAGGTGCACTTTAATAAACCGAAATACGTTAATTAAAATGTTTCTGTGACATTATTAACATTATTAATACAATCTCAATGCGTAATATAATTGTAATTAATTATTTTAGTATTTTACTATATTAAAGTATTCACGGTATGGGATCGCCTTCACTATAAATAAAAATCGCGCACCAAGTGAATGTGTAATTGAACGGACGAAGAAGAAAGGGTTAGGGACGGAAAAAAAAAAAAATATTGTTGTTGTTTTTTTTTCATGCTGCAAGTACCCGGCTTTGCCCGGGATTAAAATAAGGTTTTCTGTTTATTTAAGAAGCGTAATTTGACGTTTAATTGTACAGAGAGAGGGGGGGGGAGAGAGATAAAGAGAGAGGGGGGCAGGAAGGGAGAGGGAAGGAGGGGGCAGAGAGGGGGAGAGAAGGAGGGAGAGAGGTAGTAGGGAGTGAGATAAAGGGGGAGAGAGGGAGGGTTGGAGAGAGAGGGAGAGAGAAAGGGAGGGAAGGAAAGAGAAAGGTAGAGAGGGATATAGAGGGGAGGGAGGGAGAGATAAAGAGAGAGGGGGCAGGGAGGGAGAGAGAGGAAATGAGAGAGGGAGGGAGGGAGAGAGAGGGGGTTACGGAGGGAGAGAAAGGGAGGGAAGGGAGAGAGGGAGAAATGGGAGGGAGTGAGAGATAAAAGAGAGAGGGGGCAGGGAGGGAGAGAGGGGAAGGAGGAAGGGTGGAGAGGGGGACGGGGGCTGAGAGAAGGAGGGAGGGAGATAGGGAGAGAGAGGGAGATGGGAGGAGTTAAGGGAGGGAGGGAGAAAGGGAGGGAGCGAAAGAGAAAGGGAGAGAGGGGGTAAAGAGGGAGAGAGAGGGGGAGGGAGGGAGGGAGAGAGGGGGTAGGGAGAAAACAAAAGGTAAACAGAAAACCTTATTTTAAACCCGGGCAAAGCCGGGTACTTGCAACTAGTATATATAAATACATATATATATATATATATATATATATATATATATATATATATATATATATATAATGTTTTTGGGCCATTGGTATAGACGGTGTCATGTATCACGATTCTGGAAGCTGTTAACAAAAGAAATTAGCTATAGCGTTTAATATGAAACATTAGTGCTTAGGTGAGTAATTGAAATGTATCAAGAAAATCAAATAGTAAGCTTCTTTGTACGATGCTAATATAGTAGAGAATAGTGGTCACATTCAGCCACATCTCTAAGTTAGTGGTCACATTCACATCTCTAAGTTAGTGGTCACATTCACATCTCTAAGTTAGTGGTCACATTCACATCTCTAAGTTAGTGGTCACATTCAGCCACATCTCTAAGTTAGTGGTCACATTCAGCCACATCTCTAAGTTAGTGGTCACATTCAGCCACATCTCTAAGTTAGTTTCACATTCGCATCTCTAAGTTAGTGGTCACATTCAGCCATATCTCTAAGTTAGTGGTCACAATCACATCTCTAAGTTAGTGGTCACATTCACATCTCTAAGTTAGTGGTCGCATTCAGCCACATCTCTAAGTTAGTGGTCGCATTCAGCCACATCTCTAAGTTAGTGGTCGCATTCAGCCACATCTCTAAGTTAGTGGTCGCATTCAGCCACATCTCTAAGTTAGTGGTCACATTCACATCTCAAGTTAGTGGTCACATTCACATCTCAAGTTAGTGGTCACACTCACATCTCTAAGTTAGTGGTTACATTCAGCCACATCTCTAAGTTAGTGGTCGCATTCAGCCACAACTCTAAGTTAGTGGTCACATTCACATCTCTAAGTTAGTGGTCACATTCAGCCACATCTCTAAGTTAGTGGCTTTTGGCTATTCATGATCTAACACAAGAGTCCCAAAAATCAATCAAGATTAAAACAATCAAGGTAATTATGGACTCGAACTGAATGTTGGTTTGAAAGTATGGAATACTTTCGATTTAACGCAGAGCCCAAATCGCTTATACATATATTATATTTTTGATTGTTTTCATTTTACAATGCCACTGCTGCTCAGCTCCCTGATAAACTCTTGTTCGTGGAAAGTGGCATTATCCAGAGTGACATACACCACAGTAAATAAAAATGAACAACATTAATGTTTCTTGGTTGGTCCAGTGCCATTAGATCCACGGACCGGCACCGGTCCCCAGCCTGGGAATAGGGGACCATTACTTTATAGGACATCGGAAGAGTCAATGTATCACAATTTAGAGGCTTTGGGCTATTCATGATCTAACACAAGAGTCCCAAAAATCAATCAAGATTAAAACAATGAAGGTAATTATGGACTCGAACTGAATGTTGGTTTGAAAGTATGAACGACCTCAGTCTTATTTTAATCCAGTTACACATTAAAGGAATGAAATAATAACAGATGAATATCAGCTATTTTTGGGATCTTTTAAATTTAAAAGATGATCCTGTAAGTGGCGTAAATAGGGATCGGGGGTGGGGGGTGATCCGCCCTGTGAGGTTTTTTATCTGCTGCTGGAGAGAGCCATTATACCTCAGAATACGAACTTGATCCGTATGAACGTGTTCAAATTCCGAATGGTTCAGGTTTCGAATCATTTTTTTCTCTCTTCATAAATAATATAAAATGAGTTAATTCACACACACACACTCACAAAAAGATTTTTCCTAAAAGAAATTGCTAACGGCATAGCCCAAACTCAGGTACCGTACATCAGTCATCAGGATATGGCGGCATTTGCCGTGCTTAACAACGGTAGTATCTGAGATTAATACTTCAAATTCCAAAATCATTTTTTTTTCACCTTTTGTATGTGTACATAATGGATGGATGCATAGCTGGATCTCTACAAACGCTGAATTTTTTTATATTATTTTTAATGTTTGTTTTTGCTTCAGACAGGTGGTGATACAATGACACCTCAAGTGGTGGTATCTGCGTTAAATACAATGACAACTCAAGTGGTGGTATCTGCGTTAAATAGAATGACACCTCAAGTAGTGGCATCTGCGTTAAATACAATGACACCTCAAGGGGTGGTATCTGCGTTAAATACAATGACACCTCAAGGGGTGGTATCTGACTTAAATACAATGACACCTCAAGTGGTGGCACCTGACTTAAATATAATGACACCTCAAGTGGTGGTATCTGACTTAAATACATTGACACCTCAAGTGGTGGTATCTAACTTAAATACAATGACACCTCAAGTGGTGGTATCTGACTTAAATACAATGACACCTCAAGTGGTGGTATCTGCGTTAAATACAATGACACCTCAAGTGGTGGTATCTGACTTAAATACAATGACACCTCAAGTGGTGGTATCTGACTTAAATACAATGACACCTCAAGGGGTGGTATCTGCGTTAAATACAATGACACCTCAAGTGGTGGTATCTGCGTTAAATACAATGACACCTCAAGTGGTGGTATCTGCGTTAAATACAATAACACCTCAAGTGGTGGTATCTGCGTTAAATACAATGACACCTCAAGGGGTGGCATCTGCGTAAAATACAATGACACCTCAAGTGGTGGTATCTGCGTTAAATACAATGACACCTCAAGGGGTGGTATCTGCGTTAAACACAATGACACCTCAAATGGTGGTATCTGCGTTAAATACAATGACACCTCAAGTGGTGGTATCTGCGTTAAAACAATGAGACCTCAAGTGGTGGTATCTGCCATGTTTCCGGATCTTTACAAAGTAGATTTTCCATATACATACATATATATATATATATATATATATATATATATATATATATACTTATAAGACGCATTTGTTGTCTGTCTGTCTGTCTGTCTGTTCCCTTATAACTCAAGATCCAGATAACCAAATAATGTGAAATTTGTTACACATACACATAATTACATGGGGAAGGTTATAGGACAGGTTTCGTTTCATATCGATGGGTAGTTTAATTGTAATTAATTTTTTTTTATTTTAGTATTTTACTATATTAAAGTAATCTCGACGGCGCCATAAATAAAATTCCTCTGTGACGTCATTTCCCTATGATCGAATAGAACCTGCGCGCTGGTGCTGTATTGTGCCCTTGTGATGCAAAGAATTGTTGATGTTTTTTCATGCTCTCTTATGTGTACAGTTTGAGGAAGGTAAAGGAATGAAGAAGGATTTTAGAAGAAGTGTGAAGCCATAATAATAAGTATACATATATATATATATAGAGAGAGAGGGGGGAGGGAGAGGAAAGGAGGGTAGGAGGGAGGGAGGGAGGGGGAGAGAGGAGGGAGGGGGATGGACAGGGGGAGAAAAGGAGGGAGATGGGAGAGGGAGCAGGGGGAGAGGGAGATGGGAGAGGGAGCAGGGGGAGAGGGAGAGAGAAAGGAAGGGAGAGAGGGGGTGGGAGAGAGGGAGGGAGAGAGAGATAAAGAGTGAGGGGGCAGGGAGGGAGAGAGAGGAAATGAGGGAGGGAGGAAGGGGGAGAGAGGAGGAGGGAGAGAGAGATGGAAAGGGGAGGGAAGGAGAAAGGAGGGAGAGAGGGGTTAGGGAGGGAGAGAGGGGAGGGAGGATGGACGGTGGGAGAGAAGGAGGGGGAGAAGGGAGAGAGGGAGATGGGAGAGAGGGAGGGAGAGGGAGGGAAAGGGAGAGAGGGGGAGGGAGGGAGAGAGAGATGAAGCGAGAGAGGGGGTAGGGAGAAAACAGAAGGTAAACAGAAAACCTTATTTTAAACCCGGGCATGCCGGGTACTTGCAACTAGTATACTTATAAGACGCATTTGTTGTGTCTGTCTGTCTGTCTGTCTGTTCCCTTATAACTCAAGATCCAGACAAACAAATAACGTGAAATTTGTTACACATACACATAATTACATGGGGAAGGTTATAGGACAGGTTTCGTTTCATCTCGATGGGTAGTTTAATTGTAATTAATTTTTTTTTATTTTAGTATTTTACTATATTAAAGTAATCTCGACGGCGCCATAAATAAAATTCCTCGGTGACGTCATTTCCCTATGATTGAATAGAACTTGCGCGCTGGTGCTGTATTGTGCCTTTGTGATGCAAAGAATTGTCTTTATCTCTCTCTCCCTCCCTCCCTCACTCTCTCTCTCTCTCTCTCTCTCTCTCTATATATATATATATATATATATATATATATATATATATATATGTATGTATACTTATTATTATGGCTTCACACTTCTTCTAAAATCCTTCTTCATTCCTTTCTTTACCTTCCTCAAACTGTACATATCAGGGAGCATGAAAAAACGACAACAATTCTTCGCAGCACAAAGGAACTATACAGCACCAGCGCGCAAGTTCTATTCAATCATCGGGAAATGACGTCATAGAGGAATTTTATTTATGGCGCCGTCGAGATTACTTTAATATAGTAAAATACTTAAATAAAAAAAAATTAATTACAATTAAACTACCCATCGAGATGAAACGAAACCTGTCCTATAACCTTCCCCATGTAATTATGTGTATGTGTAACAAATTTCACGTTATTTGATTGTCTGGATCTTGAGTTATAAGGGAACAGACAGACAGACAGCAAATGCCTCTTATAAGTATACTAGTTGCAAGTACCCGGCTTTGCCCGGGTTTAAAATAAGGTTTTCTGTTTACCTTTTGTTTTCTCCCTCCCCCCTCTCTCCCTCCCTCCCCTCCCTCTCCCTCTTTACCCCCTCTCTCTCCCTTTCCCTACCTCCCTTTCTCCCTCCCTCCCTCTCTCTCCCATCTCTCTCCCTCCCTCCCTCTCCCATCTCCCTCTCACCCCTCCCCCCTCCTTCTCTCCCCCTGTCAATCCCCCCTCCTTCCCTCTCTCCCCCTTCTTCCTTCCCTCTCTCTCCCTCCCTGCCCCCTCTCTTTCTTTATCTCTTCCTCACATTACTCCCATCCTCTCTCTCCCTCTCTCCTTCCCTTCCTCTCTCTCCCTCCCTAACCCCTCTCTCCCTCCCTCCTTTCCCCTCCCTCCCCTCTCCACCTCTCTTCCACTCCCTCTCTCCCCCATCCTCCCTCATTCCCTCTCTCTCTTCCTGCCCCCTCCCTCTTTATCTCTCCCTCCTTCTCTCCCACTCTCTCTCCCTCCCTCCCCTCTATCTCCCTCCCTACCCCCTCTCTCCCTTCGTTCCTTTCTCTTTCCTTCCCTCCCTTTCTCTCTCCCTCCCTCTTCCTCTCTCTCCCTCCCTCTCCCATCTTCCTCTCTCCCCCTCCTTCTCTCCCCCCTGTCCATCACCCCTCCCTCCCTTTCTCCCCCTCCCTCCCTCCTACCCTTCTTTTCTCTCTCTCCCCACCTGCCCCCCTCTGTCTCTTTATCTCTTTCTCCCTCCCTCTATCTCTCTCTGGGAACAGACAGACAGACAGACAGACAGACAACAATTGCGTCTTATAAGTATAGAGATTATTCTGAAAAAAAAAATTGAAAAAAAAAAAATTGAAAAAGAAAAAAAAAAAATTTTACTGTCGGGATTTGAACCCACACATAGTCGGCCATATTTGGGTCAGGGCCTAGCGAGTAACCGCCTGTGCTAGCGAGCCACACAAAAATATTCTCAATTTTTAATACGTTATCCGCGCAAGTTCTATTCGGGAAATGACGCCACAGAGGAATTTTATTTATAGCGCCGTCGAGATTACTTTAATATAGTAAAATACTAAAATAAAAAAAAATTAATTACAATTAAACTACACACCGAGATGAAACGAAACCTGTCCTATAACCTTCCTCATGTAATTATGTGTATGTGTAACAAATTTCACATTATTTGGTTATCTGGATCTTGAGTTATAAGGGAACAGACAGACAGACAGACAGACAGACAACAAATGCCTCTTATAAGTATAGATATATATATATATATATATATATATATATATATATATATATATATATATATATATATATATATATATACTAGTTGCAAGTACCCGGCTTTGCCCGGGCTTAAAACAAGGTTTTCTGTTTACCTTTTGTTTTCTCCCTCCCCCCTCTCCCCCTCCCTCCCCCTCTCTCTCTTTACCCCTCTCTCTCCCTTTCTCCCTCCCTCCCACTCTCTCCCATCTCTCTCCCTCCCTCCCTCTCCCATCTCCCTCCTTCTCTCCCCTGTCCATTCCCCCTCCCCTCCCTCTCTCCCCCTTCCTTCTTCCCTCTCTCTCCCTCCCCCTGCCCCCTCTCTTTCTTTTTATCTCTCTTCCTCACATTTCTCCCATCCTCTCTCTCCCTCTCTCCCTTCCCCTTCCTCTCTCTCCCCTCCCCTAACCCCCTCTCTCCCTCCCCCTCTCTCCCCCTCTCCTCCCTCCCTCATTCCCTCTCTCTCCCTGCCCCCCTCACTCTTTAACTCTTCCTCCCTCTCTCTCCCACCCTCCTCTCCCTCCCTCCCCTCTCCGACCCTCTCTCCCTCCCTACCCCCTCTCTCCCTCCGTTCCTTTCTCTTTCCTTCCATCCTTTTCTCTCTCCCTCCCTCTCCCTCTCTATCCCTCCCTCTACCATCTCCCTCTCTCTCCCTCCTTCTCTCCCCCCTGTCCATCCCCCTCCCTCCCTCTCCCCCCCTCCCTCCTACCCTCCTTTCCTCTCTCTCCCCACCTGCCCCCCACTGTTTCTTTATCTCTCTCTCCCCCTCCCTCTCTCTCTCTCTCTCTCTCTCTCTATATATATATATATATATATATATATATATATATATACTTATTATTATGGCTTCACACTTCTTCTAAAATCCTTCTTCATTCCTTTACCTTCCTCAAACTGTACAAATCAGAGAGCATGAAAAAACATCAACAATTCTTTGCATCACAAAGGCACAATACAGCACCAGCGCGCAAGTTCTATTCAATCATAGGGAAATGACGTCACAGAGGAATTTTATTTATGGCGCCGTCGAGATTACTTTAATATAGTAAAATACTAAAATAAAAAAAAATTAATTACAATTAAACTACCCATCGAGATGAAACGAAACCTGTCCTATAACCTTCCCCATGTAATTATGTGTATGTGTAACAAATTTCACGTTATTTGTTTGTCTGGAACAGACAGACAGACAGACAACAAATGCGTCTTATAAGTATATATATATATTTGTGTGTGTGCGTGTGTGTCGACGGACATGGCCGGCCTCAGCCGCACAGTTCCTCTTAATAACAACTAAGTCCGTTGCAAGCCATCATTCAAATTATAAATCATTTTAGTTTTAACTTTATTTATGTCAATCATTTCACGTCTTCGCTGATCGTTACAAACTTGATTGTTTCATAATTTTTAGCCGCTACCCGGAAGCGCATCTGCCATATTAACGTATACAATTCGACTATCAGTTTTGGAAATAGTTCGAATTCTAAAACGTTATGGTTCCAAATCAGATATTTTTGGCTTTTGCTAAAGTTAAAAGATGAATGGATCCGTTACATACCTTATAAAACGAGATTTTCCAATTTTTTTTATAAGTACATAAGTATGCTAGAATAAATCCCCATGGAAAGTATCGGGAAGATGCAGCCGTCAAATGGCAAGGAACATCATTGGAGATAACCTAATCAAGACACTAAGAACATGATGCATAAGTTGTAATTAAAAAAGTACTTAGAGCTTTTATACAGAGAGACCTTAGCAAAATGCTGGGCCTATGGCAAGATCATGTGTAAGTCTATGGCGGGGGTCAGATGCAGGCCCGTAGCCATGTCAAAGTAAGCAGAGGGGCACCAATACCCAGCAAGAGGGCGCCTTCTCATTTTAGTTACTTTTTCTTTATATTTTCCTCTTTTTCTTCTTTTTTAAGCAGGGGGGGGCACTCCACACCTAGCGTTGGGGGGGGGGGCACGGCCCCCCAGTGCCCCCACCCCCTTGGCTACGGGGCTGAAACAAACGTTTAGATTTGCTACTGTTAGGTAACAATAAAAAATCTCAGACGCTGGGGTTCCCTTAGGCGCCGTGCCTGAGGTGGTCACCACTCACTAAGGCCGCTAATAGGGAATACATTTTAAGGACATCCAATGTTTTATTTGTGAATTTACCAAGTTTTTTTGTATCTTAAAAAAAAGTAGAATGCGAAGAAAAAAAAAGTAAAACGCGAAGGAAATTAAAAGCTTTAACTTACTACTCAGTAGAGATGGGAGCATATGCGTACTATATATATATAGTATGTCTATGCAGCGGCGTTGCGTGGGTATCGGCCGCCCAGGGCGGAAGACGATTTTGCCGCCCTCTCATTTAGGTATTTCAATTTAATCTATACATTTTTGCCGCCCACCCCCCCCAAAAAAGTAATAAAAAGTGCCGCCCGGTGCGGACCGCACCCACCGCCCCCCCCCCCCCCCCGTACGCCACTGTGTCTATGGATGAAGTATAAAATAAAAAAAAAACCTCAGAAATACCACACCAAATGCTTAGTTCTATTTCAGCTTCACATTCACCCACCGTCATTTATTAGATAATCTGCTTTAAAAAAGTTGTTAAATACAAAAACTCAGAAATAACATTTCGATTTTTTTCAAAATGATGATGAAATGTTAGTTTTCAGTACTATTTAGGACGCGATATAACTACAGTAATTAGCAGTAGTCGATACTTTTAAAATACTGCTCGATATTTTTCTTTCAGTCTTATACAGGTCAGTATTCAAGGAACCGACGCTTGTTGCTAGAGTAGGGAAGCTGTGTCAACGTCTAGCTTTCAAAATGGCTGACAGTAAGCTATTAGAAGCTGCTGGAACTGACAATTTATTGCTGATTACTGATTCATACAAAGTAAAATCCCAAATATTTATTTAAAGAATTTACTTTATAATGTATCCTTAAATAAGCTGTCACACAATGCCTTTCACTTATTCAAATTAAATTGTTCAGTCTTTCTTTCTAAGAAATCTTAGACTAGTATTACTAACAATACAATGTCAATGAGAAAACAAAAGTGAAAATTGTAACATTTTTTTTACTACATTTGTTACATTACAATAATTATAATTAAAAAAAAAGAATATTGACATTATTGTTCACAAATCCTTTAGGATTACTTTGACATAAAAATGCCTTCTTATTCAATTTGTAAAAATATAATAATTATTGGTAATATTGAAGTATAGTATTTAGTTTACGAAAAACAAAAATAATGTTTCTTAATTTATCACTGTCCCTCTGTTGAGGAACTCACTGAAAATTAGAAAATCTTTATTCATCTTTACTAATGTTTGTGTCCTCTATTGCAAGTAGTGTGTCAGAAATGAGATACAGTGTATCATACACATTTAATTTATTAAATACATTTTTTGTGGTATTTTAGGTTACTCATCATCTGCAGTATCCACCTAATACAACTAACATTTGTTCATATTTTGAAAGTCGAGGAGGCAAGTTTCCTTACACTGTATTTTTTGGGCTACAGTACATATTGAAACGATGGCTCATAGGACCTGTTATTACTAAAGAAAAAATAAAGGAAGCCAAAGAAATATATCATTTGCATTTTGGACAAGATGTCTTTAATGAAGAAGGGTGGAATTATATATTAGAGGTTTGGTTATTACTTTATCACATTAAGAGAAGCTGAAAAATAAAGAAATTTCTTTGATTCCTTGTCAATTTCTCCTGTTATAATTACTATTATTATTTTCAATTGTGCAGGTTCATAAAGGCTATCTTCCACTTCGAATTAAAGCTGTTCCTGAAGGATCTGTAGTTCCAACTAGAAATGTTCTATTTACAGTGGAAAATACAGATCCAAAGTGCTACTGGCTAACTAACTATTTTGAAGTAATTTTATAAACATATTTACTGTTGAATTTATGGAGTATCTCTAGGCCGTAGCCAGGATTTTGTTTTGGGGGGGGGGGGCTGTGCGGAGAGTTTTATATAAGAAAAAATTGGAACACAATGATAAAGAACTATATTTTAAAATAAATTTTGATTTTTAGAATTAATTTGGGTGGGAGGGGGCTGCAGCCTTGGAGTATCTTACTCTGTAATATCGTCAATTGCTTCTTCAAGTAGATTAATTATATACATATATATATTTATATATTGTTTTTGTATATATATTTAGTTAATTTTTTCTCCTTGTAAAATACTTATTGTGAATGGTTTATTATTTTAATATATTAGACTTCACATAAGCGATTTTGATATTACTGAATGAATATTTTAATATTTTAGACCTTACTTGTACAAGTCTGGTATCCCATGACAGTTGCCACTAATTCTCGCTGCCAGAAAGAAATTATTGCTAGATATTTGTCTAAGACTGCTGACAATTTAAATGGTTTGCCTTTCAAGTTACATGACTTTGGCTTTAGAGGCTGTACTAGTGTTGAGGTAAATAGCTTAATGTTAACAACAGACACTTATTTTTATTTGATATCTTTGGTATGTAATTAATAATTTGTGAATATAGTCATTCTCCCCCAATCCAGATTTAATCTTTCCCAAAAGTCATTCAAATTTCAGAAGGTTTAAACCTAAAGTTACTTTGTTTTAATAGTGAATTCACTGAGAATATTTTTATATTAATGATTCAGTTATTTTTCTTCATGAATTATTTTTAATGTAATGAAAAAACTGTCCATCATTGTCAAGTTTAAAACTTCAATGAACTAATGAATAAAATATAAAAATCACTTTTGAATACTTCATTTCCATTTAAAATACTTTTTGGCACATTTTTTTTAATGCATGATTTTTATTCTTGCTACACTTATATTTGCCTACTACTAAACTATCAATGGTTCTATTCTGTTGGACTTAATCTATTTTTTATCTTCAAATAACATTTTAAAGTTTATATTGAGATATTCTTTGCAATATTGGCTTTTACTGATAGAATTAAAGTTAATAATTCACTCTTATTACAAACCTGTCAATTATACTTACATCAACAGTTTTCAAACTGCTCAAGCTTAAATGTTTCTCGACCCACTATAGACGGTCATGTATTTCAAATCTAGATTTTGCCCTTTGAGAATCAGGGCCTTACACGATTCCATAAAATAATGAATATTTTTGAGATTTTTTTTTTTCTTAGGCTGCTGGCATTGGTGGTGCTGCACATTTAGTAAATTTCCAAGGCACAGACACTATTGTAGCTCTCACAACAGCCAACAAATATTATGGCTGCAAGGCAGCTGGATTCTCTATACCAGCAGCAGAACATAGGTATTTTCGTCCATTTGATGTGTGCACATTTTATTTTGATATGTCAACATTTACAAAAACAGTAATGTATTTTTAAAACCAAATTTGTTTAAAATAGATTTTACTTTTTCTTTTACAAATATAAATTATGTTCATTTTTTTTTAAATGCAACAGCACAATAACTACCTGGGGTCCACAAGGAGAGAGAGAAGCATTTAAAAATATGTTGGACAAATTTCCTACTGGCTTAGTTGCATGTGTCAGTGACAGCTATAATATTTGGAATGCTTGTGAGAAAATTTGGGGTGAGGAGTTGAAGGAGGCTGTAGTTTCAAGAGGAGAAAAAGGTACATTGGTCATACGACCAGACTCTGGAGAACCTCGAGAAGTTGTTGTTAAGGTTTGTATGTCTCTTTCATTGAAACTGTTTCTCTTGAGTCATTCTGGTACATAATTTATGCATTTAAACGTAGTTGGCAGCATTGGTGTTAATAGAGTGAAAAAATATTAAGTAAAATATCCCTATAAGTATTTACTGTTAACAAAAAAGGTTATTTTCTACTGATATGATAAAAGTATTTACTATGATGAGTGGCAAATGTGACTTGTCCTTTTGTGAAATTGACTGGAACTCAAATTGTGTTATTTTTTTGTTATGCTGAAAATTCATTACACAAAAATGAGGTGGTGGGATGGAGAGGGGCAGCGGCATCAATTTTTGGTTTTCTTGTGCATTTAAATCAATATAAGTATAAAATGCAAAGATATTAAAGTATTTTCACAAAAGCTTGGTAAATAATTTCTGTTAATGTTAAAGTTAAACTTTAACTGTATAAAATATTTTCTATTTGTAAAATTTTGCAAACGAGCATAAATAGAAAATAAACGAGGGACTTAGCACCATTTAAGATTTTGCATGTTCGAATGCATTAATTACTCCACTTGCATTAGAATTTTGTTTGTGTATTGAAATGAAATGTTTTAAATTGTAAAATGTCTCAAAATTAAAAAAAAAAAAAAAAGCATACATAAAATTCATAAAAATCTAAATTTAAAAATTTATTCTCACCATTATTTTAAATCCTAGTTTCTGTTCTTCTCTTTGATTATTCCTTTTTGAATACATGTTCCACCTTTTGCAAATTAGGTTATTTAGTTTTCCTAACCCAAACAAAAAGATCACCACTTATTAAATTATACTCTTTGTAAAATACAATAGTCAGTTTCCACCAAATCTCCTCCCCAAACAATACAATCACACTTTACTGACGACATACAGATACAGTAGTAATCAATGTCAAACATGCCCTATACAACATAATACATGGTTAGTAATGATATGTAGTTCTCACCTTCCAGTGAATGCCTTTTTCTGTTACCACATTAATCCCTAACACTGTGTCTAGCTGTTCCCCCACTTCCCCTTCTTGTAAGCTGCCAATTATCTTGATCAAGGTCAATCCCACATTGTCAGTAATCCTAAGTAAATTGTATTTTTTTCCCTACTGAACTTAAATTGACCACTCTGCATGGCTTAGTGAATTTTTTCCTCGCTTCCTATAGTCTTAAAAATAATGTTCAGTGGTTCATTGTAAACCACAAAACTAACTCCTAGCTAGCCAGTAGTGTGATTTCTTCTTGCATGAAATCTCCCCTTCTCCGCTCATTATCTGTAAAATGTAAAAGCTTTTTTCGCACACTGAACTCAACTGTCTTTTTAAAAACGCAGTTGTTACCCGACCAGCAAACTGGAATAATATTTATTTTTTTTCGCCGACCAGCATAGGTGTGCGCATGCGTGACTTTTTTTAGGGGTCTGTCTATAGATATTGCGCATGCGCGACTAGATGGACTCCGTATTATTTTTTTTCGGGATCCAGCTATAGATATTGTGCCTAACACTATTCCTAACCCTAGCCCCGAAAAAAAAAATCAATAATATGCAGTCCGAGTCCATCTAATCGCGCATGCGCACATCTATTGCTGGTCGGCGAAAAAAAAATATTTTTATTCCAGTTTGCTGGTCGAGTAACATTTGCGTTTTAAAGAATTTAGAATTTGGGAAAAAAATATTGGCAAAAGTTTATTTTTTCAATATACTGAAAGTAAGAAATCCATCACAGTGACATTTTTTAAAAAGACGTTATAATAGTGAAGGGTAAGGGACCGAAAACTTTGTTGCTTTATTGAATAATTCAATAGACAGGAGTAAAATTTCACTTTTACTGTTACTACACAGTATTACTATTCACATGTAATTCAGAAATACTATCTTCCTTTAAAAAATAAGAAGTTCTCATTTATTTTTTTTACAATTGGTACTTCTAATTAATCGTTTATTGGAAATCATGCCATCCACAATGAAGCTTTTAAATGTTGAGAAAACATTTATTACATTGAAATAAACTATAAAATTGTATATTTGTTTTGAAAAGAAATTTCTATGGTAAATGTGTAATTTAAGAGTTTATTTGTATTAATTATTTATTAAAACAACATTTTATACTATTCATTTGTTATTTCTTGTGTAATGGCTGTAAATATTGTGATGATGATTTATAGTAAATGAATGCAAACTGAAAAAATGTGACCACAAAATGGTACTAAAATACTTGATGGCGTTATACAGTAGATGATGGTGTGATACAATAGATGATGGTGTGATACAATAGATGATGGTGTGATACAATAGATGATGATGTGATACAATAGATGATGATGTGAAAGTCACTCAAATAAGTTAATAAAGTGTGCTAGAATAAATAAAGTAAAAAAACATTCTTTAATGTTGGGTTTATTTAGCTAATATTTATATTTGGAAGTACTGAGAATGCATCTATTATTTTCTCTTATGTTCCTATAACTCAAATAATAAATTTTCACGATTTGTATGTTAACAAGCTATCTTTCAATTCAGAGACAGTGTGATAACCTTTAGCCCACTTGCGTAACCAATACAGTGATTTAGTTTTTTGCAAGATTGTTTTTTATCCAAAAAATAGTTTCAAAGAAATGATGAACATCTTTCTGTGTTGATACCTTCTGACTCATATGTTCTGCATGTTCCATCACATTGCTCGGTTCATAGCACTCTTATCTCAAGGATGGCCTTGTTAATCTTATATTTTCTTTAAGAAAAATGTGCTATCAAGTTAAATTAAAATTTTTTTACAGGTGCTAAACATTCTAGGTGAAAAGTTTGGTACAACAATAAATTCCAAAGGTTATAAAATGCTACCTCCTTATGTTCGAGTGATCCAGGGAGATGGGATTTCCTATGAAACACTTGAAGAAATATTGGAATTCATGACAGACAATCATTGGAGTGCAGACATGCTGGCATTTGGAAGTGGAGGAGCTTTACTGCAAAGGTTGGACCGGGACACACAGAAATGTGCATTTAAGTGTAACTATGCCATCATTGATGGAAAAGAGGTAAGATTGATAATCAGTAAGTTTTCAAAAACAGAATACTTATTTAACAACAACAGTATTGTAATAGCTTAACTGTTACTTGAAAAAAAAGTTCCTTTATGCCCAAAAGGCCATCTGGGCAGATGAAGTGTAGAATTCATCAGTTTCGGGCCTTAAAAGATTCCAATGGTTCTCACCAAGGATTGAACCCAGGATTCTCAGGTCGTTGTCCCTTTTTTTTTAACCTGTTACTTGAATTGATGCTTAGGTTGTAAATTACAGTTTAAAAAAAATAATGCAAACCATGGGGTTTCTATTAATTCTTTAAATAGTACATGATCTTGCCCTCATAAGAAAGTAGTAAGTTTAGTTACAAATTAGTAAATAAGACTTGTCCTTCGCACAGATTCAGCCCTGTGGAGAATATACACCCTTACTTTAAATACTCCTTACATAGTTAAGTCCATATTACTTAGTGGTAAACTGATCCAATCTTACACTAACTGCTGAGTCAAAAAGGAACATATATCCACTACAAACAGTGTCTCAGAGATTAAGTTTGTTAAAGTTTCTTTATATTATATTATAAAAATATAAATGCGATTATTTTTTTATTTTAACAAAATTACATATGTTTGATGATTTTGATCTCCCTGTTCTAGTTATACGTTAAATAGCCCAAAGGTCATCTCTATTCAGTTTAAAAAAATTAAAACTATTTAAATCCTGACAATTTAAATGAAAACTAAGAACATTCTAAGTGTATTAAAGAATCTTTATGGTAAATATTCTGACTCCTGGTTCAGCAATGTGGAACTCTAAAGATCTCTAAGATTTATGCCACATACATACATTTTTACATATCCTACTAATAAAGTGCTTATCTTGTAGTCTGTGCAGTATGGGAAAGCTGACGCTATAAATAACCTATGACGTCATTTCCCTATGGTACAATTTTTTTGCAGAATGGGAGCACCATTGCTATAAATAAAAATCCTCTATGACGTCATTTCCTGATGGTACAATTTTTTTATTTTCCTTCATAGTAAAGCCGAATTGAAATTGCGCTGCAAAATGGCATAATAAAGTAATTATTTTTTACTTTTCAGTGCATTTTTATAAAAGCTTTTCTTTAATGCTTCATTTTGATTTTAACATTGAGACAATTAAGGGTAAAACATAACGGTTGATATAAATTAGCACCCATATCTTTACCTAATGGTATTTAGTTTGGTTTGGTTTGATTGGTTGGTTTGCTTGAATTGATTTGGTTGGTTGATTGGTTGGTTTGGTTGGTTAGCGTTGACGGGTAAAAAGTAATTTGTGATGGGTTTGGCTTGGTTGGTTTGTTTGGTTGATTGGTTAGCTTGGTTGTTAGGTTTGGTTGGTTTGTTTGGCTGGTTAGCGTTGACGGGTAAAACGTAATTTGTGAAGTATAAAATGTAGGTCATTTCTGTACATTAGGAAGGTGGCATAAATCAGCACCTAATTAAACTTATTAATTGTATTTAAAAATTTTGTGTTTAAATTGATTAGGAAGGGGTTTCACATTAATATCTAGTGAATATATATTTGTGGTCATGTTTATGTACAAAAGACTAATAAAATTTTAACCCTCTAAATATATCTACCTTTAAAATGACTGCTTTTTGCTGCAGATCTACATAAAATACTTATTAAAATCATGCAGATTCATTAGCTATATAGTTCATATTTAGTTGCTTTTAATGATAGATGTAATGATTTTTCTAATCTTGATTTATTTTTTATTAAAATAAACCAGTTATTTAATATAAATTAAACAAGGCTATAACTCCAAATATTCCTTGGGAAAGTAATGTGTTTCTCTTTCTTGATTGACTATTTGGGCTGTAAATGTTGAGCCTACCAACAATGCGTTTCTATTTTTTTTTTTATGAATTCTTGTTTTGTTAAATTCCTAGGTTAATGTTTTTAAAGATCCAATTACAGACAGAGGTAAGAAAAGCAAGAAAGGAAAACTTACTTTGGAAAAACATAACAATGAGTATAAAACATTTGAAGAAAACAGTGGGGATGCTACCAAGGTAAAAATTTAGTTAAAAATTTTACAGTTATTTAGCAAAATATGATTTTAAAAGATTTAAATTTTGTAGTAAGAGATAGACTTTAATGTTATTTTTAAAATATAATGTCTTGTACATGTGTCTCATTTTTTTTTTAAATAAATGATGATAGTCCCTTTTAAGACAATAGAAAAAAAATAACTATTATCAAGAATTAGTTAATAATTTGTTGGACTGGTCGTAGCCTACGGGTATGGCTGTGCAACACAGGCTGTCATTGGGTAGGTTCCTACTGAGCAGTGTAACTCAACAATCAGGAAACAAACAATAATTATCTAACACAATTCCCAATTAAACAAAATCCAGTTTAATAAGAATGAAGCGCCTGCTGTTTTGTCCTAAAACAGATGGGTAGCGTTAATGTCTACTGCACAAGCCAGCGAAAAATAGACACAATCGTAAAGCAAAGTCTTCAGTTATCGACTACACAAACGTCCAGTCCCCACATGGGATGCTAACCATTCAACTTCCTAAAAGAAACACAACTTGTTCTGCTGCCATCTCTTACTCAATTCCCGCCTACACAACTCAATCATGGTTTCGATCTTGTCTCTCAACATGGAAATTTAAAAAAAATCAATTTTGTATCTTTTATTATTTCCATAATTTTCTAGGTAAAAAAATAAAATCAAGTTTATTTGTGGTGAAACAGCTTTGTCCTGTTTATTATACCAGAATAAAAAAAATATCAGTATTTTAGAGTCAATTAGATGTAATGATGATAATTATCTGTATTTGTTTCAGTTTAGAATTAAAGATTCGCTAATAAAAGAATGTTTAGAAAAAAGACAAAATGTTGCAAGATTTAAACAATGATCATGTGAATATATTGTTTTGGAATGGAAAGAGAGATAACTCAGTTCTTTTTTGTAACAATTTCATAACTCTTCACTTTGTTAAATCCCCTGTGAAATTAAGTAAAAATGTTTGAAATGAGAAGTTTTAACCTAGTTGGGTTATAATCAAAGTATTTTTTTCTATCTAGGATGTACTGGAAGTTGTATTTGAAAATGGTAAACTTATCAAAGATTACTCCTTTGCTGACATCAGGGCTGCAGCTGAAATAGATCTAGTCAAGAATTCTAAAAAGTGAATGGTCAATGATATAGTGAATTTAAAAAAAAAATTCCACCGAATCAAGATGTTAGTTGATTTACGCGATTATTTCAAAGCATTCTTGTTAATTTGTTAAATGTTATTTGTCCAGTAGATCCTTCCTTGAGAATAGTTTTGATTTTTGTATGAAATTTTCATAGTACATTATTGTATATATATTTTTTACAATTTTCAACTATTTATTAGACATTATCCATTTTTACCATCCATCAGTGATTTATATTTTTTCTTTAATATGTTTCTAAATGAATCCTGCAATGCATCAATAATTATCTTTAATGTATTTTTATTTCCTTTTTAATTTGGTTTTGATTCTGCCAGCAAAACTGTTGAAGCTGGAAAAAACTTTTTCTATACATTCAGCATTTCAAAAAGCCAAAAAAAAAAAATAAATAAATAAAAACTGTGAACAAAAAATTATTATTATATACACAAAAACTTCGGGTACTAGTTCCAGCCATATCAACAGGGCTCAGCTCTTTAAAATTGCTACCCTAATATTATTTCATTAAAGTCATCGGCTGTTGTCTCCGTACTGTCTCCATGGCTGCTGCTAGTAGATTTTCAAAAGGTTTTCAGGATTAAGAGATACAATAAACATTTGAATAATGAGAAGTTTTTTTGGCAGCAAATAAATTGAATTATATGATTGTATTATACATTTCATTTCATCAAAATGGTAAAAACAAAAAAAAAAATTATAATTAGATTGGGATGTTTAATTGTGAGAATTATTTTAATGTTTTCAAATGGTTATTTTCTCAATATACAAAGTTTTTTAGTTTACTCATGTCAAAACTAGCCATAAGTTTTTTTTATTCAATCCATGGTTGTAAAGTTATATAATCAGGGTCAGTTAAAGGAAAATTTATACTTGTAAATTTGTTTTCGTCACTTTTTTGTTGTAATTAACTGTCTTTTAGGACAGGAACTTCAGGCTGTAATAAATGTCTATATTTTCTAAATTTATTTATTTGATTCACTTACAATATTAATTATATAATTAGTTTAATTTTGTTGACAATTTCTGTAAGGAAAACGTTAAACAAATCAACAATCAGCCTGAGTTTTGTGTTAGCAGCGTTAATAATAGTTATTTTACATTTTTGCAAGAACATTTTTTTGAATTTTATACATATTTTGTTTCTACTGAATTTTGAACGCCTATGATCTTTTTACATAGATTTACATTTTGAAGAATGCAATTACGTTATTTCTGGGTTAATATCCGGTAGGTATTTGACATATATTGACAGCTGATTAATCTCGTGTTAATTGTGTATGTTCTGCTTAAAGTCTTTGTGACTAATTTATGACATGTCTTTTATTCTGCCTTTGTTAATGATTATTTCATGTTCAGTAATTATGCACAATGTTCTTGTCTGTTGTTTTTTTACATTTTAATTTTGCTTGAGATTAACTTATAACTTAAATGTCATCCAAATAAACTTGATGTTTGACTAATGTATTGATATAATAACATACATTATTGCCATACTACTTACATAATCCTTTTTAATGTATAAAAATAATTTTATAAACCACTTATAAATCTAGAAGTGCTAATTAAATACTTTCTCATTTTTCTTTCAAACTAACTTCTCTCCACTGCATTTAGATACAGATTTAGTTTAGAATTTTCTAAAGTGTGTGTATTTATTTTTTTATACAGCTTGTTGTTTTCAAACATTCCATTGAATTATCTTACAGTTTATTAGTAATAAACTAACATATGTATATATTAAAATAGATCTATATGAAGAGTTCTTAAAAGTCATTAGTGACCAACAGTCAATAGACAATAAAAAAAATGTTATAAGGGAATTTTTATATTTTAAGAGTTACTGACTGATTGATTTTTCAGAAAGAATTCTCCATTTTTAATCTAAATTTAAAATGTACCTAATTTCTCTTTTTAAACTGACCAGTCAGTGATACTTTACTTACTCTTGTCTGTTAATTATTTTTCTAGTATGCAATAAAACATTTATATCAATTGTCTTTAGTGTATTTTATTTAAAACCAACCAAAACAGGTTTAAAAGAAATATCTGTTTTAAGCTACTTTAATGACATTTTTCTCAAAATATGTATAGATTAAACCTTGAAATTTTTCACCATTTTTAAAAGAAGATTTTTATATTATGTGTTGACAATGTTAGGTAGCTGCATTCTCAAAATCAATTAATATTAACATAGATGCTGCATATTTTTTTGCACAAGTTTTTCTCAGTATGATAAATAAATTTGCTGTGTTCACTAATTTTGGTTTCACTCTGTTAGCTATCCTTGCTTTGCTGTTGTTTTTCTTTCTGTTCACTGTTTTTAATGTGTTCAAAAAACTTTCTGTGTTCACATTTCATGCTCTTTCTGTTCACTCTCTAGGCATTAGATTTTAAAAAGCCAGATCAACACAGGATTTTAAATTACTCAGGCCATTCAAAAAACAACTCATAAATATGCAGCAGATATAATAAATTTTATTTTTGAATCAGTCCATTTTTCATTAAGTTGTTAACATTTTTTTTTCAGGCTAGCACTTTTGGTCAGTTAACTCTCCACATTTAATAAATGTACCTTCATATACTTCTTATATATTCTGTAGACATGGAGAGCAATTTAATAAAAAATTACTTGGTAACATCTTAGAAGAATAAACTAATCTGCTAGTCTGAACTTAATTATTTTAAAAGAATCTGCTTCAAAATTGTAGCTGATTAAATTTAAAACACTCAAAGTGAGATGCATTCTTATTTAATATAATGCTGTGAATTCAATGTTATGTATTCTTATTGATTGAACAGAATTAAATTCAAATCTTATTTTCTAAAAAGCTTGATGCACGCTTGTATAAATAGAAAAATTGATTTGCTCTATAAATATGTAAGTGTCATAATATCTCAAATGATTGTAGAAGAAAATTAAAATATGTCCTAGTTTGTTGACTTGGTAATCATCTTTGATGAAATTAGTTAATTGTCTAAGTAATATTTGAGAAATCAACACTATTGAGAAAGATCTGATTCTGTTCAGTTTTTTTAACTTGACCAAGTTGTCATCTCATTACTTTCTTCATTTTTACAGGAATTTCCCAGTTTTTTTCCTAAATAATGTCTCAATTACCTTTGTATAGGCTTGACTTACTCTCACTCTTAATCTCATTTGCTCCTATCCTGTGATATGTCAACCATACAATTTGCTTTTTCATCAAATTTAAAAACAGTTTGACTTTCATTTCTGATGAAAGATTGTTTTAATATTGAGATGAATGAATGAAGTATCCATGAAAAGGTGAAAGTTGGTTATAAGTTTAATAACCAGGGTCAATAGAGTCAGTTGACAATTAGAGAAATTGGTTGAAAGTAAACATTTTACTGCTACATGAATGTTGGAAAAAGATTTTTTTCACATTTCATGTTTACAAAAACTAACTTCTCATTAAAAAAGAAATGGATATAAATGAAGTATTAAAGATGATTCCAGTAAAAGTTTGTTTCGGACATGATATTTACAATGTTGAGATTCACTGCACTACAAAAATTTCTTTTTCAAATGTTCAAACTGTCATTTTAAAAAAATGACTTAAAAATTTCTTAATAATAATTTAGTCATAAGAATTATAATATACCATTAAATAAAGAAAAAAAAATTGAAATTGATACAAATATTAAAGTATCCAATGTAGTAAAGAAATTAGATGGGTTAATTAAATAAATTGTGAACAAATGATGGTGGCACTGTGCTTTGCTTGACTTGCATATAATCAAGGTGATCAAAATATAATTATAAAACAATTAATTGGGACATTGCATTAATATTGTATTAAATACTAATCATGAAGCCTACTATACCACATCACCCCTCCCCTACACACCAATAAAATATATCATCCCTCCCCTACACACCAATAAAATATATCACATCACCCCCTACACACCAAAAAAATATATCACATCACCCCCTCCCCTACACACCAATAAAATTTATCACATCACCCCCTACACACCAATAAAATATATCACATCACCCCCTCCACTACACACCAATAAAATATATCACATCACCCCCTTCCCTACACACCAATAAAATATATCACATCACCCCCTCCCCTACACACCAATAAAATATATCACATCACCCCCTCCACTACACACCAAAAAAATATATCACATCACCCCCTCCCCTACACACCAATAAAATTTATCACATCACCCCCTACACACCAATAAAATATATCACATCACCCCCTCCACTACACACCAATAAAATATATCACATCACCCCTCCCCTACACACCAATAAAATATATCACATCTCCCCTACACACCAATAAAATATATCACATCACCCCCTCCACTACACACCAAAAAAATATATCACATCACCCCCTCCCCTACACACCTATAAAATTTATCACATCACCCCCTACACACCAATAAAATATATCACATCACCCCCTCCACTACACACCAAAAAAATATATCACATCACCCCCTCCCCTACACACCAATAAAATATATCATATCACCCCCTACACACCAATTAAATATATCACATCATCCCTGCCCTACACACCAATAAAATATATCACATCACCCCCTCCACTACACACCAATAAAATATATCACCCCCTCCCCTACACACCAATAAAATATATCACATCACCCCCTACACACCAATTAAATATATCACATCATCCCTGTCCTACACACCAATAAAATATATCACATCACCCCCTCCACTACACACCAATAAAATATATCACATCACCCCTCCCCTACACACCAATAAAATATATCACATCATCCCTGTCCTACACACCAATAAAATATATCACATCACCCCCTCCACTACACACCAATAAAATATATCTCATCACCCCCTCCCCTACACACCAATAAAATATATCACATCACCCCCTCCACTACACACCAAAAATATATCATATCACCCCCTCCCCTACACACCAATAAAATATATCACATCACCCCCTACACACCAATTAAATATATCACATCATCCCTGCCCTGCACACCAATAAAATATATCACATCACCCCCTCCCCTACACACCAATAAAATATATCACATCACCCCCTACACACCAAAAAAATATATCACATCACCCCCTCCCCTACACACCAATAAAATTTATCACATCACCCCCTCCCCTACACACCAATAAAATTTATCACATCACCCCCTACACACCAATTAAATATATCACATCATCCCTGCCCTACACACCAATAAAATATATCACATCACCCCCTCCCCTACACACCAATAAAATATATCACATCACCCCCTCCCCTACACACCAATAAAATATATCACCCCTCCCCTACACACCAATAAAATATATCAAATCTCCCCTACATATCAATAAAATATATCAACCCTCCCCTTAACACCAATAAAATATATCAAATCTCCCCTACACACCAATTAAATATATCACATCACCCCTACACACCAATAAGATATATCACCCCTCCCCTACACACCAATAAAATATATCACATCACCCCTACACACCAATAAAATATATCACCCCTCCCCTACACACCAATAAAATATATCACCCCTCCCCTACACACCAATAAAATATATCACCCCTCCCCTACACACCAATAAGATATATCAACCCTACCCTACACACCAATAAGATATATCACCCCTCCCCTACACACCAATAAGATATATCAAACCTCCCCTACACACCAATAAGATATACCACCCCTCCCCTACACACCAATAAAATATACGTTCTGTTTGTAGATTACATCTGTTGGTCAATTTGGTGGTCACGTTCTGTTTGTAGATTACATTTGTTGGTCGATTGGGTGGTCACGTTCTGTTTGTAGATTACATTTGTTGGTCGATTGGGTGGTCACGTTCTGTTTGTAGATTACATTTATTGGTCAATTGGGTGGTCACGTTCTGTTTGTAGATTACATTTATTTGTCGATTGGGTTGTCACGTTCTGTTTGTATATTACATTTATTGGTCGATTGGGTTGTCACTTTCTGTTTGTAGATTACATATGTTGGTCAATTGTGGTGGTCACGTTCTGTTTGTAGATTACATATGTTGGTCAATTGTGGTGGTCACGTTCTGTTTGTAGATTACATCTGTTGGTCAATTGGGTGGTCACGTTCTGTTTGTAGATTACATATGTTGGTCGATTGGGTGGTCACGTTCTGTTTGTAGATTACATATGTTGGTCGATTGGGTGGTCACGTTCTGTTTTTAGATTACATATGTTGGTCAATTGGGTGGTCACGTTCTGTTTGTAGATTACATCTGTTGGTCAATTGGGTGGTCACGTTCTGTTTGTAGATTACATATGTTGGTCGATTGGGTGGTCACGTTCTGTTTGTAGATTACATATGTTGGTCGATTGGGTGGTCACGTTCTGTTTGTAGATTACTTCTGTTAGTCAATTGGGTGGTCACGTTCTGTTTGTAGATTACATCTGTTGGTCAATTGGGTGGTCACGTTCTGTTTGTAGATTACATCTGTTGGTCAATTGGGTGGTCACGTTCTGTTTGTAGATTACATATGTTGGTCGATTAGGTGGTCACGTTCTGTTTGTAGATTACATCTGTTGGTCAATTGGGTGGTCACGTTCTGTTTGTAGATTACATATGTTGGTCGATTGGGTGGTCACGTTCTGTTTGTAGATTACATATGTTGGTCGATTGGGTGGTCACGTTCTGTTTGTAGATTACTTCTGTTAGTCAATTGGGTGGTCACGTTCTGTTTGTAGATTACATATGTTGGTCAATTGGGTGGTCACGTTCTGTTTGTAGATTACATCTGTTGGTCAATTGGGTGGTCACGTTCTGTTTGTAGTTACATATGTTGGTCGATTAGGTGGTCACGTTCTGTTTGTAGATTACATCTGTTGGTCAATTGGGTGGTCACGTTCTGTTTGTAGATTACATATGTTGGTCGATTGGGTGGTCACGTTCTGTTTGTAGATTACATCTGTTGGTCAATTGGGTGGTCACGTTCTGTTTGTAGATTACATATGTTGGTCGATTGGGTGGTCACGTTCTGTTTGTAGATTACATCTGTTGGTCAATTGGGTGGTCACGTTCTGTTTGTAGATTACATATGTTGGTCGATTGGGTGGTCACGTTCTGTTTGTAGATTACATATTTTGGTCAATTGTGGTGGTCACGTTCTGTTTTTAGATCACATCTGTTGTTTAATTTAATGCATTGGATTTGCATATTTAGAATGTGTGGGCTATATAATACACATTCGGTATTAGTAGAATGTGAGCCCGTGGCCCTGCAACATTACAAATCGAACTCTGCATTTTTAAAGCCCTCCCCCCGCCTTCCTCCTTCATTCACATGTTTACATTACAGTGTTTTTTTTTCTGGCGTGTTTATAGACATCTTGGCCCTGAATGTGTTTTGTAATAAATAGCCCACAAACAAATAAAATAGCCCACCCTAGTTGGACAAACATGATAGTATTTTGTGTTACATTTATTTTAGGTGAATTGCTTAATAAGCTGGTTGTTTCAACTATAAAACATGAATTTATTTAAAGGACAACAGGAAAACATACAGACAACCACAAAACAAACCAGATAGCAATTTCAACTGATAGATTATCAATCAAATACATTTAATGGGGCTAAGATAATCTACGGCTGGTGCAAAATAAACACACTACAACATTGTTGGTCAGAGAGTTAGTCCATTTACCGACAGGTCACTGGTATACAGGAGGGTTACTGGGCCGGAACAATGGACAAAGGACGGTGAAACTCCGTGAAACACCAGTGGTCACTCTTTTGTATCTGCGCAAAGTCAAATATAGTTTGATAGTGCCGGGTAGTGTATTAGTTGATTATAGGCTACACTAAGACCAACTGGTAACTTTTGTGTTGACTAATGATAGCTTCCGTAAACATTGAACTATATGAACACAACCCTTAGTAAACAGATACTAATTCTTATGTCAGTCTTGTGTAACGGGGGTCATTCATCGGTGCTAATAAACATTATTTTGGACTCAGTTTCAGAAAACGATTTCTTAAGTTCTGGTAAGTAATAACTTTGGTTCAATTGTTCAATGTAGTTAGATTACGCACAAAGGATTGATACAATCTAAGTAGCAAAGATAATAACTAACGTTCCCTTTTTCAATCTTATTGTATAGCAATTACTGGACTATTTAAAATCCATAGTATGTTTCACTATGTCTGGGTTTAAATAGTTTTTTAAAAAAGGGCTTATAAAGGTGTAGTGATTCGCTTCCAACATTGAAAGCTGTTCATTTCTTACTTCCCACATGAAAGCTGTTCATTTCTCACTCCCCACATGAAAGCTGTTCAGTTCCCACTCCCCACATGAAAGCTGTTCATTTCTCGCGCCCCACATGAAAGCTGTTCATTTCTCGCGCCCCACTTGAAAGCTGTTCATCTCTAGCGCCCCACATGTAAGGAAACATAAGAATAAAGTAAAGAAAAATCAAACAAATAAAGGGTTTACATAGTGGGATACACAGGTGGCAGGGGGTTACATAGTGGGGTACACAGGTGACAGGGGGTTACATAGTGGAGTACACGGGTGGCAGGGGGTTACATAGTGGGGTACACAGGTGGCAGGGGGTTACCAAGTGGGGTACACATATAGAAGGGGTTACATAGTGGGGTACACATATAGAAGGGGTTACATAGTGGTGTACACAGATAAAAGGGGTTACATAGTGGGGTACACAGATAGAAGGGGTTACATAGTGGGGTACACAGATAGAAGGGGTTACATAGTGGGGTACACAGATAGAAGGGGTTACATAGTGGGGTACACAGATAGAAGGGGTTACATAGTGGGGTACACAGATAGAAGGGGTTACATAGTGGGGTACACAGATAGAAGGGGTTACATAGTGGGGTACACAGATAGAAGGGGTTACATAGTGGGGTACACAGATAGAAGGGGTTACATAGTGGGGTACACAGATAGAAGGGGTTACATAGTGGGGTACACAGATAGAAGGGGTTACATAGTGGGGTACACAGATAGAAGGGGTTACATAGTGGGGTACACAGATAGAAGGGGTTACATAGTGGGGTACACAGATAGAAGGGGTTACATAGTGGGGTACACAGATAGAAGGGGTTACATAGTGGGGTACACAGATAGAAGGGGTTACATAGTGGGGTACACAGATAGAAGGGGTTACATAGTGGGGTACACAGATAGAAGGGGTTACATAGTGGGGTACACAGATAGAAGGGGTTACATAGTGGGGTACACAGATAGAAGGGGTTACATAGTGGGGTACACAGATAGAAGGGGTTACATAGTGGGGTACACAGATAGAAGGGGTTACATAGTGGGGTACACAGATAGAAGGGGTTACATAGTGGGGTACACAGATAGAAGGGGTTACATAGTGGGGTACACAGATAGAAGGGGTTACATAGTGGGGTACACAGATAGAAGGGGTTACATAGTGGGGTACACAGATAGAAGGGGTTACATAGTGGGGTACACAGATAGAAGGGGTTACATAGTGGGGTACACAGATAGAAGGGGTTACATAGTGGGGTACACAGATAGAAGGGGTTACATAGTGGGGTACACAGATAGAAGGGGTTACATAGTGGGGTACACAGATAGAAGGGGTTACATAGTGGGGTACACAGATAGAAGGGGTTACATAGTGGGGTACACAGATAGAAGGGGTTACATAGTGGGGTACACAGCAGAGATGAGCGGACAGCCCCCCCCCCCCCCCAATTAATTCTAAAAATCAAATTCTATTATAAAATACACTTCTTTATCATTGCGTTCCAATTTTTTCTTATATAAAACTCTCCTCACAGCCCCCCCCCCAAACCGCACAGCCCCCCCCCCCCAAACAAAATCCCGGCTACGGCCTTGGCCTGGATTGTAATAAAATGGCGATAAGTAATGCGTCGTCACACACCACTGTTTTACTGTTACTACTATTCATGTATAAACAGACTATCTAGGATGTTTACCCATGCATCGTGACAACGTAATACTTCTACTAAAATGAGGTCAAATTACAAACACACACACACTTCTATTTGTGTGTATTTTTATTTGTTTAAAGTACTCTTAAACGGAAGATGTTGATTAAAGACATTATAAAAGTACACTGTTTATTATGATACATGTGTCTCGTGTGAATAACCTGTTTAAAGGTTTGTTTGATGTTTTCTGTGTGTAGGACTGGTGGATGTTTCTGGATGTTTCAGTCACATAAAGTTGAATTATTTTTGAATTATTTTATTTGTATACATTTGATTAAATTAAACTTAATGTATAGGTCTACATTATAAAAGTCGTTTCGTTACTTCTATAGAAAATGGCTATGGAGCCCGGAATGTATTCAACTACAACAAGATCGAAATGTTTAAAAAGAGAATTTGCTGCCATTGAAAAGTAAGTCGTGTATATTTATAAATATCACGGTCCTTCTATTGTTTCTGAATGGGCATCCATGTTTTTATAACTTCACATTCTAAAATATTATCTCTTAGCAGGATTGTAACTATGAAAGGGGAAGGAGTGTGTAGTTTACACAAAGGGTGGTACTAAATTATGTTTCTAACTATTCGATTGTAATGTGTTTAAATACTAACTTCCAGTGCTTTTTTTTTTGTGACGTACTCACCGGTACGGCGTACCGGCACCTTTTTCAGTGTGGGAAAAAAATCATTGCTTTTCTTGTATTTTAAGAGGATTTAAGTTGGTTAATTATAAAATAAAATTGTTTTAGACTTTTAGTATCTTTGCAGTTGTGATTTAGTTTTCATCGAGGTGCGAACTTGTAGTTAAAGTAAGGAAATTCATCAATGAGTTCCGTACCGGCACCTATTTTTTTTTTACAAAAAAAAGCACTGGTAACTTCCCTGTGAATAAAACACTTTCGTTGTAATACTTTGCATTCTTTAATATTTTTGTTTAATTTTTTTCAGTGGTAATTTTTGGAGGGAACAGGTGAAATATGTCAAGAAGAATTTGCTGTCCGCCATTGACAGAGGCGACCACATGACGGCCAGAAATATCATTGGCTCACAGATTCACACCACTACCCACAGCGGAAGAAAGATCGTCAACCAGGCTTTCATTAGAGCTTGCAGTTCGGGCAATCAGCACCTTGCTTCTTTTCTACTTTCTAAAGGAGCGGACGTTAATTTCACGATGGCCAATGGCATCACGCCCCTCAAAGCCGCCATTTTGTCAAACTCCTACCCTACAGTTCAACTGCTCATCATGAACGGTGCTAGTGCAGTGGCTGTTGTCAACCACAAAGAAGACAGCCCTCTACATGTCGCCCTCAAACGCGGGTTTCAGCCAGATCCTGCCATTGGTTCAGACAAGTGGAACAGTAGATTTCTCACGGACACCAACATAATCAAACTCCTCATTGACAGCGGGGCACAACTCAACCAGAAATGTGAAGACGGTTACTTACCCTTGTCGTTAGCCGCGTCAGCCAACAGAGACTCGGTTGTCTCCCATCTCATCGAGAATGGCGCTGACGTGAATGCAGTGGACAGGAAGTACGGAATGTCCCCATTGATGCACGCGGCCATCATGGGTAATGAATACGTTGTACAACTGTTGCTGAAACATGGAGCGGACATGAACATCAGCGATATATGGGGTTACACGCCTCTTATGCTGGCGTCACAGTTCAGGAACCACCTAGTTGTGTCAAGTTTGTTGCAGGAAGGCGCACAGGTCAACAAAGTCAGCGAATTTGATGGTAAGAGTTCTCTTATATTAGCCGCTGAATCACGTTGCTGTGATACATTAAAGATATTGCTGTTTCACGGCGCTGATGTAAATTACAGTAAACCATTCCACAAACAAGGCACAACAGCCTTGATGATAGCCGCCAAGTTGGATTGCATAGCTACAGTTGACACCTTGTTGAAGAATGGAGCAGATGTGAACATGAAGGACGCAGATGGTGCCACTGCATTATCAATCTGTACTAGTCATGACATTATTAGTTTGTTAAAGCTTTCACTTTAAGTTCAATGATAATTTTAATTTTAAACTTTTCTTTTACTTGAGATTTTCTGTACATAATTTTAATAAATTATCTTTTATGCCTATTTGGCAGTTAGATTTTAACTATAAACTTGTAATGTTATAATTGTTAGAATGTCAAGTGAAAAGGTACGCCACCTTTGCCGATTTATCAACATTTAGTGACAAAAAGTAGTTACATATGACGCAGCACCAAATTCATTGAAGAGTTGTTGGTGATAGAATTAATTTAAGAGGTTAACTCAATCACCATGAAAAAATATTTAAGAACAAAAACTGATTGATTCTACAAGTCAATGAAGAATGAATGAGATGTGTACAGAAAAGTGAATGAGATGTGTACAGATGAGTGAGTGAGATGTGTACAGATGAGTGAGTGAGATGTGTACAGAAAAGTGAATGAGATGTGTACAGATGAGTGAGTGAGATGTGTACAGATGAGTGAGTGAGATGTGTACAGATGAGTGAGTGAGTTGTGTACAGATGAGTGAGTGAGATGTGTACAGATGAGTGAGTGAGATGTGTACAGATGAGTGAGTGAGTTGTGTACAGATGAGTGAGTGAGTTGTGTACAGATGAGTGAGTGAGTTGTGTACAGATGAGTGAGTGAGATGTGTACATAAGAGTGAATGAGATGTGTGCAGAAGAGTGAATGAGATGTGTACAGATGAGTGAGTGAGATAAGTACAGATGAGTGAGTGAGTTGTGTACATAAGAGTGAATGAGATGTGTGCAGAAGAGTGAATGAGATGTGTACAGGTGAGTGAATGAGATGTGTACAGGTGAGTGAATGAGATTTGTACAGGTGAGTGAATGAGATGTGTACAGATGAGTGAGTGAGATGTGTACAGGTGAGTGAATGAGATGTGTACAGATGAGTGAGTGAGATGTGTGCAGGTGAGTGAATGAAATGTGTGCAGGTGAGTGAATGAGATGTGTACAGGTGAGTGAATGAGATGTGTACAGGTGAGTGAATGAGATGTGTGCAGGTGAGTGAATGAAATGTGTGCAGGTGAGTGAATGAGATGTGTACAGGTGAGTGAATGAGATGTGTACAGATGAGTGAATGAATCTACAAAGTCCACTATTGAAATATTTTAAAATATCTCTTGTCAGGTCTCCCGCCACTCCACCCCACACCAGATAAATTTCACTAACAGAAATATTTCACTAACAGATACATTTCACTAACAGATACATTTCACTAACAGGTACATTTCACTAACAGAAATATTTCACTAACAGATACATTTCACTAACAGGTACATTTCACTAACAGATACATTTCACTAACAGATAATTTCACTAACAGGTACATTTCACTAATATGTACATTTCACTAAACGATGCATTTCACTAAAAGATGCATTTCACTAACAGGTACATTTCTCTAACAGATGCATTTCACTAACAGATGCATTTCACTAACAGATACATTTCACTAACAGGTACATTTCACTAACAGATGCATTGCACTAACAGATGCATTTCACTAACAGATGCATTTAACTAACAGATGCATTTCACTAACAGATGCATTTCACTAACAGGTACATTTCACTAACAGATACATATCACTACTTATTGCAGTGTACCGAACACAATGGTTTGCCCGTGGTTTCATAATCTCATATTTATCTCGTATTTACTGTGATATTATATTTTCCTAGAGTCACTTGAACTGATGGCTGACTGCATTACACTGGTCATTGAAATAAGTACACTTTATTAGTTTATTTGTTCACAAAAATCGGTTGTAACCAGGAAATATGGCACCCTCCTTTAAACTCACCTGAAATAAAGTACATGACACCCTCCTTTAAACTCACCTGAAATAAAGTACGTGACACCCTTCTTTAAACTCACCTGAAAAAAGTACGTGACACCCTCCTTTAAACTCACCTGAAATAAAGTACGTGACACCCTCCTTTCAACTCACCTGAAATAAAGTACATGACACCCTCCTTTAAACTCACCTGAAATAAAGTACGTGACACCCTCCTTTATGGTCACCTGAAATAAAGTACATGACACCCTCCTTTAAACTCACCGGAAATAAAGTACATGACACCCTCCTTTAAAGTCATCTAAAATAAAGTACATGACACCCTCCTTTAAACTCACCTGAATTAAAGTACACGACACCCTCCTTTAAACTCACCTGAAATAAAGAACGTGACACCCTCCTTTAAAGTCATCTAAAATAAAGTACGTGACACCCTCCTTTATGGTCACCTGAAATAAAGTACACGACACCCTCCTTTAAACTCACCTGAAATAAAGTACGTGACACCCTCCTTTATGGTCACCTGAAATAAAGTACACGACACCCTCCTTTAAACTCACCTGAAATAAAGTACGTGACACCCTCCTTTAAAGTCATCTAAAATAAAGTGGATCTGTTCAAATATAGTATTGGTATTATACTGTATTAGTCAGTCTGTGAGTATTCTATGGTATTCTATATGTTTACATCCCACACAACAAACCAAGTTTGGAACTCCCATCATGACTAAAGGAGAAAGATCATGGAGGGATAGCGCACCACGGAATGGCATCGGTAGGGGACTAAACTCTCTGGGATTTAAGGCTTTGACCAAGGCTATCGAGGCAAATGATTGCCCCTGATACAAATAAGGAGTATCGGCCCTTTACGTAATTTTACACTGATGTATGTGTGTACGTCAATACACGTATATATTTATCGTAACAGTATATTATATTTGTATATATTTATATAGATCAGTGGTTCTAAAACGTAACCCATTCGCGACCCATTAAGGAAAACGCTCGATTTTGGCGATCACTTAAAAAGAAATTAGGATAAAAGAAGGAAAATCTACAATAAATTATATTTATCTGCTTAATCAATAAATTAATTTTTTTTTATTAATTTATTTAATCAATTTATTGTATTTAATTAATTAATTAATTAATTTAATTATTTATTTTTTGTTAAGAAAATCAAAAATATATGTACGTGTTTTACATTGGTATTTTTTATTAGTGGTGTGGATTCAGCAATGAGTCCTTAGTGCGTTACGAGTTTTAATCTCATCACAAAGTCTAAAATGTGAATGACCGCCATTGTGTATGAATGCAAGAATGGTCGCGAGGAAGGGGGGAGGAAGACGCCTGACCCTTGAAGTGTGGACATAATTGTGAATGTATTTATTTGTGGGACTCCCCCTTGAAGTGTGGACATTAATTGTGAAAGTGTTTATTTGTGGGACTCCCCCTTACACCCTGATAACAAATGTGACCTTTGTGAAGAGCTGAACATGCAAGTAGATATTTAATTAGGGACAGTCGTGGTACTTCCTTTTTCTGGGTAGATATTGGTATCTCACATACCAATATGTTCTTAGCTAGTGGCCTATATCTGCTTGAGAATAGTGTCGTTGGTCATGTGATTGCTAGAATGACGTAAATAGCGTGTATGTCGCACGGGGCTGACATTGTTTTTCATGTTTTGAAATATCTCATGATAATGCTTTACGAAACAACCGTACAGTTTTTTGATTGTGCTCAACTCAGTAGCCGGATTTAGTCAGCCTTTATAGACAAAATGAATCCTTTTGAAACATTCTCAGATCGCAAACATTAACAGAGTTTCAAAGTGGTAAAAGATTATATTTTTAATTTGAACAACCCCAGGTAGCTGATGCCCTAAACATTACACAATGCTTGACAAATTTTTAAGTGGAAAACATTCAAAGTTTTAACAGCATTCCGATCAAGACAACTTTGTTTCTGATAAATTCTGTACAACTAATGATGTCTGTTGTAAGTTGTCTGTTGTCTGATGTCTGTTATATGTTGTCTGATGTCTCTTGTATGATTATGTTGTCTGATGTCTGTTGTATGTTTCTGAAATCTGTTGTATATTGTCTGTTGTCTGATTATGTTGTCTGATGTCTGTCTATGTTTTCTGATGTATGTTGTCTGATTATGTTGTCTGATATCTGTTGTATGTTGTCTGATGTCTGATTTTGTGTCTGATGTCTATCTATGTTGTCTGATGTCTCTTGTCTGATTATGTTGTCTGATGTCTGTTGTCTGATTATGTTGTCTGATATCTGTTATATGTTGTTTGATATCTGTTATATGTTGTCTGATGTCTCTTGTCTGATTATGTTGTCTGATGTCTGTTGTATGTTTCTGATGTCTCTTGTATGTTGTCTGATGTCAGTTGTCTGATTATGTTGTCTGATGTCTGTTGTATGTTTCTGATGTCTCTTGTATGTTGTCTGATGTCAGTTGTCTGATTATGTTGTCTGATGTCTGTTGTATGTTTCTGATGTCTGTTGTATGTTGTCTGATGTCTGTTGTCTGATGTCTGTTGTATGTTGTCTGATGTCTGTTGTATGTTGTCTGATGTCTGTTGTATATTTCTGATGTCTGTTGTATGTTTCTGATGTCTGTTGTATGTTGTCTGATGTCTGTTGTATGTTGTCTGATGTCTGTTGTCTGATTATGTTGTCTAATATCTGTTATATGTTGTTTGATATCTGTTATATGTTGTCTGATGTCTCTTGTCTGATTATGTTGTCTGATGTCTGTTGTATGTTTCTGATGTCTGTTGTCTGATTATGTTGTCTGATGTCTCTTGTCTGATTATGTTGTCTGATGTCTGTTGTATGTTGTCTGATGTCTGTTGTCTGATGTCTGTTGTCTGATGTCTGTTGTATGTTTCTGATGTCTCTTTATGTTGTCTGATGTCTGTTGTATGTTGTCTGATGTGTGTTGTCTGATTATGTTGTCTGATGTCTGTTATATGTTGTCTGATATCTGTTATATGTTGTCTGATATCTGTTATATGTTGTCTGATATCTGTTATATGTTGTCTGATGTCTCTTGTCTGATTATGTTGTCTGATGTCTGTTGTATGTTTCTGATGTCTGTTGTCTGATTATGTTGTCTGATGTCTCTTGTCTGATTATGTTGTCTGATGTCTGTTGTATGTTGTCTGATGTCTGTTGTATGTTGTCTGATGTCTGTTTCTGATGTCTGTTGTATGTTGTCTGATGTCTGTTGTCTGATTATGTTGTCTGTTATCGGTTTATGTTGTCTAATGTCTGTTGTCTGATGTCTGTTGTCTGATATCTGTTGTATGTTGTCTGATGTCTGTTGTATGTTGTCTGATGTCTGTTGTCTGATGTCTGTTGTCTGATGTCTGTTGTATATTTTATGTTGTCAGTTGATTGATATCTGTTGTATGCGTTCTTTATCAGACGGCGATCTCTCTGGTAAAGCGTCAAAAAAAATAATGAAACTGACATTATAGAACCAAAGTTCTTAAGACCGAAAAATGTGTGCCAGATTATTCAAGTAGCGACAAATGTGGACCCAATCACTTCTGTCAGCCCTGCGTACAGAGCAAAAACAATTCAGCATGTATTTGTTTTTAATTTTCATACAAAACCTACGAGCTCCTGGTAACAAATGGTACAGAACCCACGCCAACTTAATTCATATTTGCCCCTTTTCCCTCCCTGTCACAAACTTATTTTAAATTTTTCCTGTATGTTTTTACCCTTAAAAAAAATCTATAAAATCGTGGAACATTTATGGTATTTGTCAGAGATGTTACAAGTACTCTCCATGCAAATGCAAGTTCGAGTACAAGTACCCAAGTACTAGGACGTTGAAGTACTCGAGTACAGGTAGTTGGTAAAGCCGGTACCAAGTACCCCATCTCAGGTGTTAGTTGATAACCCGCGCATGTTCTGTTATTTATTATCATATCACAATGCAACAATTTAAAAAAAAAAGAAAATTTCCAACACATAAAAACACATTATTTTTAATGTTAACAAATATTTATTTTTGTATTATTTATAAATTCTATCACATAAAGAAATTGATGATTTGAGCTTGTGATAAATGAATGTAATCTTTGTATAAATTCCAATGGTGAAGTAGCAATCATTCAATCATTTGTTTTGTGCCGTCAATGCAGTAACATATCATTGACTGAAATATAAAATTAAAAGTGCTTAAGATTAGTGTGCATAACATATATTTAAAACTAGCAGTGTGCCCGGCGTTTGGCGGGGAGGATGAGTACTCATAGATGGAACAAAAAGGCCTAAATACTGAATGTAAGATTGGTATTTTCATTTCATTAATTAAACGACCAACACTAGCTGATGTGGAGGCAGCAGTCTCAATAAACATATAACGTAAATTGTATCACACTTCGTACACTTGCATAAGGACGAGTTCATTTTACTTGCTTTAAGTTTAAAGTGCACGTTCGAATTTCAAAACGTTCAGGTTTTTTTTTTTTTGGTTCAGTTTTTGAATCAATTGCTGGATAAGTACAAAGACTCGACTATTCCACGACAAACTTAAGTAATTAGTCTGCTGTCACAAGGGGCAGTATTTGCCATCATGATATCTCAGAATTCAGCCTTATCCGAACTTATTCTGATCCATTAATTGCTTGAAATCCGAATTGCTTAATTTCCTTAATTTTTTTTGTTGTAAATTATAACTGTAGCTGGGTTTTTAAAAACTCAGTTTTTCACAAATTCTAACTGCTAAATGTTACATATTCAGTGTATACGAACAGAATCTGGACATTATTATGTGCTAGAAATCGTTCAAATTCCAAAAAAAATTTCAGATTCACATTTTTATACTTTATAAGTCTTTCAAGATGGACGGGTCTGTGGTTGGACTCAATCAATGTATCGGCGGGATGAGACAGGTATCTTAAAAACACTAACTAGATGTCACACATTTTGTTTTCCGACGTCCATCTGTCTGTTTAAGTACAGTCAGAGAGGTTCTTATGGACGAGCGACCTAGCAGTCTAGCTTGCCTCCCCCCTCCCCCCATTTGTTTTATTCTGCAAGTATTATAGAAAGTACAATCCTGTTGGGCTGATAGTTTCATAGTACACATATCCCTTATATAACACTGTCTACTGATACACTGTCTACTGATACACGGTCTACAGGTACATGGTCTACTGATACACGGTCTACTGATACACGGTCTACTGATACATGGTCTACTGATACACGGTTCCGGATACACTGTCTACTGATACACTGTCTACTGATACACTGTCTACTGATACACGGTCTACAGGTACATGGTCTACTGATACACGGTCTACTGATACAAGGTCTACTGATACACTGTCTAGTGATACATGGTATATTGATACACTGTCTAGTGATACACTGTCTACTGATACATGGTCTACTGATACACTCTCTACTGGTACACTGTCTAATGATACATGGTCTACTGATACACGGTCTACTGATACACGGTCTACTGATACACTGTCTACTGATACACGGTCTACTGATACACTGTCTACTGATACATGGTCTACTGATACACTGTCTACTGGTATACTGTCTACTGATACATGGTCTACTGATACACGGTCTACTGATACATGGTCTACTGATACACGGTCTCCGGATACACGGTCTACTGATACACGGTCTACTGATTCACTGTCTACTTATACACTGTCTACTGATACACGGTCTACTGATACATGGTCTATTGATACACTGTCTACTAATACACTGTCTACTGATACACTGTCTAGTGATACACTGTCTACTGATACATGGTCTACTGATACATTGTCTACTGATACATGGTCTACTGATGCACTGTCTACTGATACACGGTCTACTGATACACGGTCTACTGATACACTGTCTACTGATACATGGTTTACTGATTCATGGTGTACAAATACACGGTCTACTGATACACGGTCTACTGATACACTGTCTACTGATACACTGTCTACTGGTACACTGTCTACTGATACACGGTCTACTGATACACGGTCTACTGATACATGGTCTACTGATACACGGTTCCGGATACACTGTCTACTGATACACTGTCTACTGATACATGGTCTACTGATACACGGTCTCCGGATACACGGTCTACTGATACACGGTCTACTGATACACGGTCTACTGATGCACGGTCTACTGATACACTGTCTACTGATACACTGTCTACTGATACACTTTCTAGTGATACACTTTCTAGTGATACACTGTCTAATGATAACTGTCTACTGATACACTGTCTAGTGATACATGGTCTACTGATACATGGTCTACTGATACACAGTCTCCGGATACACGGTCAACTGATACATGGTCTACTGGTACACTCTCTACTGATACACTGTCTAGTGATACACTGTCTACTGATACACTGTCTAGTGATACATGGTCTACTGATACATGGTCTACTGATACACGGTCTCCGGATACACAGTCTACTGATACATGGTCTACTGATACACGGTCTACTGTTACATGGTCTACTGATACACTGTTAGAAAATTGTCACTTCTCTTTTCTACCATGTACATGTAGGTGTGACTGATCTGACTGGTGTGACTGGTGTGACTGACTTGACTGACGTGACTGGTGTGACTGACGTGACTGACGTGACTAACGTGACTGGTGTGACTGGCGTGACTGGTGCAGTGATGGATACAAATGGGTTGAGGCCCAGGGTCTAAAAAATATGGGTTCCTTAACTAGGACATAGATCAAAATGGGAATAAATTCTAAAGATTTGGTTGTTTCTGGTGTCGCTGACAGGATGGGGCCCCAGTCGGGCGTTCTGTGTGTCTGGAGTTTATCCAGCTTTGATTGTCTTTCAAAGAGAATGGGGCACAACCCATATTAAATTATATCGAGATAATGTGTATCTTCTATTTTATACAGCCGATGGCGTCACTATGGTTAATGTCCCCTAATGCGGAAAACTCATGGCACCCCCTGCTCAAGACTTCCACCATGGACAACTTGAACATCTTTTGAATTTTCCTGAACTAGACCATAAAGATTCACATATAATTGTAATATTTGTGAAATAAGTCCTATCGGTCCAAAAGCTTATGACGTTTCAAAGACATAAGATAAAAAACAAATTACACAATATTATCTAATGTGAACGCATTTAAGAACTGCATCAACCAGCAAAAAAAAGTCAAATATTGCTATTTCAAGATAAACTTTATTTAAAATGTTCCTTTCCCGGTCTTCAAAGCGACAAATCTGTCAATCACCCCATCACAATTAATATCTTTCACCAGCATTTTCAATGGATAACATACATATAATTACTATCGTTATTTTAAACTGTGAATGAGCTTGAGACGTTTTCGTTTAATGAAATCTTTTTTTTTTCATTAACAATTCTGTCTTCAGACGAGATTTTCCCGCCTCTCAAAGGTTGCCGCCCGGGTATTTTGAGACTCTTTGAATCAGCATCACAGACAAGCCAACCAGGCAGTCACCACTCCTTAAAGATGCAAGCAAGTGGCAGAAATGCTGAAGTGTATGCAACTGTTAACTTCTTTTGTTTAAACAATACAGTGGATCATATATACGGCATTTTCAGGGTATGCCCATACAGTAAGCAAATATACGGCATTTCAGGGTGTCGGCACATTTTCAGGGTGTCGGCACATTTTCAGGGTGTCGGCACATTTTCAGGGTGTGCCCATACAATAAGCAGATATACGGCATTTCAGGGTGTCGGCACATTTTCAGGGTGTCGGCACATTTTCAGGGTGTCGGCACATTTTCAGGGTGTCGGCACATTTTCAGGGTGTCGGCACAAACGCGTCATGCCACTGAATAATAGACATGGATTTACTTTCTTTAAAAATAAAATGCTTGAAATGTTTTAAGTTAAGGGAATCTCGAGATAAAAATGTTTAAATTATAATGTTAACTGTGTTAGGTGATACATTGTTACAGTACATTTAATATAATGTTAACCGAGTTAGGTTATACATTGTTACATTACATTTCATCTTACCTTCATAAAATGCTGTTCTCTTCATGTCACACAGACCTCCCTGAAAATATATTCTATCAATTTTTTTTAAAACAAAGAGATAATAAAACTTTTTATTTTAATACATTTTCTGTGTCTTTTCGGACTGTGGGTGTATGTTTGTGTGCTGGTGTTTGTGTACATATCTTGTTAGCCTTATTTCCCATCTTGTGTCTGTGTGTTAGTGTTTGTGTACATATCTTGTTAGCCTTTTTTCACATCGTGTGTCTGTGTGTTAGTGTTTGTGTACATATCTTGTTTGCCTTATTTCCCATCGTGTGTTTGTGTTTAATCATTTTTTGTGAGCGTGTAGTTTTTATCAACGTATTTTGTTCTGCGTGTGTTTGTGCTCAAATGCTAGACATATGTTGCATGTTACATTAAATAATTTCAAAATAACATGTATTATTGCTTTAAGTCAGTGACTCTCAAAATTGTACTTGTCGCAATGCACAAAGAGTAGGCTACTGTTTAGTTTTCCTAACCCACCTAAAAAAAAACAGTTTCGCTCTTGTGGCTCACCTTAAAAATAAAGTAGACACAAGGGAGGGAATAAAATTGTCATTAATTTAATGTATCGACATTACCTACAGAGTTGCAGAGTAACGAACATTTTGTTACACAGTTATAATGATTCACTCACGGAGCCATAAACTCTAAATTTACATTTTTCGCGACCCCACTTTGAGAATCACTGATTTAATATAATAGTACTCAGATTCCAAACTATAAATACGTATTTAAAACAAGACACGATAAAAACAGAGTTTTAAAAACTAAAAGTTTTCCAATTTTTTTTTTTTTTGTTTTTTAATTTTGCAGTGCACATGTGTGTACCGCTGCTTTGACCTACCAGCACGAGGTAATCGCGTGCTAGCATATAATCTCGTATCTGTATTATTGATGCAAGGGAAGTAGCCCATTTATTAAAGCCGATCGTCATAATTAACATGGTTATATCCCTTAATTGGTTATGAAATCTTTTTTACTCATAATTGTTTAAAAAAATTAAAAATGGTTAATTAATTGCTAAATTAATTATTGAATAGTGCATTGTCATGAAGCAAGAACATGTAGCAAAATTTCAAGAAATCTATGACTAAAAAGTACCTCAAAATCGATTGCAATTTTTTTCCCAAACAAATAAATAAACAGACGTTTTGAGCTAAGAAAACGGTTAGAAACAATTAAATGGTCACTAATGCATTCAAATTAAAAAAAAAAACATCAACAATAAATAGTTCGGTTTAAATAAAGATGAGTTGCATCATTACAAAATTAAAAGGTTGATTTGTAATTTGACAAATTCAAGAGCGTAAATCAGATTTTCGTCCAGCTAAATATATAGATGAAAGCAGTGGCGTAACCAAATATCGGCGGTGGGTGCGGTTGTGATCCTCCTAGGGTATTTGGCCGTTAACTTGGGGAGAGGCTCTTCTGAACCCTAGGATCTGGCACAAGAGGGTCGGCATTTCACACTCCGCCCCGGACACGACTGCGCTGATTACACCACAGGATGAAATAACCGGCGGCCCAGAGATATGAAATATATGTTCTTGTAGTCTTAGATTTCACAACAATTGTTTGTTTGTTGTTTTGGTGGAAAAAAGATTGAAGTAGTTTGAGGCAAAATAAGTTCGTTTCTAATCATTTATATTAATAATAGAGTAATTCTTAAGATCTCAGTGTCGTGCTACTTTGTGTGTCCAGACTGACTATAGATTAAGATCTCAGTGTCCTGCTACTTTGTGTGTCCAGACTGACTATAGATTAAGATCTCAGTGTCGTGCTACTTTGTGTGTCCAGACTGACTATAGATTAAGATCTCAGTGTCGTGCTACTTTGTGTGTCCAGACTGACTATAGATTAAGATCTCAGTGTCCTGCTACTTTGTGTGTCCAGACTGACTATAGATTAAGATCTCAGTGTCCTGCTACTTTGTGTGTCCAGACTTACTATAGATTAGGTTTTCATTGTCCTACTATGTCAGGTCGTGTGTCCACATTCCCATGCTACCTCTGCTTATTGAATCATTTCGATTCATTTAAAGTTTACTTTAAATAAAATATAACGAGACACAATAGTTTGTGTTCAAAAAACAAATTAATGAAATGTTTACATTTCGAGATACCAGGTATGTTACAATGACAAACTCTGTGAGTATGTTTACTTTTCGAGATACCAGGTATGTTACACTGACTAACTCTGTGAGTATGTTTACTTTTCGAGATACCAGGTATGTTACACTGACTAACTCTGTGAGTATGTTTACTTTTCGAGATACCAGGTATGTTACACTGACTAACTCTGTGAGTATGTTTACATTTCGAGATACCAGGTATGTTACAATGACAGACTCTGTGAGTATGTTTACTTTTCGAGATACCAGGTATGTTACACTGACTAACTCTGTGAGTATGTTTACTTACTGAAGTATGGTAATTGATGTTAGTTCGGACAACTCTGTTATTGATCGGCATTGTGGGCCTGACATTCCCGTCCAACAATGTCATCTGTGTATCTCGCTGTCGTTTTTGTAGGAATCTGATTTTGTCCAGCTGTAAACAATCATTATATCAAAAATATACCATCTCTGGTTATTGTTGGAAATGTTTTAAATATACCATCTCTAGTTATTGTTGGGAATGTTTTAAATTATTGTTTTAATACAAGGCTGACAATAAATATTTTTAAATCATTATCTGCTGGTGTTGTTTTGTTATTTTTTTTAAAGTTAATTATTGATCGATCTAAAAATGATATCTTGTTTGTCAATACACCAAAAACTCGGTATACGAATAGATTGTTTTAGAATTTTTTTGCAAGACGGCAAAAATTTTTTAACAAATTTGTTTTGATATACGAGCATTGCCTTGCAAAACAATATTTTGTTAAATAAATTCAAACTGGATGTACTTGCGAGAATCTGAAATGTGAGCAGTAGGCTACATGTATTTATATTTTACTTTTTGTAATAACTAGAAATACTTTGGTTATTATCTCATACACCTAGTCTCACATGTATAGTTAACATAAATTTGAGTGTATTAAGTGCTGTTACTGTTTTAATTTTGTATTATCATCGGCAAATAGATGATATGTAGGAAAAATAAGTGAGGACCTCCCCCCTCATTTGAAATAAATATAAGAGGTCTGCATTAAGAGGTGTGTAAATAAATGTACGAGGTGTGTAAGTAAATATAAGAGGTGTGTAAATAAATGTACGAGGTGTGTAAATAAATGTACGAGGTGTGTAAATAAATGTACGAGGTGTGTAAATAAATGTCCGAGGTGTGTAAATAAATGTACGAGGTGTGTAAATAAATGTACGAGGTGTGTAAATAAATGTGCGAGGTGTGTAAATAAATGTACGAGGTGTGTAAATAAATGTACGAGGTGTGTAAATAAATGTACGAGGTGTGTAAATAAATGTACGAGGTGTGTAAATAAATGTAAGAGGTGTGTAAATAAATATAAGAGGTGTGTAAATAAATGTACGAGGTGTGTAAATAAATGTACGAGGTGTGTAAATAAATGCAAGAGGTGTGTAAAACTCTGCAAACACAATCCTAATAAAGCGTGACAGTGCTAGCGATGAATAACACTCTCACAGAGTGTTATTTCAAATTTTGCTACATTCTTTCAAAGAAATCATCATACAGGGAAATATGCCATATAGGCTTACAATAATTACTTGATCACTTTATATTATATTTTAAAACCAAAAAAAAAACATCAATAGTGTATTGATAACTATGCATCCAAGTAATTTTAGTTTTCTGATGCCAATCATCCAAGTTGTAATTATTTCTTATGTTTCTTAAATCTGTTTTGATATATCTGATCCATTGTGTTTGGATTATATGGATCTCACATGAACAAATTATATATACTCTTTAACTGAGATTTGATTTTTTTTTATATAAAATATGAAAGTAAAACTATACATGTGTGCATTTATATAGGTGTACTTTGGGGGTTAAAATTAGACTCAATAGTATAATTTTATAGAATAATTAATTCAGTCTCCTAATCTAAATCTCCTAATCGTAGATTTATATGTATATATATATATATATATATATATATATATATATATATATATATATACCGACAAACATATTTCAGGACATACAGGGATAGATAGATAGATAGATAGATAGATAGATAGATAGATAGATAGATAGATAGATAGATAGATAGATAGATAGATAGATAGATAGATAGATAGATAGATAGATAGATAGATAGATAGATAGATAGATAGATAGATAGATAGATAGATAGATAGATAGATAGATAGATAGATAGATAGATAGATAGATAGATAGATAGATAGATAGATAGATAGATAGATAGATAGATAGATAGATAGATAGATAGATGTGGGTGAATGGATAGATAATAGGTGGATTAGATTAGGTAATATAACTTTTCAAAGTCCATCAGATTACACTGGTTTGCGTGATTTTTTTGAGGTCTGAGTTTTTACAATTTTTCTATTTCTATTTTTTCCGCTGATTTCAAATATGTAACTGGTTTTTTTTTCAATCAGGTCAAGTTTTTATTTTACTTGAATTTCTAAAATGCTGCAATAACTGTATTCTAAAGTACCTTGCAATAAATGAGGAAACAACCGATAAAATTCCCATTTTTATAATTTTAGAAATTTATAAAACAGCTAACAATAAATACATTTGTTTATCTTGGTCGTATTTGTTTTCATAAGAGATAGCGAGAAGTTTTCTTTTTATTTAGAGCATTCATTGAACGTGAAGTTTAGGTTATAAACTAATATAAAAAATATGTTTTTAATCTTGTTTGTTTCTAATTTATATTAATTTGAATGTAAAATTTTGCAGTCTACTTTTTTTAGAAGCATCTTGTAAATTTATTTACAAGCAAGGAAAGCAACAAGTGATTCATAAAAACTGTTTGCTCAAGTACTTTGGTGATCGTCATGATGAGAAGAAATCATAAAAAAGATCCAAACAGATTCTGCGACATATGTGGTTCAGTCACTTTGCCGTACAGACAGTCGCCGATCACAAGTTTTGTTCAGAAAAGCTTCATGTACCACATCATGCTTATTTTGCTGTGAAACTTTGCGATCAGGACAAATCTTCTGCACCCCACATATACAGTAAAACAGGTGTCGAGGGTCTACGACAATGGAGCAAGAGGAACCAACTGTCTCTTCCTTTTGGTGTGCCAATGGTTTGGAGGGAAGGAAAGGATCATACTACTGATTGCTATTTTCGCATGACAAATCTAGTTGGTATAAACAGAAAAAATCACAACTGGATGGTATGTGGGGATGTTAAGATTAAAGCACTATCGCTGGGTCTACAAGGTAGCTACACAAAGTACCCATGTTTCCTGTTTATGGGACAGCATGGCAGACAGCACTACGTAAAACTCAATTGGCCAGCAAGACTTCATCTGAAACCAGGTTCCTATAATGTTCTTTCGAATGCTCTTGCCAACCCTCAGAAAATTTTGCTTCCACCATTACACATCAAACTTGGCATAATTAAAAACTTTGTCAAAGCATTAGACAAAAAAGGCTAAGCTTTTGCATTCCTTAAAAACAAAATTTCCACGTATAAGTGAGGCCAAATTGGAAGCAGGGATTTTTGATGGCCCACAAATTAGGGGAGTTGGTAAAAGATCCCAAATTTGAGGAAAGTCAAAATAATAATCAACTCAATGCATGGCGTGCATTTAAGTCTATTGTCCAGAATTTTCTTGGTAACCACTTAAGTCCAGACTACGAACTGATGGTTGAAGAGCTACTTCATGGCTTCAAAGCTCTTGGAGCACGCATGTCTGTGAAAATGCATTTCCTCAGCTCACATTTCGACTATTTTCCTGACAACTGCGGTGATATGAGTGAAGAACATTGGGAGGTGCGTTTCGATCAAGACATTCGTGTGATGGAAGAGCGATACCAGGGACATTGGGATGTAAATATGCTTGCTGACAACTGCTGGTGCCTCAAAAGAGATGATCCAGATGTAGATCACCAACGAAAATCTTTGAAAAAACATTTCTTCCACAATAACTTAATTTTTTTTTCTACATGTATTCTTCAATTTTCATTACAACAGTATTTTTTTAATTTGATATAGAATAAAAACTTGACCTGATTGAAAAAAAAAATTTACATATTTGAAATCAGCAAAAATAAAATGATCGAGAAACATTTTTGAAAAGTCAGACCTCAGAAAAAAAAATTTCAAACGCAGACCAGTGTAATCAATGTAAATATTAATGAAAGAATACAGACATGAAACCATTCAACACACACATTGGATGTTACCTGTGAAGCCTGTATAAAAACTGGTTTATTTAAAATTGCCCAAGTGACAGTCTCTTGGCAGCCCGGATGTGTAAAGGATCCTTCATAAGTAATATAATAATTGGTGTCTGGGATCAGATCCTTCAGATTCAGGTCGATGACACGAGTCTCGAGACCTTGCATAGAATGAAGCAATGACTGGGCATTAAGGAAAATTCTCATTCATACATTTTATAACATTAGATACCAATGTATTGGAGTGGTTCTCAAACTTTATCCACCCAATAACAAAAACATTTTCGGTTTTCGCGACCTAATTATACAGAAAGAAATTTAGATGAAGGCTAGAAAAGTGTTAATGCTGCGGATTAATCACCGTTAACACGTAATTAACGCACTAAAAAATTGCGATTGACATTTTTAACTCAGCACCCAAATGCATTAATTTTGACACAAATGATGTTACTTCAGTGTTAAGAAACTTTGATCAGAAAAGATCAAAATAACTAAGAAAGAAAACACGACCGCATTATCTGTCATGTCAGTTAGATCGGTTTGAAAACAGATCTTTTTTTTATTTTTATTCTGAGGTTCCTTTTTATTTAATAACTACAGATACCTTTGTCTCTACGATGGCTGAGTAATGTTTGCACACAAGTACAACAGAGTAATGGCTGCACACAAGTACAACAGGGTAATGGCTGCACACAAGTACAACAGAGTAATGGATGCACACAAGTACAATAGAGTAATGTCTGCACACAAGTACAGCAGGGTAATGTCTGCACACAAGTACAACAGAGTAATGGCTGCACACAAGTACAACAGAGCAATGGCTACACACAAGTACATCAGAGTAATGGCTGCACATAAGTACAACAGATTCCCTTGCTGACGGCTAAACAAAAGTCTTACAGAAAACGCATCGCGATTTTAAAATGTCTTATAACAATGAATTTCTTTTAATGCCGCCTTTTGTGTAATTTTCCTTTGTACTTGTGTACCTCCCATACATCAATATACAACAGCCCAGTAACTCAAATATGGTGGATTGTGTAACTCAAATATGGTGGATTGTGTAACTCAAATATGATGGATTGTGTAACTCAAATATGGTGAATTGTGTAACTCAAATATGATGGATTGTGTAACTCAAATATGGTGGATTGCGTAACTCAAATATGGTGGATTGTGTGACTCAAATATGGTGGATTGTGTAACTCAAATATGGTGGATTGTGTAACTCAAATATGATGGATTGTGTAACTCAAATATGGTGGATTGTGTAACTCAAATATGTTGGATTGTGTAACTTTCAATTAACAATACATCTTCTGTATAATGTTTATTGTGTGCATGTAACCCTAACTCACAATTTCAATTGACAATACACCTTCTGTATAATGTTTATTGTGTACATGTAACCCTAACTCACAATTTCGATTGACGATACATCTTCTGTATAATGTTTATTGTGTGCATGTAACCCTAACTCACAATTTCAATTGACGATACACCTTCTGTATAATGTTTATTGTGTGCATGTAACCCTAACTCACAATTTCAATTGACTGTCCTATCCCTTGTGATTAAGCTTTAATTACGTTTCATGTTATTGCCTTATTTGGTATTGTTCCACCCCAATGATGCAATCAGTGATGCAATCACCCCAGTGATGCAATCACCCAATGATGCAATTAATGATGCAATCACCTCAGTGATGCAACCGCCCAATGATGCAATCAATGATGCAATCACCCCAGTGATCCAATCACACCAATGATGCAATATGCGTGGGTGAGATATCCTATAAATAGGGAAGTTACCACGGTTGTTTGGGAGACGGAGACATACACACAAGAGAGAGACTAGAGATCCAGGAAAGGGATACTAGGACTAAGTGGACAGTGCAGTCGAGAGTTATAATAGATATAGTTTCGTGTACTGGTTTATAGGTTAGAGCAGCTACCTGTGATTTATTGCCACATCTCTCATAGAATATTGATCTTAGTATTTATCGTGTGTGATAAAGTATAGAATTATACATGTGTTTCATTGATTCATCTTCTCAAGTGTTTATATTGGATTATCATATTCTCATCTGTAAATATCATGCATTAAAAAGTTCAGTTAATTCTTTTACAATACAAGGAGTTGTGTCGTCTGATTTAATTAGAGTACAAGTGGGATACGACATTGACGATACATCTTCTGTTTAATGTTTATTGTGTGCATGTAACCCTAACTCACAATTTCTATTGACGATAACCTTCTGTATAATGTTTATTGTGTGCATGTAACCCTAACTCACAATTTCAATTGACGATACACCTTCTGTATAATGTTTATTGTGTGCATGTAACCCTAACTCACAATTTCAATTGACGATACACCTTCTGTATAATGTTTATTGTTTGCATGTAACCCTAACTCACGATTTCAATTGACGATACACCTTCTGTATAATGTTTATTGTTTGCATGTAACCCTAATTCACAATTTCAATTGACGATACACCTTCTGTATAATGTTTATTGTGTGCATGTAACCCTAACTCACAATTTCAATTGACGATACACCTTCTGTGTAATGTTTATTGTGTGCATGTAACCTTAAAGCTAGTTACGCCACTAGTTGAGCCATTAATGAAGTATTTAGCTAGACATTGAGATACTTGTTAGCTAGACATTGAGATTCTTGTTAGCTAGACATTGAGATTCTTGTTAGCTAGACATTGAGATACTTGTTAGCTAGACATTGAGATACTTGTTAGCTAGACATTGAGATACTTGTTAGCTAGACATTGAGATACTTGTTAGCTAGACATTGAGATACTTGTTAGCTAGACATTGAGATTCTTGTTAGCTAGACATTGAGATACTTGTTAGCTAGACATTGAGATTCTTGTTAGCTAGACATTGAGATTCTTGTTAGCTAGACATTGAGATTCTTGTTAGCTAAACATTGAGATTCTTGTTAGCTAGACATTGAGATTCTTGTTAGCTAGACATTGAGATTCTTGTTAGCTAGACATTGAGATACTTGTTAGCTAGACATTGAGATACTTTGTAGCTAGACATTGAGATTCTTGTTAGCTAGACATTGAGATACTTGTTAGCTAGACATTGAGATTCTTGTTAGCTAGACATTGAGATTCTTGTTAGCTAGACATTGAGATTCTTGTTAGCTAGACATTGAGATTCTTGTTAGCTAGACATTGAGATTCTTGTTAGCTAAACATTGAGATTCTTTTTAGCTAAACATTGAGATTCTTGTTAGCTAGACATTGAGATTCTTGTTAGCTAGACATTGAGATTTTTGTTAGCTAGACATTGAGATTCTTGTTAGCTAGACATTGAGATTCTTGTTAGCTAAACATTGAGATTCTTGTTAGCTCGACATTGAGATTCTTGTTAGCTAGACATTGAGATTCTTGTTAGCTAGACATTGAGATTCTTGTTAGCTAGACATTGAGATACTTGTTAGCTAGACATTGAGATTATTGTTAGCTAGACATTGAGATTCTTGTTAGCTAGACATTGAGATACTTGTTAGCTAGACATTGAGATTCTTGTTAGCTAGACATTGAGATTCTTGTTAGCTAGACATTGAGATTCTTGTTAGCTAGACATTGAGATTCTTGTTAGCTAAACATTGAGATTCTTGTTAGCTAGACATTGAGATTCTTGTTAGCTAGACATTGAGATTCTTGTTAGCTAGACATTGAGATACTTGTTAGCTAGACATTGAGATACTTTGTAGCTAGACATTGAGATTCTTGTTAGCTAGACATTGAGATACTTGTTAGCTAGACATTGAGATTCTTGTTAGCTAGACATTGAGATTCTTGTTAGCTAGACATTGAGATTCTTGTTAGCTAGACATTGAGATTCTTGTTAGCTAGACATTGAGATTCTTGATAGCTAGACATTGAGATTCTTGTTAGCTAAACATTGAGATTCTTTTTAGCTAAACGTTGAGATTCTTGTTAGCTAGACATTGAGATTCTTGTTAGCTAGACATTGAGATTCTTGTTAGCTAAACATTGAGATTCTTGTTAGCTAGACATTGAGATTTTTGTTAGCTAGACATTGAGATTCTTGTTAGCTAGACATTGAGATTCTTTTTAGCTAGACATTGAGATTCTTGTTAGCTAAACATTGAGATTCTTTTTAGCTAGACATTGAGATTCTTGTTAGCTAGACATTGAGATTCTTGTTAGCTAAACATTGAGATTCTTGTTAGCTCGACATTGAGATTCTTGTTAGCTAGACATTGAGATTCTTGTTAGCTAGACATTGAGATTCTTGTTAGCTAGACATTGAGATACTTGTTAGCTAGACATTGAGATTATTGTTAGCTAGACATTGAGATTTTTGTTAGCTAGACATTGAGATTCTTGTTAGCTAGACATTGAGATACTTGTTAGCTAGACATTGAGATACTTGTTAGCTAGACATTAAGATTCTTGTTAGCTAGACATTGAGATTCTTGTTAGCTAGACATTGAGATACTTGTTAGCTAGACATTGAGATACTTGTTAGCTAGACATTGAGATACTTGTTTCTTACTTTGTTGAGGTATACTTGAGGCTCTGTCCAGTAAAAATGTTAACGCTTTATTGATTCTTTCTGAATTGGTCGTAATCTGAAATATATCATCCGACTTTAAAAAGTAGATTAGGTCAGAACAAATAATTGTTTCATTTTTACATTCAGTGTACTCACTATTACCGTGGATATAAATCAATGGTTTAATTAGGTAAAATCAATAACGGTAGCTCTAGTTTTACCTCAGCAAATATCGCAAGTATAGCAATCCCATAGGGCATTGGTCTCGCTTCTGGCAATGATTTAAATAAATTACTGTTATAGCAGACAAAATGGATCTGTGAACAGAATTTTTTTTTTAAAAAAAGCATCGTAGATCTAAATAAAATCGAGAAATAGACACTATGTACGTAAATTTTAATAACCAACCAAACCAAGCAACCAACCAAACCATCTAACCAAACCAATCAAACAAACCAACCGAATCAACCAATCAAACCAATCAACCAAACTCGTCACAAATTACGTTTTACCCGTCAACGCTAACCAACCAAACCAAACCAAACAACCAACCAAACCAACCAACCAAACTAGCTAACCAAACCAACTAACCAAACCAACCAATCAATTCAACCCAACCAAACCAAACACTATTAGGTAAAGATATGGGTGCCAATTTAAGCCACCTACCTAATATGACACCTTCATAATGTGCAGAAATAACCCACATTTCATACGTCACAAATTACGTTTTACCCGTCAACGCTAATAACTTAGGATTATTTGTTTAAACAGTAATTAATTCTCTCAATGTTAAAATCAAAACAAAGCATTAAAAGAATAAGATTTTATAAAAATTCACTGAAAAGTAAAAATAAATACTTCATTATGACATTTTGCAGCACAGAGACAAGTTGGTGTGGCACGATACAGCAACTGCGCGCAAGTTCAATTCGGCTTCTAACTTTCTTAATTTCTTACACGCTGTTCTTATACATACGGATATTACGTGCATCGCCATTCTTACGTCTTTTGGGGACCCTTAGACAGAGGTGAACTTTGGGAAGGGGGGCTAGAGTCGCAAGACTGATATACATGGGGTGGGGGCTAAAGGTAAAACTGAGTCATTTTGAAATCCCCTATCTGTGGAAGAATGTTACGGCACAATAACAGTGTAACCTAAGGTACCTGCCAGATTGGCCTTTCCATAAGTAACTCTCTGAATGCATCCTAATATAAATCAAGAACAATTGATTCATTCACTGTTTATAAATAAATCACCTCCGCAGCAAAAGATTTTCCGTCTATCCTGTGCTCTGATCCATGGCTGTTATTTTTACCAAAATGTATGTGTATCTGAGTGATCTTGTAGGAGTAGAGGAAAGGGCCGTCACTGAAACTTCCATTGTTGGCTGCTATATTATCTACCATCAGGATCAGATTGTTGCCTGCATTTAGAAATGTACCGTTCACCTGAAAATGTACAATTACATTGTTGTTTTTTTCTGAAACTTTTTTTTAATGTACGGTCCCACACAAACGTTATTATACTGTAATACTCACTGGCACGTTACTGAACATTGAAATATAAATAAGGGATGCTGAATACACTGCATTAACGAGCGATTAACACGTCAAAAAAATTGCAATTATAATTTTTAATTCAACACCTAAGAGAAGCGCCAAATTGGTAAATGGCCGGATTCCAGTCTACAATTTGAGATCAAGGTCCGTTCACTTACTTCGTAGATCAACTACCCCACCCTGTTGCAATTCTCACACACCCACCCACCCCTAGGTATGAAGACAAAAGTCCAACTTGTAACATAAAATAAAGATGTTTTTTGTTATATTCCCTTTCGACAAGCAAACCCCCCTGACCCCTTCTCGGTCGATGTAAAAAGAGAAACGTTTCATTCACTAGTATAAATTATTTACTGTATGGATGCTGTAGGGTATTGATTGACGCAAAAGAAAAACAGGTGTTTAGTTAACCCTGATAGACTTAGGTCACAATAACGAGATGCTAGAAATTTGTTTTATAATTTTTTTGTTCGCATAATTGTTAGTGCATTTGAAAATACAGCATCTTGCTGGTTAATTTTTCAATAGCTGCAATAATAGTTTCATTTACATGACATCTGTCAATCTGTGTCTAGATTCGGCTGATGTAAAAGAATCTGGACTTGATAATGATGATAAACAAACATCAGAATAACCACAAAAGAAAGCGTGAATGCAGGAATTATCATCAGATTCTGAAGATGAGCCATTGATACCTCGATCCACCCCAACAGTTGACAAACACAGACTGGAGCAACAAATTGAAAATGATTTGGATAGAACAAAGTGGTGGACATGAGGACATTTACCCAGTTTTTAGCTCAGTTAGCGAAAAAATGTTTATCATGCCCTGTCACAACTGTCCCTTGTGAACGTCACTTTTCTGAGTTATTAACAAGAAGAGAGCAAAATATTGGTATCTGGGGGGGGGGGGGGGGGTAAACAAGACACGCGTGGGCGAAGTGCTACAAAATATGTGAACATGGGTTAAAATACGTCATACATCACGAGAATAACACGTGTTTGGCATTGTTGTTGCTTAAGGGGCTGTCCATTAATTACGTCAACAAAATAGGGGAGAGGGTGGGAGGTCAAGAAAAGTTGACGTCAACAATGTTACTTTTTTAAATTTAATATAATTACTTAATAAATAGGAAAATTAAGCAGCGTTTGTAGTTCTGTGTTACACACTCGCTTAACATTCAGTATTTTAATTAAACTAACTATATTCATACTAATTTTGCCACATAAACATTTTGGAAGCCACCTTTTTTAGGGGGGAGGGTAATCAAATGTTGACGTAATTTTATAGGGGGGGTCTCTGGAAGTTTGACAAGTTGTTGACCAGGGGGATGGGGGGGGGGGGTAAAAATCGCCAAAAATTTGTTGACATAAATAATGGACAGCCCCTAAAATGAAAATTTCGGTATCGGTATCGGTAAAAATGCTGGGGGAAGATATCGGTATCGGACTATCGGTAAAAAGGCATATCGGTCGCTCCCCAGATAAGACTGCTTCAGTTAATTAAACTCTTTTATCAATCAAATTAACTTTTTTAAGATGTTATGTTGATAGATTAAAGAAATGTTACAAACAATAAATAAAGTATTTTTTCGAATAAATGTACGTTAATTTTCGATTAAATTTTTAATTATGCGTTAATTTCGATTAAATTTTTTAAATCGAAAAGCAGCTCTAATATAAATATTAACTCGTTTGTTCATTGAACTTTCAAAAAATAATGCATTGGTTAGGACTCTGTATCCCCCGTGTTGCTTTGTGGGTAGAGTAGCTACATTTTGGTCTGTGTGGGTAGAGTAGCTACATTTTGGTCTGTGTGGGTAGAGTAGCTACATTTTGGTCTGTGTGGGTAGAGTAGCTACATTTTGGTCTGTGTGGGTAGAGTAGCTACATTTTGGTCTGTGTGGGTAGAGTAGCTACATTTTGGTCTGTTCATTCTTAAATGCTGCCTCTCTATAGGGCCTCTCTCTACGTCTCCTTACATGGTACTCCGGATTTATAGTTTTTTCAAAAAGGTGTATGATATAAAGCTTGAGCTAGCTATATCAGCTTTCAGTGTTTTCACTGTGTTCGATGATGGTTGTTGAGGACCCAACAGGTCGCTATGCTAATACTCATTAGTGTAAGGAGATAATGTCATTCCGACGACGTATCCTACTTCCATTTAAGTGCATTGATTACATCCCATATGTCCAGTAGTGTTGCCGAAAGAATCTCAATCCGGTAGAATGGTTTGTCTACAGAAACAACTGAACTGTATATCGTCTGGGGACGGATGGTCGTATAGTAAAGCGCTCGACTGTCAACCTGAGGTTCGCTGGTTCGATCTTAATTGTGTGGTTCATTTTAGTTCTGTGGCTCATTTTATATTTCATTTTGGTTGTGTGGCTCATTTTATATTTCATCTTAGCTCTGTGGCTCATTTTATATTTCGTCTTAGTTATGTGGCTCATTTTATATTTCATTTTGGTTTTATGGCTCATTTTATATTTCATTTTGGTTGTGTGGCTCATTTTATGTTTCATCTTTGGTTGTGTAATTCACAGATTAACAGAAAATAAATGTACACTAGAAAAAATGTACATTTCTTTTTCTTTTTTTTTTCCTAGCAAATATCAACTTCAAGTATCACTTCAAATGTCAACTTCAAGTATCACTTTAAATATCGACTTCAAGTATCACTTCAAGTATCACTTTAAATATCAACTTTAAGTATCACTTTAAATATCAACTTCAAGTATCACTTTAAATATCGACTTCAAGTATCACTTCAAGTATCACTTTAAATATTAACTTTAAGTATCACTTTAAATATCAACTTCAAGTATCACTTTAAATATCAACTTCAAGTATCACTTTAAATATCAACTTCAAGTATCACTTTAAATATCGACTTCAAGTATCACTTCAAGTATCACTTTAAATATCAACTTTAAGTATCACTTCAAGTATCACTTTAAATATTAACTTTAAGTATCACTTTAAATATCAACTTCAAGTATCACTTTAAATATCGACTTCAAGTATCACTTCAAGTATCACTTTAAATATTAACTTTAAGTATCACTTTAAATATCAACTTCAAGTACCACTTTAAATATTAACTTTAAGTATCACTTTAAATATCAACTTCAAGTACCACTTTAAATATTAACTTTAAGTATCACTTTAAATATCAACTTCAAGTACCACTTTAAATATTAACTTTAAGTATCACTTTAAATATCAACTTCAAGTATCACTTTAAATATTAACTTTAAGTATCACTTTAAATATCAACTTCAAGTATCACTTTAAATATCAACTTCAAGTATCACTTTAAATATCAACTTCAAGTATCACTTTAAATATCAACTTCAAGTATCACTTCAAGTATCACTTTAAATATTAACTTTAAGTATCACTTTAAATATCAACTTCAAGTATCACTTTAAATATTAACTTTCAGTATCACTTTAAATATCAACTTCAAGTATCACTTCAAATGTCAACTTACTTTATTGGGTATATCAAAATTCATTCGTCTCAGTTTTGGGTCAAATAAAAGCCAGCGAGGTTCGATGTTTATGGGTGATTGGAATCTACCGGACTGACACAAAACCCAGTCTGGGTTTAAATAGCCCCAGTGTTGTGGACCTATGATGTGAAAGATAGAATATGTTATATTGAGAACATAATAAAATTGTGTGGATTATATGGTCAAGACAACATAATCATGAACATTTTTATGAATGTAAACATAAAATGTATACAATGTCAGATTGTCATTCTATGTTCCTTAGATGCCTTAAGTACTAAATAAATGTAGTAACCCCCCTCCACCCCCTTCCCTATCTGAATATATTAGCATTTCTATTTTTTCCAAACTGAGTATCAATCTTCATTTGTATTGGAAATGTTATAGGGCCACCTAACAAAGAATGATGCATGAGTTTTAGAATAAATGATTTTAGCATTAAACTTGTGTTGCTCACTGTGGAGAAATAGTATAGTCTAAGTTTGATGACGCAATTCGGTAGGCTCCGCCCACCACATTATCCATGGCATCTTTCCGCCATCTTGAGTTGTAGTTTATTGTGAGTTCTAGTGCATACGTCATTTGGTAGAAATGACGTATACTAAACCTACAGTGGGGAGCACATGCTTTGTTTTATTAGTCGAGCTCTGGGCATCATAGGACGTGGATGAATACTGTAGAAAGAGTCTTGCTTTGGGCATCGAGATATGTGAGTGCATGTTGATAGTTAGTTATTGTACTCCTGCTGAATTCACCTTTATGTCAGCTCATGTTCAAGAATTAAATACTATTATTGTTGTTACTTCAACTGGAGTCGACTTCGTTTATTAGTGTTGACTGGAATTCTTACATCTACTACCAGTATAAAATAACTTTAAGTAATATTTCAAGAAGAGACCCGTAACACTCACATATTGGAAGAGGAAGCATCCCCAGATTATGTGAACAAATCAGATGAACTTTTTTTATAGAAATATTATAATTATAATTCTAAATACATTAAGACTAAAATAATAATGAATGAAAAATTCATTTGACATTAGAAAGCATGATTTCATCTTGTTTAGGATTTAACATTACTGTATGGCACATCACTCCGTAAACTCTCTAGAATTTAAATATACTTCTGAACTGGGTGCAGTGGCGTAACTGTGGAGGTGGCTACGGGGGGGGGAGTGGAGCAATCACTTTGTCACCACCAAGCTGATTTATTTTTATAACAGTTACATGCAATGTGTATTCCATGTGTATGACTTACTGAGACTGAGAGGTGTACAATGATTAAATAAAATAATGAGTTCAAGTATTATCATTTCGTAAAACAAGTATAGCCTACTATTACAGAGTAAAACAAGTATAGCCTACTATTACACAGTAAATTATATTTTATGAATACAAGTTTTCTGATTTATTTCATGTATGTTTTAATTTGTCCCATAATAAACATATTTAGCGTCGTCATTTATTCCACTGATATTTGATTTAATAATTGTTACGTACATTTCTTTTTAGAGCATTTTCGAAAAAAAATGCTCTATTGTCCCCGTTTTGTCTGTCTGTCTGTCTGTCCGTCCGTCCGTCCGTCATCACCCTAGATCTCAACAACCATAAGTCCTAGACCCATGATGTATATATCCTTTTGTAGGTCTTGGCCTGCCAAGAAATTACTTTTTTCCATTTCGCGATCTGACCTCTCAGGGCCGTAAAAGGGGGCCTTAGTACCGTTTTTTACTATATAAGCTATATTAATAAAGGAGCGCTGTATCTCAGCAACTATAAGTCCTAGACCCATGATGTATATATCATTTTGTAGGTCTTGGCCTGCCATGTGTACGTCAAAAGTTCATTTCGCGATAGGACCTCTAAGGGCCGGGCTTCAGGGCTCCTAAGGGGCTTATATATTATATATACACCTTGTACGTTCATTTGGTGCGAAATACTGCAGCACGTAGTTTCACCAAGATTTATTAAGAAACTCATCAAATGAAATAGTAAGCTTGTGTTTTGAGTTTTATTGAAAGTATCAGAGCTATGCAACAATTGACGGAGTTTTCGGACGATTAAATGACTATAATTTAGAATGTTTTCAATTATGAGTCCTATTTCAGTAACCACAAACCACTTGTAGTTAGATTTAACAGACAATAATTTTTTTTCAAATATAAAGAAACGTCTTTATAATTTTTTTTTTACAAATATATGCATTACACAATTGAATTTATAAACATTTCCAAAATTTACAAATATTTACTGAAAGCTAACAAACGTACTGATACATAACACGAAAATGCGCTAACACGTCCTGTGTCCAGAATGGAACAGGCTTAATTGCTTGTTTATAAATACACGTGCAAAAAATTTGTAAAATAGTAAGAAAAAGTTTTTTTTAGGAATAACTTAACTGCCATCCAGTAAAATATGAAATTTATAAGAATAACTTACCTGCTAGACCTTCATAAGCCCACCATGTAGCCCAAGGAGAGTTGGAACCTGCAAAATTAGTCACATATGGTTATAATATAGTCACATATGGTTATAATATAGTCACATACAGTTATAATATAGTCACATAAGTTATAGTATAGTCACATATGGTTATAATATAGTCACATACAGTTATACTAAGTTATAGTATAGTCACATATGGTTATAATATAATTGTTACCGGCAAAGTGTGAAATGCCGGCATTCTATAGAATGCCTAGGCAATGTATAGAATGCCTGGTGGTTTTAGGCAAAGTATAAAATTTTTAAATTGTACATACTTTTCCTAGGCATTCTATACAATGCCTAGGCATTGTATAGAATGACTAGTGTCTTTTTGGCAAAGTATAAAATTTTTAAATTGTGCATACTTTTCCTAGGTATTCTATACAATGCCTAGGCATTGTATAGAATGACTAGTTTCGTTTTGGCAAAGTATCAGAAAAGAACAACAAAAGCCTTTATTGATAAAAAAGTATTTTAATATGGAATGAATGCAAAATAAAGCATATGATGTTCATACCGGAAAAAAACAACGACAGCGGAGCTGAGATTGAAGTATTTGCTTCAGCAGGTAAGACTGGATTCACACTTAGAATTGTACTATACTTAATTTTCTTCTTTCATACAAAACACTTCGCATTTTGGTACTTTGATCTGTCATGTTCATATTTCACGAATTAGGGAAGAATTGATAAATAATAAAAAGATGTTGTTTCTGGTGAAAACAAGCAGAACACAACTGGAATGAGCTACTTGTGGCAGCAGGGAAGACTAGAATGGCATTTTGAATTGCATTTAATTTTCTTTTTCACACAAAGACACCTCATGGTCGTCATTGTTGTCTCTCTTAAACTGTCCGTTGTCACCTCCCGGTCTACTTCTAGAGTCGTCACACCTTTGCTGTTTAATTGTTTTCTGACCACCTTGTCCTAAGTCGTCTGTCACCTTGTCAACCATTATTTGCATTACTCCAAGGCAAGCCGAGAGAGGGGTAGGGGGTCATAGCCAGGGGGCCCGCATCTGAAAGGGGGCCCGGCCGCCCGGACATGTCAATTTTTTCACCACTCATTGTTTAAATAGGGGTCCGCAAAGATGTCCTGCCCTGGGGCCCTACTTGGCTCTCGGCGCCTCTGATTACTCCTACTTCTGATATATCTTCTTATCTTACAACGTCGAAGAGATTGTCTGTCTCTAATTCTACTCTAATTCCTAACAAAGCCAATTACATACTTTGCCAAACGGGAACTCGGCATTTTATAGAATGCCTAGGCAATGTATGAAATAGCAATTTATTTCATACTCTGCCTGAAATATTTAGGCATTCTATACATTGCCTAGGCATTCTATAGAATGCCGGATTTCACACTTTGCCGGTAACATAGTCACATACAGTTATAATACAGTCACATACAGTTATAATATAGTCACATACATTTATAAAATAGTCACAAAATAATATAGTGACATACAGTTATTTAGTCACAGTTATATAATCACATTCAGTTATACATAGCCACATTCAGTTATATAATTACATACAGTTTAAAAGACACATAGTTATATAGTCATAGTAAGTCATAAAAAGTTATAAAGTCAAAGTCAGTCATATATAGAGTCATAGTTATATAGTCAACGACATTTATTCAGACACATAGTTATATAGTCAACGACATTTATTCAGACGCATAGTTATATAGTCAACGACATTTATTCAGACATATAGTCAACGACATTTATTCAGACGCATAGTTATATAGTCAATGACATTTATTCAGACATATAGTTATATAGTCAACGACATTTATTCAGACACATAGTTATATAGTCAACGACATTTATTCAGACGCATAGTTATATAGTCAATGACATTTATTCAGATGCATAGTTATATAGTCCCTTAGACTTATACAGTCACTAGGGTTTCTCATTTCCCGGGACACCGGGATAAAAGAATTTCGGCCCAGAAATGAAACTAATTTTTAAACGTTTTAAATAGATTGAACACATAAGAGTGTAGAAATAGTCCTGGCTCTATTCTCTTCACTCCTTCACTCAAGGACTTTGTGACCTAGGGCGATGTATATGCCATTTGGGTGGGGGGAATTAAATTACTAGAAAAAAAAAATGTATATATAAATAAATAAATAAAGTACAAACATCTTTCCTATTTAAGACCATTCATTTTTAAGAAAATTCATTTTTAAGAAAATTCATTTTAAGACTTAATTTCCAAGAACTTTTTGAAGGAGTAAAAGGGGAGGACTGCTATGTGTAAAACAAATATTATCAGCGATATATAAAACAGTTTCATGAGTAACAGAAATCATGTATGAAAAGTGAATGCAAGTTGTCCGGTCTGGTGTTAAGAAATATATAGTGTAGTCATAGTGTCCGGAAAGTATAGCCAAGTAATGTACAATAAAACACATTTGTTTTCATGATTATTTCATTTATTCAAAGGCGGGCTGAAGAACAATTGAAAACGATATCTCAGTATATTTTCTGTGGTGACGATGATTGGCTCTTTGTGTGTAGAACAACATTCTTTTTTGTGACAACAAGTTCTGTCAAAGTTTGATTAATGTCACAGTTCAGTTAAAGTTTGATTCATGTTACAAAACAGAGATAGTTTGATTCATGTCACAATTCAGAGATAGTTTGATTCATGTCACAGTTCAGTCAAAGTTTGATTCATGTCACAGTTCAGTCAAAGTTTGATTCATGTCACAGTTCAGTCAAAGTTTGATTCATGTCACAGTTCAGAGATAGTTTGATTCATGTCACAGTTCAGTCAAAGTTTGATTCATGTCACAGCTCAGTCAAAGTTTAATTCATGTCACAATTCAGGGATAGTTTGATTAATGTCACAGTTCAGTTAAAGTCTGATTCATGTCACGATTCAGAGATAGTTTGATTCATGTCACAGTTCAGTCAAAGTCTGATTCATGTCATTTATTCCCCTCCCCTCAATAATTTAAAACACCGCATCTTACAAAAATAATTGGCAGATATCCATGATGGAGAGTTTGGTGTTGAAAACGTCCTTGTGAATCGTGTACAACTTATTGTTCACCCATCAGAAACATTGCCATAGATCATCACACGTACGTGCTGGTTAAAATAGGATGTTGCATCATCTTGTAAAATGTTCCTAGGCTTAAGGGCTTCTAAAGAAAGTTTTTGAGAACCGTCCAATGTCTGCATTTCGAACTTAGGCGGCAAACTTTCTTTAAACATCAATGACAAAACAAAAATAAATGTTCTCTTTGGACCCAGACGTCAGTCTAAATTTTAGAAATATTCAAGCTTGACGCTAAACAACAATCCTACAGTTTTATGGTAGGCCTTGTCCACTACAACAGTTTTATGGTAGGCCTTGTCCACTATTACAGTTTTATGGTAGGCCTTGTCCACTACGGAAAATTTATTTTCAGACTTTTTTCTCTCTCCTGTAACACTGATCTTGGAAAAAAAATAAGAAGAAAATGTTTTCAATTTAGAAAAAAAACTATTCTGTTGATTATTACTTTGTGTTTACTAACCCTCATTCTAACGTCGTCTGATAATTAAATCTAACAAGTTTTGTTTCTATATGATATTATGATAAAATAATACACCAAGATCTTAGTTTTCTAATTCGTTGAAAATAGTCGAAACTAGATCCCTGATATTATCAAAAAAAAAAAAACAGAATCCACCATCTGCCCTCCCCTAGCCTACAATGTACTGTAATAGAAACCAGCCAATGAAGATGTACCCAGCTGTTGGTCAGAGTCCTTCGGTAGAAACTTTTGATTGGATTGTCTCGAGATTCTGGGTTTATTTAAGTAGTTCATTTAGAGATAACCTCACTCGAAGAAGAGTAACATTTCCTTTAATATCCCCCCTCCCCCCGCTCATCCTTTTTTTTTTACCTTGGTTATTCTAACTAGTTAACCTTTTCCTGAATTATCTGGCAACAAAAGAATCGATTTCATTCAATGTGCCAGTTTGTCCTCAAGTATCCAATTATACTTTTGTACAAATAATGACGAGATTGATTCATTTTTTACTGGTTGATAAGGATGTATCAGATGAGATAATGGTTTAAGCCAAGTTTAGTTTCAACTTCCTGTTATAAAACAAAATTCTGGCCATTATGATCTGAAACTGAAGTAAATGATGACAGTGTGGAGTGTAAAATATTGTCCTCACCTTTACGTTATTACAATACAAGGTTAATCTATACTCGAAGTAAATTATAAATCAGTTAGGACCTATGGTTTGGACTGTAACATACTGTTCGCACCTTTAAGTTACTATCACTGAATGAGACTAAAACTAAGCTCACAGTAAATGATGTCAGTTTGGACTGTAAAATATTGTCCTCAATTATTTTGTCCCCACGCCAGGGAGTCGAGTTTTAAAGAAAAAAATCTATTAGTTTCTCAGCAGAGGAAATTGATTTTGGTTTGATCGAGAACTGGCTAGTCTTGTACTCTCTCTCTCTCTCTCTCTCTCTCTCTCTCTCTCTCTCTCTCTCTCTCTCTCTCTCTCTCTCTCTCTCTCTCTCTCTCTCTCTCTCTCTCTCTTTTACTCTGTCTCTCTCTTTCTCTTCTTATTCTTCCTCTCTTCTCTCTTTCTTCATTTTATTTCAGTTCTCTTTTGTTTTCTCTAAACGAATTACAACCAGAGATTTAAAAGATAGACAGAACAGATGATATCCTCACATAATGTATTCAAGTCTATGGAACGTGTATATACAGGTTGCCTTCAATTAAGTAAAGTTTAATTTTACGTTCGGCTATGACAATAAATGTATAACTGTCTGTTTATAATTAGAGATACAAATAACTGTATGTCTATAATTAGAGATTCATTTAACTGTCTGTCTATAATTAGAGATACATTTAACTGTCTGTCTATAATTAGAGATACATTTAACTGTCTGTTTATAATTAGAGATACATTTAACTGTCTGTCTATAATTAGAGATACATTTAACTGTCTGTTTATAATCAGAGATACATTTAACTGCCTGTCTATAATTAGAGATACATTTAACTGTCTGTCTGTAATTAGAGATACATTTAACTGCCTGTCTATAATTAGAGATACATTTAACTGTCTGTCTATAATTAGAGATACATTTAACTGTCTGTCTATAATTAGAGATGCATTTTAAAACATTTAAAAAAAAACATGAAAAATAGTAAAATGAAAAATATATTCGTTGAATATCAGGGTGTTTCACGTTAAATAGTTTATAAAATGTTAAAAATCAGACCCATGTTAAAATATTATTTCTTTTGGTCAAAGAAATGTGTATAGAATATTACTTCAATGGAACTTAACTTAATACTGTCTCACGGGCAGTGGAGTTGACCACTTGAAGTAAAAACAAAGCATCCTATTAATAGTCACAGCGGAAAAACAGATGAACAATGAAATAATTTAATACAAGGGTGGTTTTACTTTAGTACATGGTGGCTAGGGTGGTTCATTGAGACATGGCAAAAAATGAAATGTGTGCTATAGAGCAAGACACCCTCCCAAGTTTTTACATCTGCTAATAGTAAAGTTTTGGCTTTAAATTCTAATTACAAGACAGTGCTCAAGAGCAATATAATATCCAAATTTTACGAAATTCGAGCAAAATGAAGCAATACGCATATGTTGAATGTTTTAAAATTACAACCAGCAAAAGTTTTTTTAATATCAACGTTTAACATTCTTTTGCAAATCAACCACTAAGCTTAAACATAAATTATGGTTATTGACATTTGTCACAATTAAAAGGTCAAATTGTGCTATTCCATAAAAAAACATGAAAATTTAACCAACTCAAATTCAAGTCACAAAAGCATGCATTATCATTCAATGTTATTGTTAATCTGACATTAAGGCCTGAACAGCAGACTTTTTGTTGATTTGTGTTGGAACAGCCTTGCGGTTTGCTTCCACTACTTGCAATAAGAGTTGTTTTTCTTCTTCGTCGTTGGTAAGCAGAGTGTTGTATTTTTCAAAAAGCTTCACCGCTCGTTCTGCAGTGTCGTTCACAACACGTAATGACTTGAATCGTGTCTGGCCATATCGATACTGTTCACTTGCAGGCCACTCTTGTGGTGGCAAATCAAGAAAGGCACTGTCAATGTTATAACAACAAAGAAGGTTCCCCGTTCTGGTAGTTGCAAAGTCACCTAAACATACATCTGGTTTCATTAGAATTGATGAATCTCCACGCTCTTTTCGTTCGCCAGCCTCACGGGTCATTCACTGCACAATTCCCATCTTTGCAGCATCTGTCACATGATCTGAGAGCAGGGCTAATCCAACAAGCTCGAATGAAAGATACCAGAGATGATTTTCTAGGACCTTTCTTGCATCTATACTGATGTCAGGATCGATGATCTGGTAACTGCTGAGATCAGTCCACAGCTGTAAATCATTGGATGGAGCTTCAATTGCACGAGGAGCAGTTACCCAATGCTTGGTGTAAATTAGTACACCAAACTTAACAAAGCGCTCAACTTGGGCTTCTCCTTTCTTTGTAAGCTTGAATACATCTGTTTGGTTGTGGAAGAGATATATTTTCATGGCATAAATTAATTTTGCCATCCAGTGAGCACGATGTACTTACTGGTCCTGGAGCCCTTCAGTGGATTGTACACGGTGGATGTCACAAAACAATCAGAGTCAACTCAATAAGCTCCATGTAATCATCTCTGACTTGTTCCATTAGGTGCTCTTTTGATGAGGACTGCAATGGTTGCATCTGATAAACTGGAAGCTTCGGGTGTCACCTGGAATTCTGAAAAATTCTGCCTGGTGATGACAGCCTTTGAATCGTTTGAAAAGCGGGATATCTGGGGAGTTTGAAGGTCCACAGCAGATGGTGAAAACCTTTGACTAGATGATCTCAATTACATGATGACGACAGGATAACCAATGAAGTTCACGATCTAGCCTGTTTTCAAGGCCAACACATACTACATTTATTCTGCCGGTATTTACTGAGGTTGTGTCAAAGTTCATAGCCTGAACCTTCTCAACCAGCTGCCACTCCACCAACAAATTGTGAACAGCATTTGCTTCATTCTCACCAGTTCCAGAGCTCACCTTTGGCATACCTAACAGTTTGTCCATCCCATCACCAGAAACTAAAACTGGTAGCCTGTCAACTGAGCCTTCCCCAAATATTTCTGGAAGTATCTTTCCATCCCAATGGATTACTAATGAGCAAGTAGGCTCAAAATTTTCTTTCATTGCTTTAGAAACTTCATGCCTAGCACTTGACTCGTTGAATAGTGCTAAGTGGAATAGGAAGTGCATTTGAATCATGACCATGGGCTACAGCAATAGGAATAAGTAGTCGAACAGCTTCATGATCAGATGTTTTATTACGGTCAAAGGCACTTGTTACACTTGGATTGAACAACTGGTTTTCTTGCCTTGCTGTTTACCTGATTTCCTAATTTTGGTCGGTATGTACTCATCGTCATATTCAGTTTCATCATCAAGAACACTTCTTGCAAATGCACAGTCATCATCAACAGGAATTTATGACATAGAATAGTTAAACAGTCAACCCTAAGTAAGTAAAATATAACACAAAGAACATGATACAGTTAGAAAATATGCAAAATGTAAATTACATGAAAGTTAGGCAATTTTTGATGAAATTTTTAAAATCCACGGTCGTTGAGCATCACCTTGCAGTTGGCACAAGAGGCTGAAACTCTGCCCTAATTAAAGGTTTGCCGTAAGGAAAAAAGTTAGAGGGTGTCTTGCTCTGTAGTTGAAACCACCCTAATGGTGGCTATACATAAATATCAGGGCCATACATTGATATCAGGGCCATACATTGATATCAGGGCCATACATTGATATCAGGGCCATACATTAATATCAGGGCCATACATTAACATCAGGGCCATACATTAACATCAGGGCCATACATTAACATCAGGGCCATACATAAACATCAGGGCCATATATTAACATCAGGGCCATACATTAACATCAGGGCCATACATTAATATCAGGGCCATAATTAATATCAGGGCCATACATTAATATCAGGGCCATACATTAACATCAGGGCCATACTTTGATATCAGGGCCATACATTAACATCAGGGCCATACATTAATATCAGGGCCATACATTGATATCAGGGCCATACATTAACATCAGGGCCATACATTAATATCAGGGCCATACATTAATATCAGGGCCATACATTAATATCAGGGCCATACATTAATATCAGGGCCATACATTAACATCAGGGCCATACATTAATATGGCACAACTGAATTGGGATCAACCCTCCTCGCATCTTGTTGAAGCTTCGGCTTCTTTAATGCCATAACCATTAGGGATGTGACGGAGCTGATAAAAATCCGCATCCGTCGGATTCGGAATTTGCAAATATAAATCCGTCGGATTCGAATGTAGATTCGGATTTGGTCAACACTTGGCTAAATGGGGTCTACCAAGGTGTCAGTCCCGTGCCCCCCCTCCCCCAAAACGAGGTTTTTTAGCATTTCTTTTTGCATGAACAGCAGCATAAACAATTACAAAGCACAGGTATCCACATTGTTAACGAGTCATCAGTACAAGATGCTTTGCATAAAATAAAATTCTCTTTAATTCTACTTCTTATCTAATTTTCATGCACAAAAAAAAGAATGCATTAAAATTAAAATGTACAGTAATACTGTTCTCACTTGTAACTATTCAAGAAATATTCTGCAAGTTGAAGTTATATCAGTCAAGCACAATCAGCAGGCAACTGAGTCGATCTCATTTCACGGCATCACAACCAAATTGAAACACGTAACCTTACACTACTAAACAAAACATTGGAAATTTCTGTTGTTTTTGTTCTTTCTGTACTGTTTACTATAACTCCAGTGTCAGTTGTTTAACTGTCATACTGTTTACTATAACTCCAGTGTCAGTTGTTAAACTGTCATACTGTTTACTATAACTCCAGTGTCAGTTATTTAACTGTCATACTGTTTATTGTCACACTCACATGAGGCCCCAGTACTTGAAATTAATTAATGGCAGATTAAACTTTTCTTTATATCGGGTTTTCGAAAGTCTCTAGGTTTTTTTTAATTTTAGTTACGATTTCTACGGCCGTGTTTGATCTGAAAACGGTAATTTTTCAAATTCGAATCCGACGGAATTTTTTTTAAATCCGTCGGATTCGAATTTGCACAAAAAACGTCGAAGTTCGAATGTCGTCGGATTCGAATTCAAACTTCGTCACATCCCTAATAACCATGGCCTCCTTTTAGCCATCTGAAACATTGTCAGAAAAGAAAGACAGGCCGATCAAGTCTTCAGACAAATACCACAAGTGACCTCTCATTTTATTCAGCGCAATGTCTTCTATTTGTTTGTCAACCCCAGCATATGACTCCAAACTCTGCATTAAGCACAGATCATTCAACGTTGCATCACAGCTGCTGGTGGCACTAAACCAGGCTTTCACATAAATAGTAACGTGCATCACAGCTGCTGGTGACACTAAACCAGGCTTTCACATAAATAGTAGCGTGCATCACAGCTGCTGGTGGCACTAAACCAGGCTTTCACATAAATAGTAACGGTGAACAAGGATATACGCCGGAGATCCTGCAGCTCTTCTGCTGTGAGGTTGAGTTGCTCACGAAACAGGTACATTTTCAGGCAATAAATTCCTTTAGCAATCCAGCGGGAACGATGATAGGCACCTGGCGGACTGAAATGACCTAATGATTCACCAACGTCAGCATCATCGTTACTGCCGCCCAGCATGAATAGTGTCAAGTTAAGAAACTCAAGATAGTCCTGTCTCGGTTGAGTTATCTGACATGTGTGAAGGAAGTCGATAATGTCTGCTTTTCTCTCATAAAGCCAAGCTTTCTTACTGTTTGTCAACTCTGAGCTGGTTGTAGAGACATCAATAGCAGCAAATCGTGATGTATCAAGGGTCGGCCACGTTTCCTTGAAACATTTGAACAGTGAAATGTGTGGTCCAGATGATTTAAACAACTTGTCAAACACTGCTGCTTAAATTGTTTCAAAGATGTGATGACGGGATGCTAGAAATATAAGGCGTTTGTCAAACAAACATCCGCTGAATAACTGTTATGGCGCCAGTATGAACTCCTGTGTTAGAATTTGCTGTATCAAAACAAAGACCAGCCAGCCATTCTGGGACACCTTTCCACTCATGTAATATCTGAACCACAGCTTTACCCATCAATTCACCAGTTGATCTTGGAAGTTGTGGAATTGCCAGAAGCTTTTCAACCTTCACTCCAGACACAACAAATGGCATTCGATCAACTAGCTCGTCTGATTGACCACCAACATCTGGTAGTAATTTTCCATCAAAATGAGCAACTAATGGTGTGCTAGGTCCAAACATCTCCTTCTGGTTTACTGTGACTGATTGGCGAACATTTTTTCTAGCTCTATATATTGTACTTGTTGACAGTGATACTGTGTCAATGTTGACACCAGCAGCATTAAGGGCAGGAGCAATAATGTGCATCGCTTCACGAGGTGTTGTTTTAGTCCTGTCAAAACTGGCAACAAAGAGTGGATCGTTTATTGATGTGTGTTTGCCATTGAGATATTTTTCAATGCTGCATAGATGATACTTGCTCATTGAGATTTCCGCATCACGATCATCCCCATACCTGGTTGAAGTAATGATACCCAGCGTCTCATCAGGCTCGTCAGGTTAAATCACATTCGTCGGATCACGGGCAGAAAATGACCTCACATCTTCTGTTTCCTTTAATGCCTTTTCTTTTCTCCGGAATTCTTCAGCCTCCGGGCGCTGCTTCTTTGCCTGTTGTTCTTTAAATTTCAAATCTTCATGACCAATTACCATTTCCCTATCCCCTCTCTGATCTTCAAGGAAAGCAATGTCTTCTTGTATTTTGATCAAACTCGGGATTTCATTACACCTGGCATGTGCAACATCAAATAGTTGATTCATCAGCTGGGAAAATTCAACTTCCAACTCCATCTGCCTATCACTTCGACGACCTTTGTTCTTGCCAAGCTTAACATATCTCTCGTACAATGCTTACAGCTTGGCAACAAGATTGGGTTTCTGTGTCGTTGGGATGTGCGCTATAAACCATATAGCAAAAACTTCATCGATCACGTTTGAGCAGCTTTCAGAGAGAGTAAGCTTCTGACTCTTCAAGTAATAAAGTAAACGACGCAGAGTGAGCCCCATAGTTTGTAGGCTGTTAGAACAAGTGACTAAATCAAGAGATGCTAACTGTTGACCAATTAACCAGACATCGGTTTCAGATCTAGTTTTGAAAGTCTTTTGAGGTACAGATGCCATATTAATTATTACAATTGAACTCTAAATCTGAAATCTGAAAGAAAAAGAACGCACAGCAGTGTAAATTGCAGAATGAATAATGCGGAATTAACAGTTTAAATTTCAATAATAGCACACTACAAAGACAATTTAAAAGATCCACTGAAAAATTGCATCATATAGGCTTAATATACCAAAAGAAGTAGACCCTTTGAGCCTTTGAGCAGTCTGTTAATGTCAGTCTTTTTGACTGTAAATTTTACTGGTTACCTATTACATCAATCCTCATCCATTAATGCCCTATGCGGTTAAATTTGAAAAAAAAAATTTTTGAAACACTCTAATGGTCCCATACTAGTAGTTGTTTGCTTGTTTGTTTGTTTTTATAATCAGATTGCAATTATTATTTCTTTTAGTCCAAAAACACATTTTGTTTAATACTGCCTTAAATCTGGCCAAGTTTTACTCATTTACTGCAATACCCGCATCAGGATCTTTGCCAGGTTACATTAGTATTTCTCAAACTGTTTTTTAAGATTGTTTTTCACTGAATATTGTTAATTTTTTCTTTAATCAATGAAAATTAGTTAATGGCTAAATTATATTTGCAGATTTTTAACGGAATATTAAGTTTGGGAATAGTAATATTAATATCATGTACTATGAAATAAATTTCGGCTAATACCGTATAAAAAATTGTAAGTTGAAATAATTAATTATTTTAACGACTATAGTGGGCGACCCTGTGAAGGTGGGAGGGGGGACTTTTAAAATGATACTACAAGACGTTCTTCCTGTTGTAAGCGAAACCAAAGTTGAGCCACTTCTATCGCACGGTGACCCTATTACGACATCACCCCCAACAAGTAGGTAGTCCATGACATATAACTGCACACAAAATGAAATTACACAATACTGGCCTACAACTTCAGAATTGTAAAATCATCATTCCATTTTATTACATGGGTAATCAACTGAAGACGTAATTATTAATATACTCATAAATATTAGACTAACAAACTAGATATTAGAGCAAACTATTACAAAGTGTAACTCTATATTTCAAATGTGTATGCCTTTTAGGATAGTTTAGATAGTTAGCATAGTTCAAATAGTTAGGATAGTTAGGATAGCTCGGATAGTTGGATAATTCAGATAGTTAGGATGGTTAGGATAATTCAGATAGTTAGGGTAGGATAATTCGGATAGTTAGGGTAGTTAGCATTGTTCAGATATTTAGGATAATTCAGATAGTTAGTATAGTTAGGATAATTCAGATAGTTAGGATAATTAGGATAAATAGGGTAGTTAGCATAGCTCAGATAGTTGAGATAATTCAGATAGTTAGGATTATGATAGTTATGATAGTTCAGATAGTTACCATAGTTCAGTTAGAATAGTTCGAATAGTTAGCATAGTTAGGATAATTCAGATAGTTAGGATGGTTATTTTGGTTCGGATAGTTATGATAGCATAGTTCGGATAGTTCCGATAATTCAGATAGTTAGAATAGTTAAGATATTGAGGATCATTTTTTCCCTTCATTTTTCTGATAGACACTGTTCTCTTCTCTCAGTAAACATTGTAGTTTGAAACATAACATTTGTATTTTTCTATAAAATTTAGTTTTAAAAAAACAGCACACTAAATTATCTAAAAATTCATTAAATGAAAAAACAACACATTAGTTGAAAGATAAAATCCATATTCCAATAAGATAAATGATTTTATTCCCTGGGGAGCATTGAGTCACTGGGTGCCTTCTGATGCAGCCAGCAAGGGAAATCAAACAATGATTGATCCATACCGTCGCCTATATAGGGGTGAGCGATGCATACAGTGTCACTGGTCCATTATCTGAATTACACTCACTCAATCGCAATACTCACTGGGACATTATTTTTAGAAGGGACAAAAACGAAAAGATTTTTTTTAAAAACATTGTTTTGCCACCGGTGTCTAAAATCTAGAATTAACTTTGCTGCCTATCAGTTGTGTTGTTTATTTTATTTTACATAACGTTGTTAGTCCGAAATGAATGTTGGCTGCATTTGACTCTTTAAATTCACTTGTTGTGGTTTATACTCTATGTGTATAGAAGAAGAAGAAATATGTCTTTGTATTACTCACACATGTTTGAGTATGTGCCATATATGCCATCTTCCTAAAATGTTTTCATTTTATTCATTTATTTTAATTATCCTTTTAAATGATTATTTTATTTGAATATGCATACGTACACAATGTGATCATGTATCACAGAGTATATCAAAAAACACACAAAAATATTTATCACAGAGTATATCAAGAAACACAAAGTAATTATTTATCACAGAGTATATCAAGAAACACAAAGTAATAATTTATCACAGAGTATATCAAGGAACACAAAGTAATTATTTATCACAAAGTAATCATTTATCACAGAGTATATCAAGAAACACGATGGAATCATTTATCACAGAGCATATCAAGAAACACAAAGTAATCATTTATCACAAGAAACACGATGGAATCATTTATCACACAGTATATCAAAAAACCCGATGGAATAATTTATCACAGAGTATATCAAGAAACACGATGGAATCATTTATCACAGAGTATATCAAGAAACCCGATGGAATCATTTATCACATAGTATATCAAGAAACACGATGGAATCATTTATCACAGAGTATATCAAGAAACCCGATGGAATCATTTATCACATAGTATATCAAGAAACACGATGGAATCATTTGTCACAGAGTATATCAAGAAACACGATGGAATCATTTATCACAGAGTAGAGTAACATGTCAAGACACAGTAACACTGGTCTATGGAGCATAATCAGTTCTATGCTCTGTGTGAGATCTAGCTGAGACTTTCAGAATAGGTGAGGGAAGGGGACTCTAGTAAAACATGTTTGTGCTCTAAAGGCATCAGGTTTGATAGGAAATGGTACATGAAGTAGGGGCACATCAGGTTTGATGGGAGATGGTACAGGAAAAAGGGGGCCCATCGGGTTTGATAGGAAATGGTACAGGAAGAAGGGGGTCGGTCCATTAGGTTTGACAGGAAATGGTAGAGGAAGAAGGGGGCCCATTAGGTTTGACAGGAAATGGTAGAGGAAGAAGGGGGCCCATAAGTAGTGTGAGTCCAGGGTGGTCGCCTAGTTCGCCTGTACAGAATAAAATCACTGGAGTTTTTATTACTACAGTCTTATTATTTTAAGAAAATACAATCCACAGAACTATTACTGGATATTTTGTGTTATTGAGTATTATTAATTCAATGCATTATTAATACTTAATACTATTTCATTAATCGGCATAGTAGTTATAAAATTAAATTCTGCATTAGAGTTTTTCAACACTCTATCATTTACATGTTATTAATAAAGAAAAGAACATAACACGCTATACAACATTGAAAGGGTTTGGTGTTGACAAAATAATAGAAGTAAATATAACTTTTCGGTAACCATATATACATGTCATCAGGCCAAAAAGGTAGCAAAGCCAGTAAATGCTGCTAAAAAAAAGTAAAAAGAATGTTAGATTACATTAAAATAATTTAACTGTCGTCAACTGAAATGTTTTTTTTAGTAATTACACAATGCAAACCAAAACACCAAAAGCAAATTATTTTACATGTGGTATTTTTTAGAAAACACACAATTATAAATCACACTAATAGAAGACATAACACTACAAATAACAACAGTAGAAGACAGAACACTGCAAATCACACCAGTAGAAGATAGAACACTACAAATCACATAAGTAGAAGACAGAATACTGCATATCACACCAGTAGAAGACAGAACACTACAAATAACATAAGCAGGAGACAGAACACTACAAATCACATAAGTAGAAGATAGAACATTGCATATCACACCAGTAGAAGACAGAACACTACAAATCACATAAGTAGAAGACAGAACACTGCATATCACATAAGTAGAAGACAGAACACCAATTACAGATTTAACATGTACATTAAAGTCTACTAGAAGACACTACATACTGAAGATAGATAGCATACCTGGAATACACTGTATCCATAGGAAAAAGTTCAAAACAAGCCAAGCAATATTGTGTAATGTTTTAATCTTCATTATTTAAAGAAAAACTTGCTCGGAGAACTACATGAGCTAATTAGTCCTAATACAAACTAAGTTCCACATAATAAAATGAATAATTACGTGAAATCACAAGAAAAAGCTATCGAGAATCCACTGTGATGTAGATAACTCAGACCTGGACTCTCCATCATGGTGGACAACTCTGTTCTCACCGACTGCCTAAATAGTAAGGATTTATACCTCCGCCGCTGCCCACTGCAACACAAGAGTTATCTCTTGGTAGGGGCCAGTACACTGGTGGGTGTGGGGCTATACACTGATGTATGTATGAGGTGGCACATTGGTTCATGCGGGTTCACACTTTCGATTTCCTGTTCCAGACCTGCGCCTCTCCACCCTTTTCTCGTTTTTCACAATCGCTAATAAACACGGTGTTTATATTCTGTCATGCTAAATTAAACACTCAAATAGATTGACAAACAGAAGGGAAGATTCAGAAAAAGACAAGAATTGTGGCGTCTGGTTGAGACAAGATTAATGTATGAATTTCGACAGACAGATATATATGTTGACTATCAATGATATATGCACATACGGATATATATATTTATATCTACTGATATATATGTTGACTATCACTGATATCTGTACATACGGATATATCTACTGATATATATGTTGACTATCACTGATATCTGTACATAAGGATATATCTACTGATATATATGTTGACTATCACTGATATCTGTACATACGGATATATCTACTGATATATATGTTGACTATCACTGATATCTGTACATACGGATATATCTACTGATATATATATATGTTGACTATCACTGATGTTTGTACATATAGACATGAGGGTGACTGGTTCGATCTCCAATGAGGACCAATAGATTTTTAGGTCATGGTTAAAGTCCCCACTATATCTCCCGTGGTATCTCCATGGTCGTTCCACCATAAAAAGAACCGTACCATTAGTGGTTTATTGAATCTAAGAGATTTCACCTCATTTTTCCAAGAAGTTCACATCCAGATATATTTTCTGATGTTCAAACAGACAGAAATTTGTACAGATATATAGGTGATCTCTGTTCATGCAGATGTACTGATGATCTTTGTAATTACAGATAAATGGATGATATTTGTATCTACATGTCTGAACATATAGACATTTCAACAGTTATATAGATCGTGTTTGTACATACATATATTTATACAGATTTATGGATCATGTATACACAGATACTCCATACTGAGATTGGTGACATCCACTGATGTCTGTACATACAGATACTCCATACTGAGATATGGTGCCATCATCCACTGATGTCTGTATATACAGAAACTCCATACTGAGATATGGTGCCATCCACTGATGTCTGTACATACAGATACTCCATACTGAGATATGGTGACATCCACTGATGTCTGTATATACAGATACTCCATACTGAGATATGGTGCCATCCACTGATGTCTGTACATACAGATACTCCATACTGAGATATGGTGACATCCACTGATGTCTGTATATACAGATACTCCATACTGAGATATGGTGCCATCCACTGATGTCTGTACATACAGATACTCCATACTGAGATATGGTGACATCCACTGATGTCTGTATATACAGATACTCCATACTGAGATATGGTGCCATCCACTGATGTCTGTACATACAGATACTCCATAATTAGATATGGTGCCATCATCCACTGATGTCTGTACATACAGATACTGCATACTGAGATATGGTGACATCCACTGATGTCTGTACATACAGATACTCCATACTGAGATATGGTGCCATCATCCACTGATGTCTGTACATACAGATACTGCATACTGAGATATGGTGACATCCAATGATGTCTGTACATACAGATACTCCATACTGAGATATGGTGCCATCATCCACTGATGTCTGTATATACAGATACTCCATACTGAGATATGGTGACATCCACTGATGTCTGTACATACAGATACTCCATACTGAGATATGGTGCCATCATCCACTGATGTCTGTATATACAGATACTCCATACTGAGATATGGTGACATCCACTGATGTCTGTATATACAGATACTCCATACTGAGATATGGTGCCATCATCCACTGATGTCTGTACATACAGATACTCCATACTGAGATATGGTGACATCCACTGATGTCTGTATATACAGATACTCCATACTGAGATATGGTGCCATCCACTGATGTCTGTACATACATATACTCCATACTGAGATATGGTGACATCCACTGATGTCTGTACATACAGATACTCCATACTGAGATATGGTGCCATCATCCACTGATGTCTGTACATACAGATACTCCATACTGAGATATGGTGCCATCATCCACTGATGTCTGTACATACAGATACTCCATACTGAGATATGGTGACATCCACTGATGTCTGTACATACAGATACTCCATACTGAGATATGGTGACATCCACTGATGTCTGTACATACAGATACTCCATACTGAGATATGGTGCCATCATCCACTGATGTCTGTACATACAGATACTCCATACTGAGATATGGTGCCATCATCCACTGATGTCTGTATATACAGATACTCCATACTGAGATATGGTGCCATCATCCACTGATGTCTGTATATACAGATACTCCATACTGAGATATGGTGACATCCACTGATGTCTGTATATACAGATACTCCATACTGAGATATGGTGCCATCATCCACTGATGTCTGTATATACAGATACTCCATACTGAGATATGGTGACATCCACTGATGTCTGTATATACAGATACTCCATACTGAGATATGGTGCCATCATCCACTGATGTCTGTACATACAGATACTCCATACTGAGATATGGTGACATCCACTGATGTCTGTACATACAGATACTCCATACTGAGATATGGTGACATCCACTGATGTCTGTACATACAGATACTCCATACTGAGATATGGTGACATCCACTGATGTCTATACATACAGATACTCCATACTGATGTCATGTTTGAACAGATTTAGATAAAACATATGGATCGTGATGCTGTTTGAAGTATGATTATGAAAACTGAATGAGTTTCAAGTTATACCATCAGGAGAGAACACTTCTAAAGACATTGTTTTCATGAATGTTTACATTGTCATGCCAGCTTCGGTTACATCGTCACGTGACCAGCATAGAAGAGTTTTTGTTTTAGAGATAACGTTAGACTCAATAGTCTTTGTTACACGTCAGACTAAAGAGTCTGTGTTACGTTAGACTAAAGAGTCTGTGTAACGTTAGACTAAGGAGTCTGTGTAACGTTAGACTCAAGAGTCTGTTTTACGTTAGACTTAGGAGTATGTTTTATGTTAGACTAAAGAGTCTGTGTAACGTTAGACCAAAGAGTCGGTGTAACATTAGACTAAAGAGTATGTTTTATGTTATACTACAGAGTCCATGTTACGTGATACTACAGAGTCCGTGTTACGTTATACTACAGAGTCTGTGTTACGTTTTTTGGAGAATTATTGGGAGAGTCGCCAACGAATAAATTCTATGTGGAGGGAGAGAATTGGTGGCTAAATGATTCGCACTGCATGTGGGTCCATTCCTGATGTGTTTATTTCTCCATGTCATAGGTCCATTCCTGATGTGTTTATTTCTCCATGTCATTGGTCCATTCCTGATGTGTTTATTTCTCCATGTCATCGGTCCATTCCTGATGTGTTTATTTCCTTATGAATTTGTTACTTAATGGTATAGGTCCATTTCTAATGGAGTAATAAGCCCATTAGGAATGGACCTATGACATGGAGGAATTAATTTCATTGGTTCATTCCTAATGAGTTTATGTAATCCATGTTTAGGTCTATTAATGATAATCTTGTTTCCTCGAGTCACTCATATCATAGGTCCATTCCTAATGTGTTTATTACTCCATGTCATTGTTTCATTCCAAATGAGTTTAATTAATCCATGTCATATTCCATTTCTTATGACTTTATTATTTCATGTCATAGGTCCATGCCTAATGAGTTTATTACTTTATGTCATAGGTCCAGTCCTAATTACTTAGTTACTTCGTGTCGGCAGAGAAAGCTGACAATGAGTATATTTATACGGTATTTTGTACATTCTGTACCATCTCTAAACCTTTTATTTTCTGTATCCATTAACTAAATGAAATAATGTCATAAAAGATTTACACTCATGTCCAGGCGGAATTTCTTTGTGTTTCAGTTCAATAAAGTTCTTACATGACCGATGGAGTTATTCATGGCAAAAAGTCAAAATATTGATTAGTTCTCCGCTCTCAGTAGACTTGATGGAACTGCTCTGAAACAAATGATCGACACGGCATAAGGACAAAATGTTGTGGACCTATTTAGTTCAGTTTCTGCTGTCATCCATCATTGCAATCCAACGTCGTGTTGTATTTGACCCCTCATGATGTATATATATATAAACATCGCATTTTGAATGCTTTTAGAGTCAATACGAGAATTAAAAAGAATTGTCGATATGACATACATTATAACTAATACGTTTGTCGTTGTTACATTTTATAATTAATAAGTTTTTATATGAATATAGTATAATAATACATTACTTCCAGTAAAATACTGACCTCACACTTTTATTTAGCGAATACAATATTGTAGGACCACAGAATATATCCATGTCAGCCACATATTATACACGTCTAGGTTCATATGATATATACATGTAGGCCACATATTATACATGTCTAGGTCCATATGATATATACATGTAGGCCACATATTATACAGTCTAGGTCCATATGATATATACATGTAGGCCACATATTATACACGTCTAGGTTCATATGATATGTATATGTAGGCCACATATTATACACGTCTAGGTCCATATGATATATCCATGTCAGCCACATATTATACACGTCTAGGTTCATATGATATATACATGTAGGCCACATATTATACATGTCTAGGTCCATATGATATATACATGTAGGCCACATATTATACAGTCTAGGTCCATATGATATATACATGTAGGCCACATATTATACACGTCTAGGTCCATATGATATATACATGTAGGCCACATATTATACACGTCTAGGTCCATATGATAAATACATGTAGGCCACATATTATACACGTCTAGGTCCATATGATATATACATGTAGGCCACATATTATACACGTCTAGGTCCATATGATATATACATGTAGGCCACATATTATACACGTCTAGGTCCAAATGATATATATTTATATAGTGCTCCCAAGAATCTATAGTAGTGCGCTAAATACTTTAAATAATTTAAAGACAATTTATTACTATTCTTCATGCTCTTCATCCGCCAAGACTTGAGCAGCTTTTGAATGATGTCTCCGGATCACGCAATTCTAATTATCTTTTCTCACTTTCATGGAAATCAATTCACGGAAAAATCAGATTTACTTTCAATTTTATGGCATGATAGAGCCAGATACGTTCGCCAGATTTTTTTAATCTTAAAACTGATCCTTAATGAGTCATATACTGATGTGTATCTCGTTTGGTTTTAATGACACATCGGTGTGTTTAGAATTCATTTAGTTCAATATAACTTTTATGTTTTTAATAACTGGGATGTGTTTTAAAAAAACTGTCTTGTAACTGATATGTTTTAATAACTCGTATGTTTATAGTAACTGTGATGTTTTTATAGATGGTATGTTTTCAATAACTGGTATGTTTTCACCAACTGATATGTTTATAATAACTGATTTATTTATATAATCAATGATTTGTTTATAATTAATGATTTGTTTATAATAATTAGTATTCTCAATAAAATCGGTATGTTCATAATAGCTGGATAGTTTGTAAAAATTGGTATTTCATAGCAAGTGCTATGTTTACAATAACTAGTATATTTATGATTATTGGTATGTTGATTTTAAATGGTATGCTAATACAAACTGTAATATTTTTAACAACTGGTATTTTCTAAGGTTTAAAAAAATCATTTTGTTCTTGTTAATAAAATTCTAATATGTTAAAGTAGAAGATGTTATGTAATCAAAGACAATAGTTTAGCGATTCTTCGGGGGGAGGGGGGTGTTCTTGCAGAACTTCGTTTTTGTTAACCTGTTAACTTTTGAACGGTAATTTTGTTATCCCATACCCAATGAAACCATTTTGATGGAATCGAAGTCTCAACACATAGCGAACGGGACGGACCTAAGGGTCTCTGGTCGATCTTTGGTGAGAACCACTGGATTTTCCAGGTCATGTTTAAATTCTCCGCTATATCTCCCGTGGTGCCTCCTATCGGCGATGTTGGAGATGAAATAATGCACTGCAAAAACTGTCCCATTGATGGTTTATAGAATCTAAGAGATTTTATCTCATCCTTAAAACAACTTTATACACACCGCTATCAAATTAAAACTAAATATAAATGTATCCATTGCCTAAAATATAATGGGAGATTGGTGAATGAGCATAGTAAAAGAATGACTCAAAGCCGTTCTAACGTCTTCAGGTCCCTCATGCAAAGGTAAATTTAAGGTTCTAATGTAATGATAGGTTAGTGGGCACTTTAGAGGTTGGTGGGCTCCACTGTTATCAATGTTGGCCTATCTAAACTGGAAACTCGATCGCAGCATTTCTTTTCAAGCCAGTAAACAACTCTTTACCTCAGTGGTATGAAGGCTCAGTAAATGTGTACCCTCAGTGGTATGATGGCTCAGGAAATGTGTACCCTCAGTGGTATGATGGCTCAGAAAATGTGTACCCTCAATGGTATGATGGCTCAGAAAATGTATACCCTCAGTGGTATTTTGGCTCAGGAAATGTGTACTTTAAAATAACAACAGATATAATTGCAATTAGAATGGATAATCTAAATGAAGACTGAGAAAAGCTAAATCAAAAAATTAAAAAACTTAACAGAAAGTATCATGAGATAAAAACAAGATAAAACAAGAGCAGAGTGGCGTGATGAAGAACACACATTAGATTACACTTTTATTTAAATTTACTATAAATTCCGCAAAGCTTTTCTCTTCATTTTGACACACACACCACACACCGTGTAACGCCTTTTACTATTCTTTATCATTACGTTCTACACTTCAACCTATCCCCTCCCCACCCCACTCCTACCGCCGCTAGGCTTTAATTATTATGTGAATTGTTCCTTCTTAGGTCAGATGAATATATGTTGCAATTATGTCTTTATAAAAAAAAGCTTTGGCACTCATTTTATTTTTAACTTCATTCATTCACATTGATTTTTTCAATGAGTTGTGCTGGATAACATTAATTAATTTCAGTAGGCCTATACTTTGTTCAAGTTAGCAATGAATGGAGATGGGAGACATGTTTAGTCCTGAATATTACTAATGTTATCATTTTTCATGTCATAAATTGACAAATATAGTTAAACGACGTTTGCGCTTTTACCTAGAGAATTGATCTGATGGTATTGTGCGCATATAGAATTGATCTATTGGTAAAGTGCGCAGAGATAATTGATCTGATGGTATAGTGCACATAGAGAAATTATCTAATGGTATAGTGCGCATATAGAATTGATCTAATGGTAAAGTGCTCAGAGATAATTGATCTGATGGTATAGTGCACATAGAGAAATTATCTAATGGTATAGTGCGCATATAGAATTGATCTAATGGTAAAGTGCTCAGAGATAATTGATATGATGGTATAGTGCACATAGAGAAATTATCTAATGGTATAGTGCGCATATAGAATTGATCTAATGTTAAAGTGCTCAGAGAGAATTGATCTGATGGTATAGTGCGCAAAGAGAATTGATATGATGGTATTGTGCGCAGAGAGAATAGATCTGATGGTATAGTGCGCAGAGAGAATTGATCTGATGGTATAGTGCGCAGGGAGAATTGATCTGAAACATTTATACACTTTTGCCCCCCCCCCACTCACACACACACGGACACATCGTGGTACCAGTCTTATATATCTATGGTGGTACCAGTCTTATATATCTATGGTGGTACCAGTCTTATATATCTATGGTGGTACCAGTCTTATATATCTATGGTGGTACCAGTCTAATATATCTATGGTGGTACCAGTCTAATATATCTATGGTGGTACCAGTCTAATATATCTATGGTGGTACCAGTCTTATATATCTATGGTGGTACCAGTCTAATATATCTATGGTGGTACCAGTCTAATATATCTATGGTGGTACCAGTCTAATATATCTATGGTGGTACCAGTCTAATATATCTATGGTGGTACCAGTCTTATATATCTATGGTGGTACCAGTCTTATATATCTATGGTGGTACCAGTCTAATATATCTATGGTGGTACCAGTCTAATATATCTATGGTGGTACCAGTCTAATATATCTATGGTGGTACCAGTCTAATATATCTATGGTGGTACCAGTCTAATATATCTATGGTGGTACCAGTCTTGATTATAAAGGCGCCACAACTCCCAGGGCGTCTCGATTGGATGACATAAAAGATGGTGGTAGAAGAAGATGTTGTGAAGACAGTTTCCTCCATTGGATGACATAAAAGATGGCGGTAGAAGAAGATGTTGTGAAGTAAGTTTCCTCCATTGGATGACATTAAAGATGGTGGTAGAAGAAGATGTTGTGAAGTCAGAGTTTCCTCCGCCTGCCAGAAACTTGAGAAAACAAACATTTGAATGCGAGTATAAATTTTATTCCATTGTTTGCCATTTTGTAAAAGTTAGAAATTATATTCTTGCATGTTGTATTATATTCAATTACTCTTTATCTAGTATGAATGTCAGCATAATAATGTAATTAGTTAACGATACACAAAATCATGACGGAGTGTGTAGCTCTTTGTTGATGACCGTTTTTAAATTTTATTCCTTTTTTTTCTGTTTTTAAATAATTTTACAACATTCAAAAATTAATTTAATTTAATTAATATTATTTGATATTGTTTCGTTTTCTTCTTAAACTATTGTCAAACGAAAACATTAACCTTGTTTTTAAAAAAGTTTGTTGCTATGATTTATTTGTGTTATTCCGATTAAATGCCTTCAAAACAGATGCACAGTTTACTTTATAATGAACACGGTAATTTTATCTCTTCTTGACTCTTGTCATCCTTGTTAACGTTTTTTATCATAGTCTTCTGAGACTGCGTTAGGCTAGCAATTGAATTCAAGTTGAATTTTTTTTAAAGCTGAAAAGAATTATATTATTCTTTATTTCTTTCAATTAGCAGTTTTAAATTCTATTGCTACAAGTAGATCTGGCTCAAGAGAAAAACATCAGATACGATTCCCTAGGGCCACTAAGCATCTGTGATAGTCACTCTCTGGGGCCACCAAACACCTGTGATAGTCTCTGCCTAGGGCCACCAAACATCTGTGATAGTCTCTGCCTAGGACCACCAAACATCTGTGATAGTCTCTGCCTAGGGCCACCAAACATCTGTGATAGTATCTGTCTAGGACCACCAAACATCTGTGATAGTCTCTGTCTAGGACCACCAAACTTCTGTGATAGTCTCTGCCAAGGACCACCAAACATTTGTGATAGTCTCTGTCTAGCGCCACCAAACATCTGTTATAGTCTCTATCTAGGGCCACCAAACATCTGTGATAGTCTCTGTCTAGGACCACCAAACATATGTGATAGTCTCTGTCTAGCGCCACCAAACATCTGTTATAGTCTCTCTCTAGGGCCACCAAACATCTGTGATAGTCTCTCTCTGGGACCACCAAACATCTGTGATAGTCTCTGCCTAGGGCCACCAAACTTCTGTGATAGTATTTGTCTAGGACCACCAAACATCTGTGATAGCCTCTCTCTGGGACCACCAAACATCTGTGATAGTCTCTGTCTAGGGCAACTAAACATCTATGATAGACTCTGCCTAGGGCCACCAAACTTCTGTGATAGGGCCACCAAACATCTGTGATAGGGCGACCAAACATCTGTGATAGGGCCACGAAACATCTGTGATAGGGCCACCAAACATCTGTGATGAGGCCACCAAACATATATTAAAAGGACGTTTATTTGAATTCGTAGCCCCGCACCGGCCTTATTCCACTATAGCCGATAAATGGCCAGTTGGACACCAATATACAAAGACTACTAGTACACGTCCAAGCTTGTACCCATTTAAAACTTCACCAAGTCTCTCAGAGCGGATCGAACCTGGGACCTTCAGGTCGACAGTCGAAAGCCTACGCCGCACAACCATCATTCGCTTACAGTCTATATGAGGATGATTAGTTTATTTCTTAGATTATGTAGACAAATGATGGGATGGTGTTTTGTATTGCTCTTCTTTCATTAGATTCTGTAGACAACTGATGGGATGGTGTTTTGTAGTGCTCTTCTTTCATTAGATCATGTAGACAACTGATGGGATGGTGTTTTTAGTGCTCTTCTTTTATTAGATCATGTAGAGTTATAGACAACTGATGGGATGTGTTTTGTAGTGCTCTTCTTTCATTAGATTCTGTAGACAACTGATGGGATGGTGTTTTGTAGTGCTCTTCTTTCATTAGATCCTGTAGACAACTGATGGGATGGTGTTTTGTAGTGCTCTTCTTTCATTAAATCATGTAGACAACTGATGGGATGGTGTTTTTAGTGCTCTTCTTTTATTAGATCCTGTAGACAACTGATGGGATGGTGTTTTGTAGTGCTCTTCTTTCATTAGATCCTGTAGACAACTGATGGGATGGTGTTTTGTAGTGCTCTTCTTTCATTAGATCCTGTAGACAACTGATGGGATGGTGTTTTGTAGTGCTCTTCTTTCATTAGATCCTGTAGACAACTGATGGGATGGTGTTTTGTAGTGCTCTTCTTTCATTAGATCCTGTAGACAACTGATGGGGTGTGTTTTGTAGTGCTCTTCTTTCATTAGATCATGTAGACAACTGATGGGATGGTGTTTTGTAGTGCTCTTCTTTCATTAGATCATGTAGACAACTGATGGGATGGTGTTTTGTAGTGCTCTTCTTTCATTAGATCCTGTAGACAACTGATGGGATGGTGTTTTGTAGTGCTCTTCTTTTATTAGATCCTGTAGACAACTAATGGGATGGTGTTTTGTAGTGCTCTTCTTTCATTAGATCCTGTAGTAGACAACTGATGGGATGGTGTTTTGTAGTGCTCTTCTTTCATTAGATCCTGTAGACAACTGATGGGGTGTGTTTTGTAGTGCTCTTCTTTCATTAGATCCTGTAGACAACTGATGGGATGGTGTTTTGTAGTGCTCTCTTCTTTCATTAGATCCTGTAGACAACTGATGGGGTGTGTTTTGTAGTGCTCTTCTTTCATTAGATCATGTAGACAACTGATGGGATGGTGTTTTGTAGTGCTCTTCTTTCATTAGATCATGTAGACAACTGATGGGAAGGTGTTTTGTAGTGCTCTTCTTTCATTAGATCCTGTAGACAACTGATGGGATGGTGTTTTGTAGTGCTCTTCTTTCTTTAGATCCTGTAGACAACTGATGGGATGGTGTTTTGTAGTGCTCTTCTTTCATTAGATCCTGTAGACAACTGATGGGATGGTGTTTTGTAGTGCTCTTCTTTCATTAGATCCTGTAGACAACTGATGGGATGGTGTTTTGTAGTGCTCTTCTTTCATTAGATCCTGTAGACAACTGATGGGATGGTGTTTTGTAGTGCTCTTCTTTCTTTAGATCCTGTAGACAACTAATGGGATGGTGTTTTGTAGTGCTCTTCTTTCATTAGATCCTGTAGACAACTGATGGGATGGTGTTTTGTAGTGCTCTTCTTTCATTAGATCCTGTAGACAACTGATGGAGTGTGTTTTGTAGTGCTCTTCTTTCATTAGATCCTGTAGACAACTGATGGGATGGTGCTTTGTAGTGCTCTTCTTTCATTAGATCCTGTAGACAACTGATGGGGTGTGTTTTTGTAGTGCTCTTCTTTCATTAGATCCTGTAGACAACTGATGGGATGGTGTTTTGTAGTGCTCTTCTTTCATTAGATCCTGTAGACAACTGATGGGATGGTGTTTTGTAGTGCTCTTCTTTCATTAGATCCTGTAGACAACTGATGGGATGGTGTTTTGTAGTGCTCTTCTTTCATTAGATCCTGTAGACAACTGATGGGATGGTGTTTTGTAGTGCTATTCTTTCATTAGATCCTGTAGACAAATGATGGGATGGTGTTTTGTAGTGCTCTTCTTTCTTTAGATCCTGTAGACAACTAATGGGATGGTGTTTTGTAGTGCTCTTCTTTCATTAGATCCTGTAGACAACTGATGGGATGGTGTTTTGTAGTGCTCTTCTTTCATTAGATCCTGTAGACAACTGATGGGGTGTGTTTTGTAGTGCTCTTCTTTCATTAGATCCTGTAGACAACTGATGGGATGGTGTTTTGTAGTGCTCTTCTTTCATTAGATCCTGTAGACAACTGATGGGGTGTGTTTTGTAGTGCTCTTCTTTCATTAGATCATGTAGACAACTGATGGGATGGTGTTTTGTAGTGCTCTTCTTTCATTAGATCATGTAGACAACTGATGGGAAGGTGTTTTGTAGTGCTCTTCTTTCATTAGATCCTGTAGACAACTGATGGGATGATGTTTTGTAGTGCTCTTCTTTCTTTAGATCCTGTAGACAACTAATGGGATGGTGTTTTGTAGTGCTCTTCTTTCATTAGATCCTGTAGACAACTGATGGGATGGTGTTTTGTAGTGCTCTTCTTTCATCAGATCCTGTAGACAACTGATGGGGTGTGTTTTTGTAGTGCTCTTCTTTCATTAGATCCTGTAGACAACTGATGGGATGGTGTTTTGTAGTGCTCTTCTTTCATTAGATCCTGTAGACAACTGATGGGGTGTGTTTTGTAGTGCTCTTCTTTCATTAGATCCTGTAGACAACTGATGGGATGGTGTTTTGTAGTGCTCTTCTTTCATTAGATCCTGTAGACAACTGATGGGGTGTGTTTTGTAGTGCTCTACTTTCATTAGATCCTGTAGACAACTGATGGGATGGTGTTTTGTAGTGCTCTTCTTTCATTAGATCCTGTAGACAACTGATGGGATGGTGTTTTGTAGTGCTCTTCTTTCATTAGATCCTGTAGACAACTGATGGGATGGTGTTTTGTAGTGCTCTTCTTTCATTAGATCCTGTAGACAACTGATGGGGTGTGTTTTGTAGTGCTCTTCTTTCATTAGATCCTGTAGACAACTGATGGGATGGTGTTTTGTAGTGCTCTTCTTTCATTAGATCCTGTAGACAACTGATGGGGCGTGTTTTGTAGTGCTCTTCTTTCATTAGATCCTGTAGACAACTGATGGGATGGTGTTTTGTAGTGCTCTTCTTTCTTTAGATCCTATAGACAACTAATGGGATGGTGTTTTGTAGTGCTCTTCTTTCATTAGATCCTGTAGACAACTGATGGGATGGTGTTTTGTAGTGCTCTTCTTTCATTAGATCCTGTAGACAACTGATGGAGTGTGTTTTGTAGTGCTCTTCTTTCATTAGATCCTGTAGACAACTGATGGGATGGTGTTTTGTAGTGCTCTTCTTTCATTAGATCCTGTAGACAACTGATGGGATGGTGTTTTGTAGTGCTCTTCTTTCTTTAGATCCTGTAGACAACTGATGGGATGGTGTTTTGTAGTGCTCTTCTTTCATTAGATCCTGTAGACAACTGATGGGATGGTGTTTTGTAATGCTCTTCTTTCATTAGATCCTGTAGACAACTGATGGGGTGTGTTTTGTAGTGCTCTTCTTTCATTAGATCCTGTAGACAACTGATGGGATGGTGTTTTGTAGTGCTCTTCTTTCATTAGATCCTGTAGACAACTGATGGGGTGTGTTTTGTAGTGCTCTTCTTTCATTAGATCCTGTAGACAACTGATGGGATGGTGTTTTGTAGTGCTCTTCTTTCATTAGATCATGTAGACAACTGAATGGATGGTGTTTTGAAGTGCTCTTCTTTCATTAGATCCTGTAGACAACTGATGGGATGGTGTTTTGTAGTGCTCTTCTTTCATTAGATCCTGTAGACAACTAATGGGATGGTGTTTTGTAGTGCTCTTCTTTCATTAGATCCTGTAGACAACTGATGGGATGGTGTTTTGTAGTGCTCTTCTTTCTTTAGATCCTGTAGACAACTAATGGGATGGTGTTTTGTAGTGCTCTTCTTTCATTAGATCCTGTAGACAAATGATGGGATGGTGTTTTGTAGTGCTCTTCTTTCATTAGATCCTGTAGTCAACTGATGGGGTGTGTTTTGTAGTGCTCTTCTTTCATTAGATCCTGTAGACAACTGATGGAAAGGTGTTTTGTAGTGCTCTTCTTTCATTAGATCCTGTAGACAACTGATGGGATGGTGTTTTGTAGTGCTCTTCTTTCTTTAGATCCTGTAGACAACTGATGGGATGGTGTTTTGTAGTGCTCTACTTTCATTAGATCCTGTAGACAACTGATGGGGTGTGTTTTGTAGTGCTCTTCTTTCATTAGATCCTGTAGACAACTGATGGGATGGTGTTTTGTAGTGCTCTTCTTTCATTAGATCCTGTAGACAACTGATGGGATGGTGTTTTGTAGTGCTCTTCTTTCATTAGATCCTGTAGACAACTGATGGGGTGTGTTTTGTAGTGCTCTTCTTTCATTAGATCCTGTAGACAACTGATGGGATGGTGTTTTGTAGTGCTCTTCTTTCATTAGATCCTGTAGACAACTGATGGGATGGTGTTTTGTAGTGCTCTTATTTCATCTCTGCATAGAAGGTACTATCAACAGGAAGAGGAATAAAAATCTTTGAGTTTTCACTGGGATTCGAACCAGGAATCTCAGGTTGACAGTCGTCCCTGACAATCTCCACCTACTGATCACACCCAGAGTACTGTTCCTGGGATGGCCCATAATGGCAAACTGTTTTAAAAAAAAAAGACAGTTACGAGTTTATCTTCGAAACTAGAATAATTTTACGATCGACATTGGTTTATTTGTTTATTCTGTACAATACCCCACAGGATTCATCCAATCCGGTGTCCAACATAGATAATGATGACCAGGATATTGTCCATCGCCATTATGCGAAATTTGTCTTTGAAGAGCAGCAGGCCAAGAACCGTACATTTAGTTTTGATGCAACTCAGATTGTGTTACCTGTGAACTGGGGGAAACTTAGTTCGTTTACATTTAATTGTAAGTATAGGCAATGATGGTAGATCATATTGTGTGTAAGTATAGGCAATACTGGTAGATCATATTGTGTGTAAGTCACTGTAAGTATAGGCAATACTGGCAGATCGTATTGTGTGTAAGTATAGGCAATACTGGCAGATGGTATTGTGTGTAAGTATAGGCAATACTTGCAGATCGTATTGTGTGTAAGTATAGGCAATACTGGCAGATCGTATTGTGTGTAAGTATAGGCAATACTTGCAGATCGTATTGTGTGTAAGTATAGGCAATACTGGTAGATCGTATTGTGTGTAAGTATAGGCAATACAGGTAGATCGTATTGTGTATAAGTATAGGCAATACTGGCAGATCGTATTGTGTGTAAGTAAAGGCAATACTGGTAGATCGTATTGTGTGTAAGTATAGGCAATACAGGTAGATCGTATTGTGTGTAAGTATAGGCAATACAGGTAGATCATATTGTGTGTAAGTATTATTGTAATCTAAGTGTGTGTAAGTAAATGTTGTACTGCAGTTTGATTGTTAGTAGGCTATAGGGTGTACTGTATACTTATATGTGAAAGTATGGGTTGTACTTCTGCTGTAAGTATAACTTGTAATGGTATATCGTTGTGTGTAAGTATAGTTTGTACTTTAGTCTTATTGTGTGTACGTATAATGTTATATATTTATATCTGGTTACAGGCTACACCTTGTAATGATTTTGTCCTATAATAGTTTGTCCATGGTGACACAACGATGGATTACTCGTGGACATTCCTTATCCAAAAAATTTTCAGTAAAAAAAAAGTCAATCACAATTGTTGTATCAACAAACTCTAATACTTTATTGCTCTACATTAATTAAGTTTATATCTGTTGTATCAACAAACTCTAATACTTTATTGCTCTACATTAATTAAGTTTATATTTGTTGTATCAACAAACTCTAATACTTTATTGCTCTACATTAATTAAGTTTATATTTGTTGTATCAACAAACTCTAATACTTTATTGCTCTACATTAATTAAGTTTATATTTGTTGTATCAACAAACTCTAATACTTTATTGCTCTACATTAATTAAGTTTATATTTTAACGAAAAAATAATTTCAGACATCGGAGCAGTTCTTTATTGTATCCTACTTAAGTAATCGAGTGAAATAATCCACAGATTAAAAAAAAGAAATTCCACAGATTAAAAAAAAGAAATTAAGTCGACTTTGTTTAATAATACTAAACAAGATAGGTCAAAAGTAAATGATCATTGTTGAAATTTAACAATGTATTCCAAACATCCATTGTATGAGTCAAGGGTTGAAGGTCATGTTGAGAGAAGACTAATAAACACAAGAGACTAGATAGAGAATTTGTGTATACACCAATATAAATTATTGGATCTATTCAAAGAGAGTTGTCAATATACTTTTACCAGTATATAAATTATTGTATCTATTGTACGGTAGATGCCAATTGACGTGCCAGTATATAATTTATTGGATCTATTCTAAGGTAGATGCCAATTGACTTGTATCCCTAAATAAATTATTGGGAATATGACAATAGACACGCCTCTTTTTTTCCCAGGGTACGTCAACAACATCCACAGGTCATCCAACTATCTCAATGTATGTCACATGCCGGACTTTCGTGCCAAAATTAAACTTGGAATGTGTGAGTATTTGGGAAAATATAGCATTGTGTATTTCTGTGTTTGTTTGATGTTTTTGTTGATACGAGTGTAAACAACAACGCGATTTGTTATTGTGCTCATTTAGACTGAGTAAAAAAAAAGAAATGTTAAGTAAATTTGAACTTTATGGGTGGGACACGACATACATAAAAACTAATGGATTGTGTGGAGAGCACAATTCATAGCTTGGGGATTGTGTGGAGTGCACAATAAATAGCTTGGGGATTGTGTGGAGTGCACAATACATAGCTTGGGGATTGTGTGGGGTGCACAATACATAGCTTGGGGATTGTGTGGGGTGCACAATACATAGCTTGGGGATTGTGTGGAGTGCACAATACATAGCTTGGGGATTGTGTGGGGTGCACAATACATAGCTTGGGGATTGTGTGGGGTGCACAGTAATCTGCATGGTGATAGTGGATTACACAATGTACAACCCAATGTTCTATCCCTAACTAACTTAGAAACAGAGAGGCGGCCACATCACGGCGGCACTGCAAGTCGAGCCACATTATGCAGCAAAATTTAAGGCTATTTCAACGGAATAAACACTAAAACACTTAATAAACACTTTTCTTAGATTCGTATGAGTTACATCTTACTGAGAAAATTTATCACAACCTCCTGCTTAGAAACTAGATGCAAATTTGTTGGGTTTATATTAGTGAAGACCTAAGATTGAATTCCTAAATTCATTATTTGACTAACTCTGAGGTTTTATATATTATTCCTTCATTCATTAACTGATCTCTAGCTGCCCCAGAGGTTCTAGAGACAATGAGAGAGGTTGAAGTTCGATCACTCGAGCTGAAGCGGCTGTATGAGAGTCTAATGGAAGAGAAAAAGGTCAGAGTTCAAACATGTCACATATGGATTAAATTCACCAAAGCATCACGTGATGCTTCTGACATTACATATAAATTACAATTTATGTAGCTAACTTAGCTGGTATAACAGTCAGTGAATGCTCATATGTAACTTCTGACATGTTGTATGGATAGCAATTTACTTAGCCAAGTAATCTGGCATAACAGTCAGTGAATGCCCATGAATAACTTCTGGCATTACATGGTGTATAGATAACAATTTACTTAGCCAAGTAAGTTGGTATACCAGTCAGTGAATGCCCATGAATAACTTCTGGCATTACATGGTGTATAGATAACAATTTACTTAGCCAAGTAAGTTGGTATAACAGTCAGTGAATGCCCATGAATAACTTCTGGCATTACATGGTGTATAGATAACAATTTACTTAGCCAAGTAAGTTGGTATAACAGTCAGTGAATGCCCATGAATAACTTCTGACATTACATGGTGTATAGATAACAATTTACTTAGCCAGGTAAGCTGGTATAACAGTCAGTGAATGCCCATGAATAACTTCTGGCATTACATGTTGTATAGATAACAATTTACTTAGCCAGGTAAGCTGGTATAACAGTCAGAGAATGCCCATTCTGACTTACTCAATGATAGTACACTCAACTACATGTGGCTCAGAGTCTATACTGTTCAAGTTATTCATATCTTTCATCAGATTCATCGTCAATGTTATTCAAGCTAGATTTTTTTTCAGATTCAGCGTATACATAGTTCACAATGTTCATATCATTGTTCAGGTTCAGTGTATTCATAGTTCAAAATGTTCATATCATTGTTCAGATTCAGTGTATACATAGTTCACAATGTTCATATCATTGTTCAGATTCAGTGTATACATAGTTCACAATGTTCATATCATTGTTCAGATTCAGTGTATACATAGTTCACAATGTCCATATATCATTGTTCAGATTCAATGTATACATAGTTCACAATGTTCATATCATTGTTCAGATTCAGTGTATACATAGTTCACAATGTTCATACCATTGTTCAGATTCAGTGTATACATAGTTCACAATGTTCATATATCATTGTTCAGATTCAGTGTATACATAGTTCACAATGTTCATATCATTGTTCAGATTCACGGACGCTTCATAAGAATTGGCGGGAACACAGTGTGGAATGCCATTCTAGAATTCTGTCGACTTGTTCACCCGGCCATGATCGTGATGGGCTCCAAGACACTGACCGTCAAAGTCAACGCTCCTGAAAACAGTCCGTCAAGAAAAGGGGCCGGCAGTTTTGTCAGCACTGTAACCAGCGACGTACTTATGCACAGTTATCTTCCGGTAGTTATAGTGCGCATGCCCAGCCCTGAAGAAACTATAGTCGAAGAGAATAACGGAAATATTGCTCCTGTATCGAAGACTAGCAAAAAACAACTTAAGAAATATTCTACACCCTAACATGTAAGCATCTAATAAACGAATGTTACATTAATATCGCCTCCAACTTATTTTTGCAATATATATTAAAATATAAATACTAATCAGGTCAGAATCGTTTGTAAAAGCGACCAATGAGGCTACTTTTTGTGTCACACGGGGCTTGTTATTTCTGTACAGTTTGTTTTTGTCGTTTCCCTTTTTGATAATGACATCTTTATAGTTTTTATACACTTGTTTTGTGACAGTATCCGGTATTATTTTTGCAACGTTTTTCAATGTCAGGCTGAACATTTCTATTTTCTTGTTTGTTTGTTTTTTTAATATACAGACAATTCATGACGTTTACAATTCAAATACAGGATGTCCTTCAAATATAAATCCTTTCCCCTCCCACATCTGCTTTAGTGAACGCCCTAGACCTCGCGCCTGAGAGTGGTCCTCGCGCCTGAGAGTGGTCCTCGCGCGTTGGGGTTCCGCGATTGGAGATTTTTTTTAATTGTTACACAAACATAACAGTTGAAAAACTAAACGATTGCTACATGCCCCGTATAAGACACTCGCCATAGAGCCACTAATTATATCCACCGAAGCCACGGTATGTCTGTTTTAAGTACTTTAAAAGACGTATTAAAATGTTTTGATGAATGGGTTAGCACCTTTTCTGTTCCTTGCCATGTGACGGGTGTGTTATCCAAATAATTACCATGGAGAAGTTTTAACGCGAGTAATGGACTTGTTTCTGTAGAAATATTTTATTGTAAATTATCTATATGTCTATGTTTAGTTTCAATGTGAACGGGGCAAAACCTGTACTGAATTTAGATTGACCCATTTATAGTCTACTATTATGTTACACTTGTTTGCCATTAGTCCGGTGTTCAATTATTATTTATCACTTCAGATTCTCAATAAGTCTCTTGTTTCACATTAAAATATTTTGTGCCACTTTCAGTTTTGTACGGCGGTTGTCATTACAGACATTTACTCTGGGGGTCCTATCATGCTTAAAGACCATTTATTTATGTTGAGTGGTAATACAAATTAATGTTTGACATAGCTTTGTTTTTCTTTTAGATGAGAATGATTCAAATGTGTGGATGATTCTACTGTGCGAATGATTCAAGTGTGTAAATGATTCAAGTGTGTGAATGATTCAAGTGTGCGAATGATTCTAGTGTGCGAATGATTCAAGTGTGTGAATGGTTCAAGTGTGTGAATGGTTCAAGTGTGAATGGTAAAAAGTATAGCTTTAAAAAACAAATACATAATCTGAAACACACCCTAAACACATTACTATTAGGTGATAAGCAGACCTTAGGAATGACACAATTACTTAGTTCGTCTTAAAACAACCAAACACCGTCGGCGATACACTTGCATATAGCGGCCAAACATATTAGCCCAAGTGGAAAGATTGTATTTATTTGAAAAAAATAACAGAATTTAAACAAGCATTTTAAGTCTTTTCCGTTTCGGACAAAGGACTTTTTAGAGCATTTTGTGTACGCAGTGGCTACGGTTACGCGTATGGGTTTTGATAAATAGAGAGGGAAGTAATCATGTTGAATAACTGTTTCAAAAATAAATAATGATTACGCCCCTTTGATTCGCTTTTATTATTTATATTTAAAATATAAGCAAAAACGGTACATAAGAAACTCTTATATTTTGGCCCTGGGAGGTCAGATTGCGAAATGAACTTTTGATGTACACTTGGCAGGCCAAGACCTACAAAATGATATATACATCATGGGTCTAGGACTTATGGTTGCTGAAATATAGGGCGCTCCTTTGTTAATATAGCTTATATGGTAAAAACGGTACTTAATGCGCCCCCTTTTTCGGCCCTCAGAGGTCCTATCGCGAAATGAACTTTTGATGAACACATAGCAGGCCAAGATCTACAAAATGATATATACATCATGGGTCTAGGACTTATGGTTGCTGAGATCTAGGGTGATGACGGACAGACAGACAGACAAAAATGCTCTAAAAATATATAATCTAAAAAAAAAGCATTACGACAGCCATATTTTAAATAAGAAACAATCTGTCAATCTATGGCCACTAACGTAGTTTAAAGCTGCGAATAAGGCGCTAGTTGCTTCTCAAAAAGAAGCCATATTGAATTTCGCCAAAAAAAGGGGGGAAAATTTTAGTAGCATTAGTAACGATATCTGCTGAGAAACTACTGATAGTCCATAATACCGATCATGCCCAATCACCGAATTTTTCGTTAAAGATGAAACAGAGGTTGCTGTTTCCTTACTTAATAAAAAAATCAAAGAAACAATGACCTGCAATAAATTGAATTGTAAAATTTCCTCAATTTCTCCCCCCCCCCCAAACCCCCTCTAATATTAATTGGCATTATTTGTATCATATGCATAAGAATATCAATATTTAAGTTTTATACTGTTTGTATATTAAATAAGTTATTTCTAATGTAGAAAAATATATAATATTTAAAACTTGCATTGCTCTAATCCACGAGATTATATATGTCAATTGAAACAGGAAACGTAATATCATTGCAAATAACAAATTGTATAACTAAGCTGTATCATTTGAATAGAGAAATCGAATATTTAGTTGAATAGAGAAATCGAACATTTAGTTCACTTTACATCCTATGCCTTCAGCACCTCGCGCACACAGGCTACTGGGAAAATTAAACAACAATGGTCGCCTCCTGCTAAACTAATGAGCTGAGTTTGAACTCATCATTACTAATACAGGGATCCGGATGACCATCAAATACAAGACAACATGGATGCATCCGAGATGGTAGCAATGTTATTCTACATCATCGTTCTCAAAGAAACATTAAAGATGTTCTGGTCTCTAGAGCCAATAGAGGAGCAGAATGCTGGACATATCATCGGTCATTGACCTCTATATGGTTTTCATCTATCTGACCAAGGCATGTAACACATTCAATATAGACGATTTAATGGATTATCCTTGGTACGATCAACAGTCAATATAGACGATTTAATGGATTATCCTTGGTACAATCGGCACAGTCAATATAGACGATTTAATGGATTATCCTTGGTACGATCAACACAGTCAATATAGACGATTTAATGGATTATCCTTGGTACGATCAATACAGTCAATATAGACGATTTAATGGATTATCCTTGGTACAATCGGCACAGTCAATATAGACGATTTAATGGATTATCCTTGGTACGATCAACAGTCAATATAGACGATTTAATGGATTATCCTTGGTACGATCAACACAGTCAATATAGACGATTTAATGGATTACCCTTGGTACAATCGGCACAGTCAATATAGACGATTTAATGGATTCGTCGTCGTCGGCATCCGTCCGTCTCGAGAGACGATGGTGTAGCTAAATTGAGTATACAAGCACCGCCGGGAATGGCTGTGCAGTCCGACTCGGGAGTGGCAATCCCTGCCGCACTTGTCTATAGATGGTTGTTGTAGCTGTTGTTGTGGCTGTTATTTTTTCTGCTTCCGCCTTGATCTTTTCAGGGCAGCATTTTCCTGTCGCTCAGCCTCTGCGCGCGATGAACCCTGCCGGACAGCGAGCCTCCAGGACTGGAGGTCGGCTGCTTGGCTCTGCCAGGAGTTGGGGTTAATGGAAGTATGCGGGAACTAAGACCAAGAGATAAATGCCAGAATTCAAAAGGTCAGTCAAGCCCTCGGTAGACTGGGAGAGAAGATTTTGAAACAAAATGGCATCCACCTCTACACCAAGATCAAATTATATAAGCAGTCGTCCTCATATCACTCCTTTATAGCCAAGTGACTTGGAAGCTGTTCATGAAGCAGATCAAAGTACTGAAGCAGTTTCACTAATGCTCTATCGTTATGTTAAGAGTATACTCTGGCAGAAAATAACAACCAAGAGGCCCTTGTCAGAGTTGACACCTTGTGTCTTAAATCTTAAAATTAAAATATTAGGAATTTTTGTTGTAAACAAATGAAAAAAGGTTAATCTGTCGGACTGACAGATTTTAACATTACTAGAGTAATTGTTAGCTAGCAACTTGGGGATTTCCCCAAATAGCCTACCAATCACTGGTTTTTATTAAATCTTTTTAAGTATCACATCGAAAACAATCAACAGTATTTGTTCAGCAATTAAATCCTGTATTAGAGGCAGTGCTCGATTTAAGAAAAAACCAGTGCCGGGGATGGAAAAAAAAATTTGCAGATCCGGGGATAAATGTTTATTGTTTTAATCCCTGGTGGGGATATATTAGCTAAAGTAGAGCCGGGGATGACAGTTCTCAGTGCCGGGGATATCCCCGGCGGTAAATCGAGCCCTGATTAGAGGTAGTGTATACATTTTTGTATTTATCAAAATTAAGTCACAAAATTAAGCAATGGTTGCTAGATGGCAATCTTTTTTTAGAATGCCTGTCTGTTATTTTCTTTTTAATTAGACTTTAGTAAATTAGTTAGGCATATTATTTACACTCCTACTCCAATGTATAAAAATAGAATACATGCAAATGTCACTTGCATTGAAAATTGCAATTTTAGATTGATTAGAAAATGAATAAAGATGGACTGCATTCGAAATACATTTAGGCAATTCCATAATTAGAGCTATTGAGCAAAATGAATGCACAATTAGAAAATCTGTTATTTCAGGTTCTACATTATGAACCTAATTCATGAGGTCCAAGCAATTTGGATTGAGAATCTAAAAATTCATGTCACTGGTGATTTAACTTAGGAAAATGCTATCATTAAATGCAAAGAAAATTTAATGTTGTGTTTAAATCTGGCAGAATGGGCCTGTGGACAGTGTTTACCAATGGAGATCACAACACCTTTTTATAAAATTAGTACAGTGGGTATTCGGTTAACGAACTGTTCGGACAGCGAACAAATCGGACAACGAACACTTTTAGGAAAGATTTTTGTGTTCGGACAATGAACAAAATTCGGATAACGAACAAAAACTAATTCTAACGAAAACGTCTCGGCTCTCGGAACACCCGACATCAGTCCTCAATTTGTCCTGAAAATGGATGTGCGCGTGCGCTGACACGTCATCATTCATTCTACGTAGCAGTGAGGCAGCACCATACAACGCGTAGGGTAGTGTGCGACGACACATCGTCAATAGTGTACCATACATGTGTAGTTGGTTTATGTCCTTGTGGTTTTCGTATGTGCTTCTCTAAACGCCTTATAAAAAAAACCTGAAAATTAGACAATATTATGGGACCTGAAAAGAGTGGAGTGTCAAGAACTGTGCTCACCATAAAAACCAAGCAAGAGATTATAACTAAAGTAGAGAGTGGACAAATAATGACTGATGTTACCAGGCAGTACGGCTTGAACAGGTCTACTGTAGGCACAATCCTAGCTAAAAAAGATATCATCAAGAAGACTCAAGCCGCTAAAGGAGTAACGAAAATTACATCTGAGAAGCAAAAAATGTGTCATCCATGATAAAATCGAGAGTTTGCTTTTAGTTTGGATAAATGAACGGGAGATGAAAAGAGATGTAACTAGGATGGCCATCATTCAAGAGAAGGCTGGAGAAATTTTTGAGAAATTGAAAGAACAAACTCCAGGCTCGTCCTCCGAAAATCTAGAATTCAAGGCTACCACTGGCTGGTTTACAAAATTTAAAAGGAGATCTGGCATTCAACATACTGTCAATAGGGTTGCTGATCTCCACAACGACACTGCTATCAATCATTTCCTGAAAGTCCTGAAGGAGAGAGAAAAACAATCGACATTGGACATGTTCTTTAACGCCCAACTAAAAGAAAAAGAACTGATTAATAAGCAAGACTATATATATGTATCATATTCGTAATAAATAAACTTACTAAGAAATTATTCTTGTACATGACAATAATTGTGGAACGGATTAAGTTCGCTAACCGAATACCCACTGTAATTATGCTGGTCCAAATACAATTAATTGAAGTATGTTTTCTTAATTAATGTGTTTATTATAAATACACACATGTACAAATTATGAATTAATGAGTCAATGTTTTTTGTTGTTTTTTTGGCACAGGCGAGTTTATGTTTTTCTCTTTTTCTGTACAGTTTTAGTTTCCATTATTTCATCATCGAAATGTTTCTTTTTTATAATTCTGCCACTACTGCTTCGGACTATTGGAGGTACACTGTTTAAATCTAAGGGGGATTTTTGACAAGAGTTATGTTTCTTGCCCAGCTGCTTATATTCTGCTGTGTCTTTGCATGATGCAGCCTTGAAAGGTGAACTAGTAATGCAGTTATCCTGTACTGATTTAACTGGTGTTTTCTTGGTAGATTCTCTTACAGTTTGGATTATTTGGTTATCAGCTGGATTGGATACTGTGGAATTTTTTTGGATCAGCTTTTTGCCAGATCCATTTGAATTTTTTTGAAATATTTTTTTATGTGCAATGCTTTTTCCATTATTTTTTGCTGGTGAAAGTTTTTGAGTTTTAAATGAAGTTTTTGATTGATTCTTTACTGTCACATCATTATGATTTTCTGTAAGAACTGCAGGTGGATTATGCAGGCTTACATTCTTATCTACATTACACTGTGTGTTAGTGTCTGATGATGTTTGTAGATTGTTGTGCTCTGGAGAAGACAAATGTAACTCACAGCTAGTGGCCTTAAGGCAATCAACATCTTCTGAACACAAAACTGAATCTCTCCTCATCTCAGAGATTGAGCTGTTGTCTGAAATGTGCCGGCTGGTTTTTTATTTTTACTGACAACTGGGATATTATTTATTTTATTAGAAGCTGGCATTGTACTACCTATGTCTCTACTTATGTCTCTAACTGACATAATGATTGGACTTTCAGAATCACAGATGATCTGACTCTTGGATACAGGAGACACCAAATCTAACTGTGTCAGTACAGATGCTGCATCTAACTTAGAAATATGTGTTGTGACTTCATGTTTAGCCATGTTTAATGTTAACAGTTGGTTGTGTTGAAGTTCTGGCTCTTGGCAGTTATCTTTCCGTTCTTCAATGTTATTGTTACTGATGTGAACAATGTAATCTTGAGCAGGTGCTATATTGTTCCTCTCATTACATGTACTCGTGTCATCCCCAGTGTTCTTAGATGTAGCACCAGCAAATGGAGCAACATTTTGTCCTGATCTGGCTGTCATCCCAACATCCTGCTTCTTAATTTCAAAGTTCATCCGGCCACAGTCGGCTGTTTCTTCACCACATAATGTTGCTGAGACCAATTCTTTCTTGGTGTTCTGTGAAGGAGATGCAGGTTTGACAAGGACCGGTATGTTACATTCACCACGTATCTTGATCTCCCACTTATGAAAGAACCTCATGTGCCTGTACACAGAGCTGGACTGAAAGAACTCCCTGTAGCAGATGGAGCAAATGAAAATCTCCTGAATGCCATGGAACTTGAGGATGTGTTTGGCCACCTGTTGTGTATTCTTCATGACAAACAAGCAAGTATCACACCTGTGCAGGCCCACTCTCTCCACGTCTCCATCGCTGTGACTTCTCATGTGCTCGTGCAAATCCGCCTTGTTGGTGTATCTCATGGAGCACATGAAGCAGGCATAAGGCATGACCTGCGGGTCATCTGCACACATCTGAGTGTCATCAAAGACAATGATTTTAAGAGGCGCTTTGTCCTGTGAGCTCAACTCCTCCACAGCGGTGTCCATTTCAATTATGAAGTTGTCTTTCTTCATGGTGGCATCATCCTGTTGTGATTTTGTTGTTTCTGTTTCCTCATATACAAGAGAAAGGTCAGTTTTGTCTAGGGTTGTCTTGTGTACCTCCAGCAGGTGGGTGTGAAGGTTGGAGAGGCTGGGAAACTGCATAGCACAAGAGCCACAGAGTAATTTGGAAACACCTAAATCAGGATTATCATCAGTGTCAGATGATTTAGTCTGACCCCCAGCTGCAGGAGATGTTTGAGTGTGAGGACCAACAGGGCATGTTTTTGTAGTTCTATGTAAGGAAGATGGGCTGTTTTCTTTCACTTTTTTTTCCTTTATGGGTTTAGTAAAAGTAGATTCAGCAAGCTGTTTCTTCTCACTGAAACTGGAGCTGTTTGGCGAGCTGACCTTTAATAATTTATCTCCCTTTTTTTTATTGGCTTTTACAAAGAGTGTCTCTGAAGTGTTGAATTCAAAGTTGTCATCAAACCAGACAGCAATATCTATACTCCAATCAGAGTCTACACTTTCACAATATTTTACCTGGAATAAAAAACACAATTTTTATTACTGATACAATCATATGGAATAAATAACAGTTTGTATTACTGATACTATTATATGGAATAAATAACACAGTTTGTATTACTGATACAATCATATGGAATAAATGACACAGTTTGTATTACTGATACTATCATATGGAATAAATAACACAGTTTGTATTACTGATACTATCATATGGAATAAATAACAGTTTGTATCACTGATACTATCATATGGAATAAATGACACAGTTTGTATTAATGATACAATCATTTTTTTAATCAACATTTACAGGATATTTTATAGAAACATATATTCTTTAGTTATATAATTGAAAATGTTGCCATTCTGAATTAACAGACTCAAAGTATCTTTCAAGAATTTTGTCATTCTGTATGAACAGACTCTAAGTATCTTTCAAGAATTTTGTCATTCTGTATGAACAGACTCAAAGTATCTTTCAAGAATTTTTTCATTCTGTTTAAAGAGACTCAAAGTATCAAAGAAAGGGTCAGCGTGGTAACTGTGATCAAGCTGGGAATGATGCAGAATTCATAGAATAGGTCCCCAAACAGTTATTAAATTGCTTTTAAATAACATCAATTCAAAGAAATCATGCACTGTCAAGTTCCCTTAATTAAATGTAAGTAAGTAGTAGTATGTAAAGTTTTCTAAGCCATTGGGGCAAATGAAAAATGTTTTTGTTCCACTGTATACTGAGGGATTGTGTGGCCCTGCTGCCTCTACTCCCCCAATTAATGTCTGGCACCTAATCTAACAATAGTAATCAAGGACCCTCATGTCAACGGCTGACACCACTTGGCCATTCACCCCCTTCTTAATTAAATGCATAGGTCCTAATCCTTGCAACTTCTGAATTGCCAAATCAAGACAGACCCAATCCAAGTCATGTTCTTATATATATATATATATTTAAAAAAGCATCTACAATAGGTTTGAAGTAAATACTTCATTACTATACATGTATCTCTAAAAAAAATTATTTTCTGTATAAAGAAATAAAAAAATCTAACCTTCAGTTTATGGTGAAAATTGATATGTCTGACTGTAATGCTGCGTGACAGAAACCGCTTGTGACAAAATGAACATTGATATCTCTCAACCTGAAACGAGAAAATATTTTAATTGTCTTTGAGAAATGGAAATATTAGTAAATTGGTACTCTAATGAAAAAATGTAATTCATAATTTTATGTTCACTAAAAAATATCAAACCTTAGTGTGCTTGTTACGAATATGACTTCTTAATTGTGCATTTTGCCTGAAGCCAGCTTTACAAAAGTCACATTGATATGGCTTCTCATCAGTGTGAATACGAAGGTGCTCAGTCATTATACTTTTTCGTCCAAAGATCCTGGAAAAAAAAATTACAGCTTTTTATTCCAAGCCAAAAGTTATTGAAATCAAAATGTCCACCCACTTTAAAATGGTTAAATGCCTGAAATCAGTTTTGTAACAAACTGTGCACTGAAATTGGCGGTCGTTAGTATGTACTGTGCAGTGTCTTAATAACAAAGACTGTTTTTTGAACATAATTACAGAAAGAAATAAGTCCATGGGAATACTCACCTTCCACAAACAGGACACTGATGTGGGTCCTGGCTGTTCATGATCCCCCCTTCTTTAGACAGTATGATCTTTGTCAAATTCGGGTCATTCTCATCTTCCTCTTCTTCTTTGAAAAATGTCTTTGTCTTTGTTGGCTTTTCACCCACCAGACCTTCACCAGCAAGTGACAGCTCAGCCAAACCAAGAGCTGCTTCTTGGCGATCTTCAGCAGTGTGTGTCAGAGCATCTGCTTCAATTTTAATGGTGATGTTCTCAACTTGCTCCCTTCTTTCATCTTCTTGTGCCAGACCGTGTTGAAACGATCCAACAGATACACACTCCTGATTGTCTATCAGTGATTTTACTATTTCATCTGAGCAGCCTACTTCAATCTGCTGGACTTCAATGTGAACAGTTTCACCCTCTAAATGATATCGACTCAGCAAATCTTCTGATAAAGTATTTATCATAAGTTCCTCTGAGGTCTGAGCTGGTTCTTTTTTAACCAACATTTCAGTGGTTATAGGCTGATTGTCCATCATGAGCTTATTACGAACTGTAAATACTTTTTGGTCTTCAACACATTTTACAACAGGAAAAATTTCTTTAACTGACCTGGCTTCAACATTATGGGCTTTACGAATATGGATCAGTAAAGTTCCGCTTGTGTAATACGACTTGAGAAAAGAAATATAAGAAAATGATATTCATAAAAATTGCAACTAAAGCAATGTATATTAAACAGAAATAAGGGTATGAATAAGAAAAAAATGTATACTTGTAGTAACTAAAAATCTGAAATATCTATAACGCTATTCAAAATGTAACTAGCAAATACCTTAGAACACAGGCGGCAATTGTAAGGTTTTTCTTTGGTATGTGATCTCATATGAGCCTGCAGTGAACCAGATTGTACAAATGTTTTGTAACAAATTGTGCACTGAAATGGACGCTCATTGGTATGTACTCGACAGTGTCTTAATAATAAAGACTGGTTCTTGAACCTGAACAAAAAAACAAATGAGTCATCAAGTAAATAACAAATAAAATCGAATCACATTGAATAAATAATTTATCGTTGAATAAAATTCAATTATGGACTTGTTTTCAAAGTAAAGTAGAAAAGATTTGTCTGTCTGAGAGAATGGAGCCCACAGGTCAGAAGAACAGGGATGTCATGAGTTCAACTAATAAGAAGGAGTCAAAAAAAGAAGAAAGTAAATGTGTACTTAACCACATTCCACATTTATCACATTGCCAGTTTTTATTTCGGGCATGTGAATGCTCATGGTCTTGAAGTTCATCTTGGTAAGCAAATCTCATTTTACAGTAACGACAAATGTATGGTTTTAGATTTGTGTGTGTCCTCATATGGGCTTTCAATGTACTGTTTTGTCTAAAGGCACGATGACACGTTGGACAGACATTTGGTTTTTCTCCTGTGTGAATTCGCTGATGCTGAATTAAAGTTGCTAATAGAGGAAAAGAAAGTATACAGTTGCAATTTATAAGAAATAAATTTTAAATTGAGATTAAAAAAAAAACATAATTGCATTTTTATCTAATAACTTAATTAAGTAAAAGTAAAAAAAATAATAGAAGACTTATGATTATAAATCCAGAAAAAAAAATGTGACAAAAAGTGTTTCAAAATCTACAAAAAGATAATTTCTGTTTATTTAGCAACTGAAGGCATGTCTGGTGATGTTATGGAAAGAAAAGTACATGCGGATGAAATCAAATGGACTAGTAAAATTTGTAAATTAAGCTGTAAAGATGTATCCACAAATCATAAAAAAACACAAAATCATGGATAAAGAAAATCACAAAAACATGGAAGAATTCAAAATTAAACCTGACATAATAAAAGAAACATACTATTAATTTTAAGCATATTATGGCTATCAAATACTTTTGTAGCAGATCTCAAATAATGATCATCATTTGAATAAATACACTCATTGTAAAGAAAAGGATAAATTTAAATATTTACCCTAAAATATTTTTGCCAATTTACTATTTGAAAATGCTAGAAATAAAATCTATCAATTAGGACTGTTCAGTAATTAGTAAAGTTCCTTTAGCCTAAGAGGCTAACTAATGTCAGGATGAACTTGGGAAACCTTATAAATTCCCTTGGCTCTCACAGAAGAGATTAACTGGGACTTTCAGGTAATCAGTCAAGCTGTCTACATCACTCAACCATCGGTCCACCAGAATTAAGAAATAATTGCTGGGGTTTTTATTTTGGAACCAATAATTTAATTAACAGCATAGATTCACATTCTAAGAATGTATGCATATGGGCTTCAGTTAAGGGCATAAGAATATGAGTAACTTGAGCCTAGAATTAGAATTCATTTCAATTATCATGTTGTAAATGTTAACCTATTTTCCACGCTAATATAAATTGTAAATGTATACCTACTCTTTAATGAAAAAGTTCTACGACATACATCACAGGAGTATGGTCGGTGGCCAGAATGAAGTCGAGAATGGACAAAGAGGGTTTGTTTTTGTTTGAAAACTTTTGTGCATATGTCACATTTGTAGAGTCGAGCGGGCTGGTGATTTAACCTACATTAGAAAAAATATACTTATAGGAAACCAGCGATGTGTTTAAAAATGAGGACATGAAGAAACTGCATGATTGACACAAACCTGTGCTTTCTTAGATCCCACAAAGTCTGATAAAGGTCACCACAAATGGTACATTTAAATGGTTTCTCACAGGTATGCACTTTTAAATGCCGATTTAGGGCAGTCTTATAAAAAAATATCCTGGAATTTATAGAAAACAATTTCATTATGTTTGTAAGATTTTTTTTTAATTTTTGATAAATAAAATTAAATGACAATTTTTTTAAAATAAAGATGTATACATTGTATAACAAAAGTAAATTTTTAGTATTAACTTAGTTTATTTATCAAATTCACTTTACTGTTTAAAAACTCACTTTTTACAAGTAGAACACTGATATCTAGTTAATGTGCTGTGAACTCTCATGTGTGCTTTAAGAGCTATCTTCTTAAAAAATTTTCTATGGCAAACTTCACAATCCCAGACCATTTCTGATGAATGGAGCTCAAAGTGATGATCACATAAATCTTTACTTGAATTAAAAATTTCAGAACAAAGATCACATTTGTTTTGGTTACTATCTGACCTGTAAACATCATCAAAAAACAGTTTTATTTTCAATTGAACTGATATGCATGTAGAATCTCAAATAGATGGCCACATATAATATCTATAATAAAATGAGAATAAATGATGGTTTTTTTAATACAAAGGGTGTTTGAATAAATAAAGATATGTAAGAGGATGATAATGTATATAACTCCTGCCTATCTGCCTGCACTTCCACCACTATAAACAGCAGAGTCAGGAGTCAACAGGAGATTTACAATTAAAATATACTGAAATGACACTAAAAAAACTTTCAAAAGATTTCATTTAAAAATAATTCACAAAGTGTGTTTCTCTGCTTGTTAATTTATTTTGTTTATAAAATGTTGATATGGTTCGTGACAGTAACAATTAAAGGAAATCCATCATCAAAAAGAGTACAACAATCATCTGAGGTACCAATGAGCTCACAGATAGTTTTTTAACTTTTTATAATTAAAAATTTTTTAAAACAAAGGCTACCTAGCTTGTCTTTGATATTTATGAGCCAGCTTGTGTCGTTCTAAATCTTCCTGTGAGATGAAATCTCTACCACACCAACACTGACAGATGGCAATGGTTGTTACCCCAGTGTCATCGACATCTATTAAGTTTGAGGAGCTGGTGAGCATTAAAATTTTAATAAAATGGTAGTGGAAACAACTGACTTAATGTCTTTTATCAAAATAAAAGTAGTTTTAGTTTTATTTTATATGGTTTTAGAACAATATCCATCAAAGATATCAGAAAATTATAATATAACGTATGTCTAAATTAATAAGAGAGACATTATCACAAGAGTTTAAGAGCCCAAGTTATAACACAGGCATTCTGTTTGTAAAAAATACTTCTTAAAAAAGATACAACAATAGACTTTACCTGACATGTTCCAAAGCAATCATAGATCCATTTTCATCAACTATGTAAGTGCTGGAGTTCTGATCTGAAGACAACTGAAGCAAAGCCTCAGCAGAATTGGCATTCTTAAAATCAAAACAAAATTATGTATTAAATATTTTGATCTTATGATAAAAAATAAAATTATTTTCATGTCAATGTAAATGAAAAAAGGTGTAAAAGAAACCTGGTCTTCTTGTGTTAGGCGGTGAGCAGCTAAGATATCTGATACTTGCAAACAGCTGCTATCATTCTCAGCTTGTGCTTTAGAAAGGTTCAATAAGGCATGAGCTGACTGTGCCTCAGATTTGCCTAAATTTATAACTACCTGAGAACCACTGGTGTTATTCTGATTGTCTGTATGATCTGGATTCAACTGATCTGTAGCTGAGCTTGTTTCAATCAACTTAGGAGGTGAAGAAAATTATTTGTGTTTGATGCAGACAATTTTACTATCTTCAGTGATCATTTTTCTTTGAATCATAATTTTATGTCTGACATTTATTTTAGCCAGAATACTATAAATATATAAAAAGATTGTTATTTTTCTTATAACTAGTAGCTTTTTAGGAGCATTATATACATACTTTTTTCTTGTTTCTCTTTTACTTAGTTGTGATAGTGGACTATCATTACATGTTAAAATTTAAAGGATCATAGTAACCGATCATTATAACATAATTAGACAACAATAACCTGTATGTCTTCTTGCACCAGCAAACTTGAAATATCCAAGACTTGAGTTCCATCACTGCTCTGAACATTTAAATAGATGACATCTACCTCACCACCATTTGTGCTAGGTACCAAAGTATCACAGTTCCCTCCATCTTTTGTTGTCATGTTTATCTTGTCTTCAATTGATTTATTTTAATTTTTAGATATTTCAGTTAAATCCTGAAAGATAATTTAAAAGACTTCATATAAGGCTAGAATTAGTTTGTTTTTTTAATTTGCTTGTCTAGCACAACTCACCAAAATCAAGTTAGTCTTAAAACAAGGTCTAATAACTAAATATTATAAGCAGATATTCCTTTTCTCGCTAAAAAAGCAGACTAAGAAGACAATAACCAAACATACAACTTTTTACAAGCTGATTACTTATTTATTTTGCAAGAATAACTAATAAATTTAGTTTCCACATTCTTAGAATATTTTCAACAAAAGAAATATAATGGGTGTATTATAAGTTTGAAAATTCAATTTGGACTAAGTAAATTCATAGCTTTACCACACAGCCATTCATCAGCAGACAGAGTGATGATAAAAAATACTGAGTCAACTAGTCAGTCTATACAACCAATTGAATTGCCACAGAAGATTCAACCACAACAGCAAAGTTAACTTCCATAGAAGAATAAGTCACAACAGCATACTAGATCACTAAAGCAGTAAGAATCACCACAGCAGATCTAGACACTACAACAGTTTAAGTCGTGGCAGATTGTTAAAGTCATTTCGAAACATTGAGTCGTTACTAAAACCATCCATCTATGAAGTTTTACAAAGGTATTCTGATGTTACATTGTACTTTAACACGGTAGATGCCCCCGTTCATATGATGACAGAGTTGCTGAACACAAGTACTAGAGATGCCCCCCCAGCTGATAGCTAACAAATGTAAAATATTGAGATTTTGTGGGGATCTAGAAATTGATTTAAAGCTAGAACAATTTGAAATTGAAATGATTTTAATACAAATTTAGTTTTAGATTAATTTTAGATTCTGAGTTAGTTAAGCAAAGCAGGTGCCGCCTTATGCTGTTTAAGAGCAGTTGTACCTAACTATAAAATTGCCGCCTATAGTCAGCAACAAAAATATTTATGGAAAATCATTTTTTATGGAAATGCATTAGTTTTATATAATTTAAATAGGTTAAAAAAAATAATAATTTTGAACCAAATTGATTTGGAATTCAAAGATTTTCATTTCAATTCAGTTCACATTATGAGGTATCAGCACAGAACACCCAAAATACTGCCATCCCCTCTGACAGCAGATAGTGCCACCAAAGTGTCCAAAGCCTTTGGCAAAGGCGGTCCACTGTAAGGCCTGCTGGGGAGGGGGGGGGACTGACCATTAAGTCGGGACACAGACCTAAGAAAAACTTGCTAAGTGAGATAGAGATTTTTCATTTAATATAGCTTTACACTGACATTTTTTTAATTGACTAGTAAATCATAAGAACAACATAACATGATTTAATAATTAATTAGCCTCATCAAATTACGGTAATCTCTATTGTCTATACTATAGGCGTATTGCTAAAATTGGAGATTACCCAAATTACATTTGAGGCATTGAATCACATGCTACCTGTTTTAAATACTGCAGCATCGGTACTGTATAAGTGAATGGTACGTTTATTTTTCCTGACTGATAACTGAAAACATAAAGTTTTTTGTTTTTTTTTACATGTCATTTTTAGTCTTACGCCTTAATCGGTCTTACTCTTAGTGTCAGAAGTCTAGACTAGACGTCTAGATACTCGAAGTCGAATCTCTCAAACCTGGCTCAGTGATGCTATAAACGATGACTTTGTGGTGGCTAATGCAAGTAAAATATTATATTTTATTTACTTGTCAAGGGAAGTACGGCAATGACAGAAGTTAGTTGGATTTGGTTTCGCTGCTGTTCCTAAGCTAGCTAATGATAGATTTGTTGATCAAATACTACAACTGACTGCTTGAACTGCATTGTAAGAAATTTAATAAAAACGATTTACTGCAATAGACTACAACTGTTATCGCATCTTAATATTACACACAGTTACATATCATTTTGAGATTTTTTGAGCAGACCTTGAATGATGAGATTATTATGCAGAAGATCAAATAAAATGTTAACATTTTAATTCCCACGAAAATGTCGACGCCATTTTGAAGGACATTTCAACTGTAATCATGAAGTATAATCGTGATGACTAAGAAGGGAAATAAATGCGATTGGATTCATAGGCATAAATTATGTCCCATTAGTCTAAACCAGCGGCCGCGGAACCGGGGTAAATTACCCCAGATGGGGTAAAAATGACATTTTTAGGGGTAAAAAGTATATATTTTTAATTTGCTATGGGGTAATATCTACTTACACAAAAATATTTTGGGGTAATGATTAAAAAAGTTCCCCGACCGCTGGTCTAAACTAAGGTTAAAAAATAACAGAGCTGCGCTTAGCCTTATCAGCCTCCCTGGGTAGCTAGCAGCCCTTCCCCTCCCTATTGATTAATCACTCAAGTTATATTTATATACTATGCAAGCATAAATTATTTCATTAAGCTAAAGATATTAGTCTTTAAATCTTTAAAATCAAAAAAGTGTCAGTTATAGGAATGTTTGAGCTTTAGTGTTATAGTTGTAGAGGCTCCTGATAAATTCCTACTGTATCTCTACTAGAGATGTTTAGCTCATTGCTATTAATAATTATCTTTAAAGTATTTGTAGTTATTTAAATGTTCTGAGTAACTTTTAGCGTAGAAATTGTTATTAAACATAGATACATATTATTACAGATCAACTCAATAAAAGTATGTGTATGTAATGAAGGAATTTAACAGGAACAGAGGTATTTGTCCCCTTGGTTTATTTCTGGGTTGAATTATACTATATGAAGATGCTGAATATGAAATATTGTGATTATGTTTATAAGAGAAAATTTCAGACAATTTGAAATATGCTTGAACAACATTTAGTTTCATCAGAAAAAGTTGCAGTGCTTGAGTCAGAAACTTTTTTTTGAATTTTAACTTGGCCAGATACTTAAAAACATGTGTCTGGCTTAGTAAACTCAGATAAAATTACAACCAGTGTTCCCCTTCCCCCCAGGCGCCCCTGGGGGGGGGGCTGCGGTGATGCCGAGGCGTTGGCTGGAGCCCGTCGGTAGGGCCCCCTGCCAGACAGGTCGACGGGTAGAGGCCAGACGAAAAGTAGTCCACTGGTCCTCCAGGTTGGGGGTTGAGCTGGGGGTTAACAACCCACCCCGTAAAAAACAAGCTTGTTATAGAAACCGAAACAACGAACTTAGAAAGCAACTTAGCTGAGGATGAAGATATCTCTCCAGTAGAGCTTATGACGCGAGCTGGTGAAAGCCTTCGGGAAGCCAGCGCGCCGACCTATCTTCTGACAGCCAAGACCAAAACCAAGATCGGAACCTGGAACATCCGAACCCTGTATGAAAGTGGCAAAGCAGCACAAGTCGCAAAAGAGATGAAATGATATGGGCTCCAAATTTTAGGACTGTGCGAAACCAGATGGAATGGAAATGGACAAACCAAACTGGCAAGTGGAGAAACTTTCATCTACTCTGGGCCAGAAGAAGAACATGTACAGGGAGTTGGACTGCTCATGACACCAGATGCAGCCAAGGCACTGATAGAGTGGGAGCCTGTCTCTGCAAGGATACTGACAGCACGACTCAAGTCAAAGGGAAGAAACGTCACCATCATACAGTGTTACGCCCCTACCAATACGGCAGATGAAAAAGAGAAAAACAACTTCTACAGTGCCTTACAAAATACCATTGACAAAGTGCACAGAAGAGACCTCAAGATACTGATGGGGGACCTGAACGCCAAAGTAGGAAACGACAACACTAATAAAGAGCTCATCATGGGCAAACATGGCATCGGAGATATGAACAACAACGGAGAACTGTTCACGGATTTCTGCGCTTTCAATGACCTAGTGATTGGAGGCACCATCTTCCCTCACAAAAACATCCACAAGAAGACCTGGATATCCCCTGATGGAAAAACTAAGAACCAGATAGACCACATTTCCATCGGCCGCAAGTGGAGGAGAAGCCTTCTGGATGTGAGGGTGAAACGAGGAGCAGACGCTGCATCGGACCATCACCTAGTGCAGGCTACCGTGAAGCTGAAACTGAGAGCCCACAAGGACAAAGCACAGAGACCCTCCTTCAAGTACAACGTCCAGAGCCTGAAAGATGCCAGAAAAACCGCAGAGTACCAATGCAGTTTGAAAAACCGCTTTGAGGCACTAGCTGACTTGGCTGAGAAAACAATAGAGGAACACTGGCTGGAGATTAAAAAGAGCTGGACAGATACCTGCAAAAAGTCCTGGGAAAGAAGACAAAAAGCGCAAGGAGTGGCTGACCGCAAGCACCTGGGACCTCGTGAAGGAGAGGAAAACATTGAAAGAGAGGATCAACCACAGTCATGACCAACAGGAGAAAAGAGACCTGCAGGCAAAGTACTCGGAAATAAACAAGAAAGTGAAGAATAGCGCCAGAGCAGACAAGAGGAAATTCATCCACGACCTAACGGAGGAGGCAGAAACAGCAGCAGGCAAGAGAGATATGAAGAGGCTGTACGAAATTACCAGGACCCTGGCAGGCAAGAACACGCAGCAAATGTGCTCTGTGAAAGAGAAAGACGGGAAAACCATCACAACTGAAAGTCAGGAGAGAGAACGTTGGGCCCAGCATTTCACAGAAATTCTGAACAGACCCCCACCAAAACAACCCCCTACTATACCACCAGCAGACAGTCTTCTAGATGTCAACACCAACCCACCCACTAAAGTGGAGATCACTAAGGCGGTGAAGAATATCAAATCAGGCAAAGCCGCAGGTCCAGACGGCATACCACCAGAAGCCCTGAAAGCCGATGTCCCCACAACAACAAACATGCTTCTCCCTCTGCTCCAGAAAGTCTGGACGCAAGAACAAGTACCGGCTGAATGGAGACAAGGGCACCTCGTCAAGCTCCCGAAGAAAGGTGACTTATCCAGCTGTAACAACTGGCGAGGCATCATGCTCCTGTCTGTTCCAAGCAAGATCTTGACGCGCATCATGCTAGAGAGACTAAAGGAGGCTTTAGACAAAAGACTAAGAAACGAACAGGCAGGCTTTCGGCAGGACAAGTCATGCACCGACCACATCGCCACCCTGCGCATCATTATAGAGCAGTCCCTTGAATGGCAGTCTCCACTCTACTCAATCTTCGTGGACTTCGAGAAGGCCTTCGACAGCGTGGACCGGAATGTTGTCTGGAACCTCATGGCACACTACGGGATCCCACCCAAGTTCATCGCCATCATCCAACAAATGTACGCCAGTTCCACATGCCAGGTTATCCACAAAGGCAAGCTGACGGAGCCTTTTGAGGTCAGGACAGGAGTGAGGCAGGGCTGCTTGTTGTCGCCGACCATCTTCCTTCTGGTAGTAGACTGGATCATGAAGAAGTCCACTGAGAATGCAAACACAGGAATTCGATGGACCTTCACCAAGCAGCTTGAAGACCTCGACTTCGCGGATGACGTCAGCCTACTGTCACACCGGCAACAAGATGCACAACAGAAACTGAATAGGCTCGCAGACGAAGCAAACAAAGTTGGGCTCAACATCAACACCAAAAAGACAGAAACCATACGGATAAACAACAAGCAACAAGATCCAATCCAACTACAAGGATCCAACATCGGTGAAGTGGACAAGTTTGTCTACCTGGGCAGTGTGGTGAGCAAGGATGGAGGAGCAGACGAAGACATCAGAAGCCGTATCAACAAAGCGAGGCACACCTTCAATACCTTGCGTCCCATCTGGAACTCTACCGCACTTTCTGGGCGGACAAAAGTCCGCATCTTCAACACCAACGTGAAAGCAGTGCTACTATATGGTTCAGAAGCCTGGAGACTGACCAAGACAACCACCACCAAACTGCAGGTGTTCATTAACAGATGCCTCCGCAATATCTCACGTATCAGATGGCCAGAAAAAATCTCCAATGCCGCCCTGTGGGAAAGAACAAAGCAGACCCCCATTGACCAAGAGATCCGGAAGAGAAAATGGGGCTGGATAGGCCACACTCTGCGCAAGAGCCCAGACAATGTCACAAGGCAGGCGCTATGGGGCTGGATAGGCCACATTCTGCGCAAGAGCCCAGACAATGTCACAAGGCAGGCGCTAGAGTGGAACCCGCAGGGAAAGAGAAGAGCAGGCAGGCCAAAGGAGACATGGAGACGCTGCACTGAGCGAGAGATGAAGGCAGCTGGATGGACGTGGGCTCAGCTGAAGAGAGACGCCCAAAATAGAGTTCGCTGGAAGAGCGTTGTTGAGGCCCTATGCTCCCACGCGGAGTCAGAGGATTAAGTCAAGTCAGTTCCCTCTTAGCTAATTACAATAATTACAACATAACACACTTGGGTTTCGTTTAAAGGGCCAACATGCCATTATTGTTGTGCACACCGTTCGTAAAATTAGAGGGAATGATGATAATTACCTGATAAAAAGTTCCTGGTATCCATTATATTTTAAATTTCAACACTTCAGTAACTCAAGTTCATGCAGTGCAATCATTCAGTTCAGTTTTTTGATCAACTTACAAAGTTTGATATATACAAATAACAAAAAAATAATTTGAAAAATAACCATAAATTTTGCATCATTTTTTTAATAAATTATACATCATAAAAATGTTACAAAAAAAGATAACATATTGTAAAGCTAAACTCAGATCTCATAACTTTCAGTGCTTCATGCAGACATTATGAATAAATGTTTTACAGATGGAAAATGAGATTGAAAAACTGCCTTGTTTGAAATTACAAAGAGCAATTAAAAAAGTACATGTCTATTTTCAATTAAGTCATTAAGTAGTTAACACTTACCAAAACCAACAAAAATGACAACAAAAAGCAAAATAAAAATTAAGTCAAGGCAAGACAATAGAGGACAAACATTTGCATATTAAAGATAGAAGAATTCTAAGGAAATAAAACAAAGATTTAAAAAAATATATAAATAAATAAACATAATAAGATACTTAAACATAACTTTAAATAATAAAAGAAGTACAAAACAGTTCGTTACGTTGATTTCATTTCAGAGCAATACTCTTACCACCCTGTGTAAAAAAAACTGTGAATAACAATATGCCTGCCAGTTATGTCAACTTTAAGATCTGTTATTAAATTATAAGTGAAGGCTAAAATATAATGACATATATTTATACCTAAAAATGTATTCTTTAACCTGACAACAAATTAAAAACTAGTAAGTGTCTTTTAATTTGAGTTATTATGTAATGTTTGGCTTAAAAAACATTTTTTCTAATTGATAAATGGGGTTTTGATTTTAACGAATCACATAGCATGTGAAATGTTTGTTTCTATATGGTTGTAAAACACACTGTCAAAAAATTGCTTGCTTACTATTAAAATTTTAGTTTTAGATTATTTATTTTGCAATGCATTTGTTTAGCTATTTAATTACTTCATACTGCTCAGCCATTAGTTCAATATCAATAAAATATTTGTCATTGTTTATGTCCCACTTAAACTTATTCATAAAATACAGCTATAAAATGGGTGAATATATTAATAATATCAAAACCTGAACACTAAATTATTAACAGTTCAGATACTGAGTGAAATATTTCAAATAAAATTGTCAACTTTTGGTTTCCTGAACTTATCACTTAACATATCCAGTAACAAGAAATGTAATCCCTTGCTCTAACAATTCCACAATAAAAATAATTTAGGACTTAAAATCTGTGATATGTTTGATTCCTATGTACTGTATTATTGTAAATAAGAGCCCTATAAATCACAAATACAAATCTTGAGTTGAAACATTTATTTTTAATCATGAGTTATTTATTCTGGTCCCTAGCATTTCAATGTAATAAAAAGTTTTTAACTATATCAAGTGGGCCTATATAAGCAATACATATATAAGTATATGAGTAATGTACATATCTACATATCATGGACATATATTATTACAAACTAAATGCACCATAATTCCTGGACGAAGTAATTTCTGTAAAAATGATGTTCGTATTGCAGCCATAAAATAAGAAGCAATTTAGAAATGTAAAACTAAAAATACTTAAACACCCCTTTTTTATATTTTTTTATAAATATTTTTTTTAATACATTAAAGAAATGCAATGAAATAATAACTGATAAACATTTTGAGTTCCAGTGAGCAATGTGTGTAAACATCCTGAGCCAATTAAGATGTAAATATTTTAATTCACAACTATTGTGGAATTAAGATGACCTAAAACTACACATATTAAACTATACCTTGAGTTAAAAACAAACATGTCTCTGTAAACTGCTCACTTTAGAGATTAAAAACATTAACTACAGGCTTAGTTATGAGATAATAAGTAAGTACATGTAGTTATTTTATGAGAATCTGCTTTCAGATTTGTAGTGTGTATATTTCAAAATATGTAGCATCAAAGAGACATTCTGTTGATTCTTACCCATCGATATGTATAAAACATGGTTCTTTTAAGACAACAAAGGGTCTTATTCAACATATTAGAATTCAATATTTAGCAAAAGTTTCTGTTCTCCTTCAAGTGATTTAATACTATTTCACATTTTGCATCATTTTCCTTAAAACACAACCCAAGAAAAAGAAAGAAAACTATAGTTTACTTTGTATGTTGGCAGTGAGAAATAATGATCATAGATAAATATATAAAAAAAAAATATGCACAAGAGTTCACAAACTGCAATTAAAAATAAAAATAAATGAATTGATGGGAAAAATAAGGTTAATAAACAAATGTCAGTTGAACATATGATAAATTTAATGATAAATCTCATTTTGAATAAATAAAAATGAATACTCAATATCAATATTTCAGAAACAAAAAATTAAATATATGTATAAAAATATACAAAAATAAAGTTCTCTTACAATACCAGCTTTACAATAAAAAAATTACGATACTAGTAGTAGTACAGTTTGGTATCTCAGAATAAATTAATAATGACGTTAGACAGAAAAGATTGACAACCACCAAGGTAACACTAGGCTCCATGTCAGAGCTATGCAACCTGTTATAACCTGACAAATAAAAAAAAGATTTTTACAAAGCATTTAAGAAAAAAGTTCAGATATTATTGGACAAAGAGAGTGGATCTTTTAGTTAAAATTGATGTTACTGAATTTATAATGAGTAATGTACACACGGCTTCAAAAAGAATGTTCATTAATCTGCTCACCTCCTTAGAAAATATAAAAGTAAAAAAAGCTGTGATGGTTACATTATCATATCAATGACTTCTTCAGAACAATTATTTACATTTTTTTTATCTTACTTTTAAACAGCAGACATACAATCCCATTCGAAGTATTTTTTCAATAAAAATAAAATAAATTGACAATGTTAATACAATTATATCATAATTCATGTAAATTCTTGAAAAAAAATCTAAAAATGTTTTAAAATCATAACGAAATTGTAATATGTTTATGTTACATGTGATAATTATTTGAATGCAAGGAGCATGCAAAATAGATGTGCTTTTATTTTGCTAATTCCTTTCACTTTTGTCGATATTAACAGTTAAAATATGTTAAGCATCAAAAGCTTTTAAAAAATAATTTTAGATATAAAATTAGTTACAGCACAACATACGGAATATGTCTTATCAAATATTAACAGTATGAAAAAACCAAATGACACCAAAAAATATTAACCATTTATGAATTACTATTAATTCACAGCAGAATATCTCAAGCCATGAAATATTTTTTAAGCAATTTGAATATTCAGTGGATATACTTCCTTTGATACATTCTTTTTTTATTGTAAGTTAATTTAAGTATGATAAGCGATTCAGTTTTTAAAATAAATAAAGTTAACAATAATTAAAAAACAAGAAGTTTTTATTTTTTAATAACCTTCTGTGCTCATTACCCAATAAATTATTGAAAGGATATGGCCAATAAATGATATACGAATAACCTACAAGTCTGATAAACACTAGAAACTATCAAAATCTTAAAAGACCAAATAATACAATCAGATGCAATCTCTTATAAAGTAGTGTCTTTTAATTTTCTGTCAGAATTATTGGTTTCTTGTAAGCAGAAATATTCAAACCAAATGATTTTCTAAGGCTGATATAGCTCTGACAAAAGTTTTTAATTTATTGCACAGTTTTCCCAAAGCTTGTAAATTTGCAGTTAATCCAAAAGCAATAATTTGCCCTGAATTGAAAAAAAAAAAACTAACTTTAGAAATTAAAACATTATAAAAAAGTGAAACAAAAATTACATTACCTAAAAACTTAGAATTTTCATCAATTAAATTTCTGACATTACTAAAATTTTCTTAAATATTGATGGAAGTTTAACAAAAATAAAAAAAAATTGTCACAGCCACACTTTTTTTAAACAACCAATCTTTTCTTTAAACATGATAATGCTATCAACCTCAGTTAAGTTATCAATTCAAATTGAAAACTAATAAAATAAATAAAAAAAATAATACAGTATAAGAAACATTTTAACTTATAATTGTACACATCTCTTTTAGATATAAAGTACAAATAATGTTTGGAATAACAATCAAAATAATTACTTTTTTTTTTTAAATATTCCACCTTATTTAAAACTATAACCGTAAGATGCAAGACTTATTAGTTGGGTATCATAATTTTGTTTTTTTAGGTTTTAAGATTTACAACAATTTAAATGGCAGTGACATTCTTTTATAATTTCATATACTTCAACTAGAATGCCACAATTAGAAGTAGCCCAAAGTATAAAAAAGTACATAAGGGAAATACAAACTTGTGATCTGTAAATAAAAAAATATATTTTTATATGTAACTTTTAATTATTCTAATATTTGCAAGGTAAAGTTTCCGCTCTTAGGTTGTAGTGTTTGTTTTCAGATATTTGTTTCCAGTTTGGGAGAGTCAATAATTGGGCCAGTCAAACTGTCACCACTATTGCTTCTTCCCATCTGAGTGCTGGAACGTGGCAATGTGTTACTGATGTGTGCATTGTTGCCATTATTTGCATTGGTCCTAGGAAGGGTCCCATTGCGCCTTGTTGAGCCGTGGTGAAATGAAATATGGTGATGTCGAGGAGAAGACCCATTTACTAAAGGTTCATCCTGCAAATCCTTGCAGTATGCAGCCAGAGCTTGATGAAGATACAGATAATCTTCCTGAGTATAATAAAAGTGATATACATGTATCAGAAACAAGACAAATTTCAAGTCAGCATATGTATAAAATCTGAGAATTTTATTATAAAAAACCATTCTGCAGCTTCAAACTTTTTTTTATATAAGGATCTAAACAACAAATTATTATTTTTTTTAATTTCTAAAACTAAAAAAAAACTAACTTTAGTTCCAATAATTCCTGGTCTCTTAAAATGATACAGCTTGCAGATCTGATAGAAATCTGCAGATTTTTCAGATAAAATCTGATCTCTCAATGTCCACAAAGCACAAAAAGTTCCAGCTTCAACTGAGCCAAACCTGAAGGAAAGAAAAAAAATTGTGAAGCAATAAACTTAAGAGCTGTTGAATTATACAATAAAAATAGTCATATGAAACTGTCAGAGCCATTCCATGGTACACAGGCAAACTAGGTTGGGGAGGGGGGGTCATCCTGTGACTATTAAATACAATGCTACACAAATATTAGGCAATATACGCAGATGAAATTATTAAACATGAATACAAATGTAATGATTATTTGGTGCATTTCTTTATACTTGGACTGGTTTTTTTATGTAAAAAAAGGGTCATCTTATTCAAAAGTATTTAATGACAACTACATGTACCTGTCCATAACAACAATAGGACCACATTCAAGTGAGTTGAGATAACTCTGAGCTGCAGTAATAACATCAAATATTTTGTGCAACTCTTTGCTGCCTTGAGGCCAATTTTTGACAAGAATGATTCTGGTCAGCAATGTGTAGTCATACTGAAATAATATGTATACATGTATATATTTATGTGTAATGTAGTACCTGTAAATGTTTTTAAGAGCAATTTTTTCAACAAAATAGTCTAAACATTGCCAAGAAATGAAGATTTGTTTTCATGATTTTTCAACCTTCTATTTTATTTAATCTTTTTAATTCCTCTATTAACTAGGTAGCTATATGAGTTTCACTTTTCAAAAGGTTTAAAAAAAGTCTTATCCTCTATGATATAAATATTGACAAATAAAATATTAAAAAAAAATAAGCTTATTATGAAATAGCTATAATAAAAAATAATGAAATAGCCAATATTACTGAGGTATAATTTATTAGTTCAGTGTAATATGTCTAAAAGGATGCAATTAGTGAGAATTTTAAAAAAGTATTTTAAGCAAGCTATTTCTTTTTCTGATTGAAATAATATAACATACAGTCAGACTCCGCTTAATGCTGTTCCATTCTATATTGCGTTTTTTTTTAAATACATTTTTTTTAATCTAAAATTAATTTTCAACACCATTCAGACACATATAAGCCAGGTCAAACTATGGCATTTTTTTAAAATCTCACTAATCCTCTGTTTTTTTTATGTCAATAAAACTCATAGTGAGTCTGGAATCTTCATGTCATGATTTTCTTACAAAGTAAAGCTACATGATTAGTGTTCAAGCTCTATGGGTGTTAAAAAAAATGTTTGTTTCTTTCATTCCCTAATGAATTTGTATTGATAAATTGAAAACAAGACAATGGGATTGACAGTTAATAGAATTTAACTGGATATAACAATGGGAAATGACAGTTAATAGAATTTAACTGGATATAACTTCTTAGACACATAGAGGACAAAGACATAAAAAAGTTCTTAGACACATAGAGGACCTTAGACACATAGAGGACAAAGACATATATAAGTTCTTAGACACATAGAGGACAAAGACAAATATAAGTTCTTACACACATAGAGGACAAAGACATATATAACACTTCTTAGACACATAGAGGACAAAGACATATATAACTTCTTAGACACATAGAGGACAAAGACATATATAAGTTCTTAGACACATAGAAGACAAATATAAGTTCTTAGACACAGAGGACAACGACAAATATAAAGTTAGGTGACCTCATGACAAAAACGCTAATAACTTTAGTGCTGTCATTATTGGAACAAGTTAAGAGGGTATGATTGTATATTGTTGCTCACTGCCCTTTTAGTTCCTTACTTGAATAGAATCAAGGATAAATTCTGTAGTTACAAAATCAAGCTCTTCATTTGTGACAGGCTCATCTTTCATGGCTAATCGAAAATTACCGGAATCTACTTCAATACTGCTGCCTTTGGATGGCCAAAATTCTTTATATTCCTAAAATTAGAGTAATAAAATTTCCCAAAAATAAAAGGATCTTTCTCACAAGAAAAAAGAAGAAGAAAAAATAGAACGGATAAAATGCTCTATTAAGTGCTCTAATATACAATTTTACAGAAGCCAACACAAAAAATGACATGTTAAGAAATTAATAAAAAAAAATAAGATCAAAAATAACTTTTTTATAAAAGTTTCCAAAGGAAGGATTAACAGGCTTTTGTATCAACAATTCCAAAGGAAGGATTAACAGGCTTTTGTATCAACAATCCCAAAGGAAGGATTAACAGGCTTTTGTATCAACAATCCCAAAGGAAGGATTAACAGCTTTTGTATCAACAATCCCAAAGGAAGGATTAACAGGCTTTTGTATCAACAATCTCATTTTTTCTGGAGCACTCCAATGTTCTTTTTATATTATTTTTTTTATATTTAAAAAATGTATAAGAAATACATGACATATTAACAGATACATGTACATCTTACAATAGCCAGTATAAAAATTAGGCTTAGGACCAGTCAACAATATATTTACCACTTCATCAATAGGTGAAAGTACAACAATAACAGGACTATTTTTATCCCACACCATCCTCCAGAAATCCTCTGTAGTGTCATCTGTAGGATGCTGGGTCACAATGAACTCTGATGACTTTTTGTAACCCTATCAGACCAAACGCATAAATTAGTACAAAATGTACAATACTTTAAGGTATAAAAAAACAAGATAACTAGGTAAAATGTACAGCAACACTTTAAAGGTCTAAACAAAAGTGACAATAAAAATCTCTGGTACATAACATAAAAATTAAACTACATGTATTGGTTTATAAATTCTTTGTATTACTGAAGCTTCTAATATTGATTAACATATAAACTTGTGTATAAATGTTCTTTCTAAAACAAAAAAAAAAATGAAGTTAATGACCTGGTGCTCATGATCATTCAAAAATTAATAACTTATTGAAATATATATTAAAAATACTTGTGCTAAAAAATGTGGAAAAAAATGAGCAAAAGAAATGAATGATAACAGCTATTGAAATACATACCTGTAAATATGTGGCATTTATATAATCAGAACCATCTACTCCTGGTCGGGCTGTCAACAAAACTCTTTTTAAGTTAACAGGAAGTAAACTGCCAACTCTATTTTTGTCTAGATTGACTGGTTTTAAGGCAGCAGATTGGTCCAGTTCATTTGGTGTGTATTCTGTGATCAGCTGCAAAGGGTCCACAAATAATATATATTTAATGAGATAGTAAGATTAGCGGTTTAAAGCTAAACTAGTAGTTGCCCACTGCATTCGCAACTAAAGGTTTTATCTCAATAAAATCTTTAATATGAGAATAATCGTTTAAAAACCAGCAGCAAGACCAGAAGCATATAGTTAACAATGTAATATTTACAACTGGCTGATTACTTGTCGCGCATTTTTTTACAAATAGTATAAATTCAAATTAATAAAAAATTGTACCATCAAGAAATGACGTCATAGAGGATATCCCAAGTGCAGAATAATTTTTTATTTATAGCGACGGCGTTCCCATTCTGCCACACGCGCAGCCGACTTCAGAGAGATGACGTCTTAAAGGATTTTTATTTATAGTGACGACTTTCCTATTCCGCACGACAAGATAGCTACTTTATTAGTAGGATTTGTACTCTTTAAATTTCCCAGGCAAAATTTTGCATATCCTGTCCACGGCGACTGGATGTAACACACTCGCATACATATTATAAGAGGGGAAAAGTATTTATGATGATACTTATAGTGTTGTTTTAGTAAGATGTCTTGAAAGAATCAAGCATTGTGTCAAGACAGCAAAGTTTGGAATTGTGTTTAGGGTCAGTCAGTCAACTGATTAGTGTAATTAGATAGGGGACAACATGGCAAGAGACCAAAAAAGTTTATTATTTTAGTCAAGTGGTTTTACACAATGAAAGCGGTTAATTGTGGTTTGGAAACAAGATATTTTTTATTTAGTTGATGAGAGAGTAATGCAGTCACTGGCTATCATTTACAACTCTCGCCATCCAGAGACACATATGGTGGAGAGAGCATCTTGGTAAATGAGCAACTGGTTGGTTTCAGAGGTTGTAGCAGATTTGTTTGATGCACTCCAAGCAACCATGACACAAATGGAATAGAAATCTTCTGGGCCAATGTGTTTTCTTCTAACTAACCCATAAGGGGCTGTCCACATCTTGGTCGATAAAATTGCCCTGCCCACAATGAGAAATGTTGATAAGTCTAAGAGAGTGATTACTCTCAACAAGGACTTTCAAAAAAAGTGACTGCAAGTCACAACAGAAAAATGTGAACCTGAGGATGCCAGCAAAAAGGCGATTTTCTTGTTCAGACCAAAATCAACACCTGTCAATTAACAAATTACTGTATTAACTTGTCAATATTAAATGCACAATTGACTCGAGAAATAAAGTAACAAAATGCAAGAAAAGAGATATAGTGCCCAACTACAACAAACCCAAAGGAGGAGACAACATAGACCAGATGATGAAGATGTTCTCTGTGAAAAAAACTGTGCATGCTGAGATGCAAAGCCCCTAATTTTTAATATGTTCATCAAATATGACTTATGCTTTGAAATTTTATTTTCAAGATGAATACATTTTATTATTTGTTAATGTATTGTTAAAAGTTTTAATCCCATTTCAAGGATCAGACAAACAGCTTATGATTGTCAAACAAACATAAAAAAAAAATATGTACAGATTTCTTACACCCAGTTGCCAGGGACACTAGAAAAAACACATTTTGTTCATTACAATTACCTGATAGAGGGTATCAAGAAAATATTTAGAAGGAAATATCGATAATAATAGAAGGTGTTATACCTAGTCGCTGGGAAATAAATACATGTATTAAAATGATGAAAGGTTTAAAGCTTATTTTGTATTTACTTGATGATAGATTGAAAGCTAATTGTGTACTATTCTTTACATTATCATTTTTCATGATAACATCTATCTTCAATTATTTTACAATATTACTTTGTGCTATCTTTTTTAGATTCAGTACTAAAAGTATTTAAAAAAATAGGAATTTCACAGAGCATTCAGAAAATGTGTGAAATCCACTTTTTATTTAGACATATTTTGATCTTGTACTCATTTAACACAATAAATAGTTATACTATGGCAGTTTATAAAATGCTTCAATACAATGTATTTTACAAAGTTGGCTAAATAAAGCTGAATTTTGTTGAGAAATTTTATTCCAAATTTACCTGATACTGTCTGTCTATTAATGAACTGGTTAAGAGAGATGGTAAAATTTGATTAGTGATGGGAAGCTCTAACTTTTCTTGGTATTCTGGAAGATGCTCCTCTTTCACTTCTGTGCTACCATTGCCAAGAAGATATTCAACTAGTAGCTCATGAATAAAAATATATTGATCCTGAAAGCAAAGGAAATATAAATGAGGTCTTTTGTTTAATTTGTTTTATAGGTACATAAAAGATGAAAAAGTTCTAGGATTCTTGAGAATGGGAACTATATTAAATTGATAACTATGTAACTTATTTAAGATGAATGTAACAAATTATAAAAAATCAAAAGATTAAACACAGAATTAATCAAAAATGTAAAAAACCAAAACAAGTATCATTTCTTTTAATCATTTCACCCAGAGCAGGGTGACCCATATACATATTGGCGCTAAGTGCCTCATGGGATAGTAATCAGCAGATCCAGTTGGTGGATTAGCTTGCGACAGCCCTGCTTAAGGCTGTGATATTAAATGATGATGGCAATTCTACCTTAATTAAACCAGTTAAAAAATAATGACCTTAAACTGATAATCCATCTTTGGTTAAACCTAAGGAGTTCTAAAATAAAGAAATAAAATATTTTAAAATATACTAGAATCTTAAATATTATTTACTAGTTTGAAAGCCGGGTAAAGCACACTTAAGTAAGACTAAAAGTAATATAGGAAGAGACAGTGAAGTAATTAAACAAAACAAACAGTTGTTAAAAACATAAATAGTTATACTTAAATTTATAATAAATACTTGAAGAGCCTTTTACTTACTATACAGCCAACCCTTTTTTTCATGAGTTTAACCCCCCCCTCCAAGCATTACCTAAAAAGTGTAATATCCCCCCCCCCGGCCTAACTATTTTAATCATTTTTTTAATAAGACACAAAACAATAAAGTATGAAATGCAATAATGTATAAAACAATTTTTTTATTACATATTCAATATAACTACTAAACCTAATTTTTTATTCAAAAATTACTTATATTCAAAATACTTGCATCATCAAAACATTTTCACACAGGAAACAATATCTGACTATGTCATCATGAACTTTATAATTTGTAATTAATCATAGCAGCTTTGATTTGTATTTAAAAATGCCTGTATTTTAAGGGAGTATAATTTTTGTCAAAAATTGCAGTATTTTTGAGTTTTATCCCTGAAGAATACTGAGATGTTCATTAAAGGTTTTTGTCAAGCAATAACCGAATACATATGGCTTAGACCTTAGAATTTGAGGGAAGATAGACAGTAAGGGGGATTGGACATTTTAAGTAGATGATAATTTAAATATTTTAGTTGTAAAATTTGATCTTCACTTTAAGTAAAACTTAACAAATTCATTGTTGCAAGGTCATATTTATCAGTGATTGAAATATTATTTTTTTTAAGTTAAGAAAATTGTGATACAAACAAAACCAAAGGCAACTGCAAAAATTAATAACTCCCTAATTAAAAGTGCAGTCATACTTAGACCTTGAGTAGTCAAAAAATGCTGGTCACCCCTAAAGCAAGAAAAACACACTTTTTATAAAAACTTGCTATAAAATGTACTGGAAGTTGGAGTTATGTTTCCACAATAATGATGCATAAAAGAAGATAAAAATTCAATTTCCTTGTTAAATAGGGGATACATTTTGTTATTTTCTAAATGTAACCTCCTGAAAACGTATTATGGTCAACATAAAATGTCAGTAGAAATTTTTAAAATATTTTAACATATTATTAACAATGAAATGTTTTGTTATGATCACCCTTGGTAATGGGAAGTGAACTATTTTACATAACATTATCTCTTCCATAGGCAGATCAGACAAAAATATCAAGCCAGAATAGGTAATGCAAAATATGCAATGTCTATCTCCACATATTGGTCAATGGGCCTTCTGAACATAAGGAGACTAGACAGTTAAGTATGATAATCTGTGGCAAATTAAGACCCCATCGACCTACATATACATGTATCAAGAGGAAGATGAGAATTCAGTGGCAACTCTCTCAGGAAGCCAAAGAAAGATATTACTAGAACTGGCCTTGCGTTGACACCCCGCCAGAGAAAGGTTGGTGATCCAGTGACTACTGTAGGAAGGTCTTTCTAACAAGACATGAAACAATGCAACCTGGCATAGAGGGCTGAGAAAGGCCTCCCAATGTCACATGCACTGAAAAGCTATTTCAGAGGGCCAGTGCTTCACAAAGAGTTCAAGAAATTAAGGAAATAAGTAAACAGTGAAATTCAATATAACAGACGCCATTGATACTAAATTGTACAGCAAAATTATTTAAGAATTTCTTTTTGAAAAAAATATTCTTTTTTTCACTGATCTCAAAGTAATTTATTTTTATTTTAAGTAAACAGGAAAAACACATCTAGTCATAACCTTTACTCAAAAATGAGCAGGAGGGGAGAGGGGTACAAGCTAAAAATATCTGTACTCATTTCCATGTTGTACCCTTTTTCCATACATGTAGACAGGTCCATGCATAATTAAGATTCAAACTATTCAGGGAATGTTCACAAGGTGAAAAATTAAACCAGCTGTCTACCTGATGGCGGTTATAAAAATAAAATAATTCATATTGGTTTTTAAAAAATGGACAAGCATAGGGTATGAGCAAGACATTTAAGCACAGAATTTCTTGATTTTCAATACATGTACATGATTTTAGTGCAAGAAGGGGTAGCATGATCTATTAAAATGTCTGTTTACGTTTAATCAGAAAAGAAAAGTAAAAAGTAAATATTGACTTAATGCCTTTAACATTAGCAGACAAATTAAGTGTAATTTAACCAAGTGAATTCAATATTTTATTGACGAACTCATGCTTTCAACAGAAGACTCCTAACTTTGCTTTTCTACCTTCCCTCTTATTCTGAGTAAAAATATTTTATTTCTGAAGTCACCGATAATTTTGTTATGCTGGTATCAATCAAGACAAAATGTTACCTCTGTCTGAACCAGAAAATTTCTTTGTCTTCGAATGTGTTGTGTAAAGCCAGGAATATTTATGGATCTTCTGTCTTCAATTTGGGCTATCATACTATCTATTAGAATATAGGTGCCAGTGCGTCCGACTCCAGCACTGAAATTTAATACAAATTTTTATACTTCTCAAAAAAAAAAAACTTTAAAGCCATCAAATAAAAAAAAAATCAGGGAATTTAACAATAATAGCTAAGCACAAAATAATTTACCATATAATAATAGTACTAAAAATCAATTTTCATCGATTACTGGAGCAGCAAAACTGACCTGCAATGAACTACTATTGGACCATGGTCAGGTCCTCTCTGAGCAGCAGATTTCTGAACAAAAGTCAAAACTGGTAGTGAGTAGTCAGGAACTCCATGATCTGGCCATTCAGTGTAGTGATAATGAAAAACGGTTCTCTCTTGACCACCTTTCATAGAATGGCGCTGGGATGATAGATAAATTCAAAAATTAGTCTTAGTGGTTAACACCGTTTTAACCTGTTGTAATGTATATCTCTTGACTGAATACTTTCTAATTTTAAGAAATGTAACTATTTCAATTTATAACTCAAACTTCCTGAGTAACTTTTAAATCAAAAACTTCTTGAGTAACTAATTCAATCTTTAACTAAAACTTTTTGAGATATTTAAAACTAAAATTCAAACTTTTTGAGATATTTAAAACTAAAATTCAAACTTTTTGAGATATTCAAAACCATAATACAAACTTATTGAGATATTCAAAACCATAATACAAACTTATTGAGATATTCAAAACCATAATATAAACTTTTTGAGTAACTATTCCAATTTTTAACTCTAACTTTTTGAGATATTTAAAACTATAACTATTTAAATCTTTAATACAAAATATTCAAATCTATTAATCTTGAAAGAATAATTTTTTCATTTTAAGAAAATATTTAAGTAATAAAGTTCCCTTGGCCATTAAGGGCCATCTTAGCAGAGTAAGTGTAGAATCAATCTAATTCTCAAGCATTTATGGATTGTGTGGCTAGCACAAAGCCCAGCTGCCTTAACTCCCCCAACTAAAGTCAGGTACCCATTTAAAACAGGGTGGACTTATAGACTTTTACCAGGACCTGAAAATATTCTTGTGGTTCTCATCGAGGAGCCAACCAGGGACCCCCCAGGTATCAAATCAAACATCAGTCTCTTCTATGTAATCTATACTAATGTTTAACCAATTGATTTTGAGGAAAAACTAATGTCAGCCAGTTAAAAGGAGTAAAATCTTGAGTAAAAAATAACACAAATCTTGAGTGAAAAATAACACAAAAATGAGCTACTGAGCTAAAGAAACATTTTTTATGTGAGGTAAGACTATCTACATTTATAATAAAAAAAAACAGCCAAACAAACAGTTAATGTTTAAAACAGAAACATAATGAATACAAACAATGAAGTTTCTTTGTCTTAAATAAAAAAAAGGTACGAAAGAAAGTCATTACAATAGGATTCAGTTCTTAAAATATTTTTAAGAATAATTTCAATTTACATGCCGTAATCAATTTAATTAATACTGTGCTTGTTACAATGCCACAGAAAAAAAAAATATATACAATCAGTAAGTAATCTAGTGTCTATTACTCTTTTTACATCACAAAATTGTTATTTTCTTTTGCTGTTCTTAAAATTGTGCAAAAATACTTAAACGTTTATAGTTCCACTAGAAAATTATAAATGTCTGAACTTTAATAGTTACAACTAGGATCATTTGAAAGGAGAACATAAAAGATCCAGCCTAAGTGAAAAGTTCATTCTGAAAGTTTATTTCCTTGGAAATGCTGATTCACTGGAGTACCAATGTGTTGTGCATGTTTGTTCCATATTATGATTTTTTATTTGTAAGTTTTAAATTTGTATTAATCTTTCCAATAAAAAAAAAACAACTCTCATTAGATCTTTTAATATTTTCATGCAGACAAAGAAAAAAGATTTGTCTAATAGAATACGTACCAAAAACGAGAAATGGATGTTTTTAAATATTCAGACTAGTAAAGCCAATTTTACATAAGAGCAAACTAATATTTGTTTTAAATTAACTCTCATGGTAAGGAATTTTTTCTTCCAAAGCTATTCCAATATTCATAAAATCCTGCTACAATATAATAATAATACAAAATACACAGCAGCTTGGAACCTATTCCAAAAAAAAAAAATGCCAGAAATAAAATTATAATAAAAAAGCCAAACAATCAAAAGTGCAGCAAAATTAATGACTAGAATAAAAGTAATTTGTTGACCAATCCACTTTCATACTTCAAAATTTCTTTTTTTTTTTTTTGCTTGTTAATATTTTCAAAACTTATATGTATCTCATATTTATTTACAGCTAGAAAATTTACAAATTAATAAAACAAATAATTTTGAAAAGCTACATTTCTTCTAATTAGAAATATCATTTATGAAATTTAAAAAAAAAAAACAGAATGTTGAATTCAGTCAGAAACAACACAATTAAGTGAAAAAAATGAAATGTAAAAACGTGCAGAGGGGGGCCACAGCACAAAGCATGCATACCTTTTTTACCTTTAAATTCTTGATTGTAAAAATCCTAACTGTATAATGTGCTCGAGGTATGGTATTTACCAGTTTGACATGTAGATGGCCATAGGTTTCAGCTCCGTCATTTGGCCAATACTGATCACACTTTCTCTAAAAAAAGTATTTAAAAAAAACTGAAGTAATTCACTGATATTAAATAAAACTATAATTTAAGAAATATATAATATATAATTAATTTAACATACCCTTCCCTTCTCCATCAAATTTGTAATCATGACAATTACACTCGTATTCTGTTCCCAGATCATGCGCCAAAAATCTGGAAACGTCTGAGGCAGAGGACCTTGAGTTGCAATATAAGCTTTAGGTTTTTTATACCCCTGAACAAAGAAGAAATATCTTTCTTAATTTACTGCCGATTTATAAAACTGCACATCTTGCCCTATCCTTTTATGCAATTATAAAACTTGACATTAAATAAAAAGAACCTATTCTAGAAACTGTTTACCAATAGAGATTCAAACTTGACCTGAAGTTCTATTTTGTACATCATTTATCTAATATAGTTAATTACATATATTGAACAGGATTTCTTGAACTAATGCACTAAAACAGATTACTCATCCTAAGTGTAAATGTTTTTTAACAGTAAAACAGATAAATATGATCACGATAAAGGAAGATTCATTGTACATAAATATCAAATGACTTACATCTACATAATTGGCATTGATATAATCAGACTGTCGGATACGACTTAATTCTGTTTTCAGAACTACACGGGAATGATCATCTATGGGAAATGACAAGATATATGTTTTTAAACAAAATATATTAAAATATATATATATATAAGAACTTTAATTTTAAAAACATACATGAATAACAGTGAAAAAAAATGTTACTCACATGCCACAATGTTGATGTATCTATTTTTATTTCTGTTATCATTTAGATTAGAACTTTCACATGGATACTTGTCACTATAAGATGTACGATTGATTTCCTAACAAAGTAAGCGTAAAACAGTACATTTATCCAAAAAATAAAAAAACAAAATTCACAAACATGTAAGACACTGAAAATAATTAAATAATGTCAGCTTCCAACAAATGTACATTAAATAACAAATGTACATTAAATGTGTATCTCTCTGAAAAAACTGTGTGGGAAAGTCACATTTCCACAAACTAATGAAAGTGTTAAGTGTTTTGTGATTTGGTTAAAACATTTAAACATGAAATTAACAAAAACAAATTTTTGGTAAAAAAAAAAAGATTTAGTTTAAAGCTAGCACAGAAAGAATGCTAAATACAATGTGTATTATGCCTTGCTGTTTTTCATTAAATATTATCTTTAAAAAAGTTGATCTTACATCAAATTCTTGAGAAAATCCAATATCACTGTCCATGTGCATTTGTTCCACATGTAAAATAAAGTCAGCTACTGCTATATCTGGGTACTGCTTCTCCTCTAGAGTACAATCAAAAAGTTTTTTTGTTACACCACCGCATGTTTTAAATTGAAATATTACATCACAACTTAAAAAAAAATAGTAACATGCAAAGAAGGAGTTAAGTTTGAGTAATAAACAAAACAAACATATATGAAAAAAAGATAAACCAGAAAAACTTACCACTTGGCTCCTCAACAGATATTACAGTCTGCGGTGTTTGCTGACTGTTGCTAGGAACCGCCAAATAATAATAGGCAGCTTGGTATAAACGTCGGCAATTGTAAAACCTGTGGGACAACAATATTTACTTCTTTGGTAAAAATTGTGCTGGACAATGCTTTTAATATTTCTTTATTCTAAAACAAATTATAATTTATATCAGTAATGATGTTCAGGGTATTCACAAGTTTCTGTTAATGTTTAAATTATTTTTCAAGCTGACTAAATAATTATTTGTCAATTGATATGTATTTGTATTAAAACTTAGTTGTTATTACTTCATTATGTCTGTTCATTTGTTTACTTAGTTTCAGTTAAACCGTGAAACAAGCCATTATCTAATTAAAAATCTGTACAATGAGAACTTGGAGCATTTTATATTTCAGATAATGCAAAATGCACTTTTTATTTATAAAACAATATCATGTTTTGCGGTTAAAAAATTATATACTTTTTTTTTACACAGATAATCTGAAATTGAAATCAAACATTTTTATTTTCTTGATTTCTTCAAGGTAATTATTGCCATGATTTTTTTCTGTATAGAGACTTTTAAGTGAATAAAGTGAAATATAATGAAAGCATTAGTAATGAAGATTAATTCTACTCCTATAACATAGACTATTCTAAAAAGTAGTGTATGTGTGTCATGCTGGTGTATTTGATATAAAAGAATTAGATAACTGTCAAATTATTTTCTAAATTCTAAATCAGAATCAACATTCAGATGTAATATTGTTTTCTATTAATAGTAAAGAAACTAAAATGTGTATAAACCAATACCATAACTATTAAATTAAATAAAAGAATTATATAAATAAATGTATTTATTTCTGATGTACCTGTAACCAACAACTAATGCAGCAACTGTGACAAGTAATAGTACACCGATGACGATGGCCACAATAACTCCAGGGGGAAGACTGGCTTCAGCTGTATGTCTGTGTTCCATAGCTTCTGAAAAAAAAGGATTAATGCTTACAAAAAAAGGATACTACAAAGAAAAAAAAATGTAACTTAAAAAATTATTTTTTTACTTCATATTAGTTATGAAATATGCCAATAAAATACTAAATTACATCTGTAATAAAAAAAATGCGAACAATCTATGTGTGTGTATGCCTGTGCTGTTGCAGCTATTTGAATATTAAACTTTCGGATACCCTGACTACAATCAGGCAATGAAATAGTTGAATTTTCTCCAGCTATAATTTAGTTGTTTTATTTTTTGAGGGATTCATCTACAGACATAAGCTATCTAGAGAAATTAAATTACAACATTTAAAAAAAAAGCTTCATTACAACAATATACTGTTAAGTAAGCACAATTATATGGTTAACATTCAGCTAAAGTAATTTAAAAAGACCTATTTTTAAATTTCAAGAGGGAAATTGGAATTTTGATTGTTTATTTGATAACAGCTTTAAAAAGCAATAAGTGAAAACTGTATACTCAAGCTTTTTTTGAAAACTGCTTGTGATTTTGAAAAAAAACTAAAATGGTTAATTAAAAAACAAAACAAGTAGCTAAAAAAAATTCAAGAAACTCAGTGTTAAATAAAATTGAGAAAAAATGCTCATAACAGAACAAATGTAAATGTTTAATTTTTTTATCCATGATGTGAAGCATATATATTAATATCTAGGATCCAGAACAAAAAGCTGTTTGTGACTTCTCTAAAAACTTAATTAAAATATCACCTAGCGAATTTACACTTAAGACCATACAGTTAAAAAAAATGACCTGTGCATGAGCTAAAGATGGCTTTTTGTGGTGTATTTAGATTTTAAAAAATCATGAAAATATGAATAATCCACATCAATAATTTTTGTATTTCATTCATAGTGTCATATTTTGTATAAAATATTGAATTTTTCCTTATAAATTGAATAGTGCCATATTTTTATGTATGAAATATTGGATTTCTACTTAATATAATGACAGTAAATTATTTTATATTCTACAATAGCAAATAAGGGTGAAAAATGAAATCTTTTGGTTTTATATTTAACTGACTTCAGAATAAATGAGAACCACAGGATGTATTTTCATTTTGTAGAGGAAATAAATGTTTTAATAAATCATGCCAACAGAACAAAATATTTAAAAAAAAAATTTTTGTATGATAATGAGTTATTTAGATTTGCTATAATATTATTAAAATCATTTTATCATTAGATTCATAATCATCCTGAAAAAAAAAAAAAAAATTAATAAAAAAAGTTCTTTTTTAAAAAAAAAAATAATAATGAATTTTTTTTTTTTTTATCCTAATTTTTTCTTCATTAATAACTGTGTGTTAATGCTGCACACACCAAAAAGTTTCTAGCTAAAAATCCCTCATGCTTCAAACAAGAACAAGGAGGCAGTGGATACATTTAATAATAAATCCAAAATTAATCATCAATAAAAAAAAAACATGTATATACATATATGCAAGATAAACACTGAATAGAAATATACTAACAATTATTGCATTGACATTTTAAGATACATTACATATATGATGACACCAGTGAAGTAAATGGTTAACATCAGTAAAGAAAGAGCTATACTATAAGTGGAGTAGTGGTTAAATCAGTAAATTTGATTAGCTATAAGTGAGAATAAAATTACACGAGTTTCATATAAAGATGAAATAGATTTTTGAAAATATTTAAACTGAATATTCAAACACAGTCATGCATTGTACTAAATTTATTTAAATTACTTATGGTGTTTGACTAATATGGCTAACTTTTTAGCATAATGCAAACAATCAAAATATGCACACACACAAAAATGTCACATACATTTTAAGCTGTAAACAACATAGGGATAAAGTATTGGTTTTGGAAAATTTACTGTAAGCATGTTAGTAAATTAACATCAATAAAAGAAATAAAGCTGAACACTGTAAAATTTATGTCAATCGCAAGGAAATTAATTAATTAAAGTTTATAGACCAACTTTTAGTCAATTTTAACTAAAATGTTATATAAACTAGCTCTATAATAGTTTATTTACCATCAAATACTTTGAGGGAGATATGTTTTTCCGAGCAAAAATTTGTCTTGTTAAAATAAAAAATTTTAAATATTCAATTTTTTTATACCCTGGTTTTTTAATTTGTGTAGAAATGTAGATAGTCAGTAAAATATAATCTGTGTAGCTAAATAATTCTACTTATTCAGTTCTTATCTTGATTTTTTAAAGGATGACTATACTAGGTAATCAATAAGTGTAAGTTTGAACAGTGTGGACATATTATTGATTACCATATCTGTTGCCCTGATCTGTTATCACATTGCTCCCTTCAGAAGCTGGAAAAAAGATGATGGTGATGATATATAATATCATGAATGGAGATGGAATGATGTTAAAGTTATGAAAAGCAAATCATGGGTTGTTCATTTTGTAAATCAGTTTGTAGAATGCTAAGAAATCATAAAAAACAGAACTTTATTTTTTTCATTTCATAAATGAAGTAGCAGAGAAATATTTTTTTCTTAGCAAAAGCTTAATTATTTTATTACAAAAAACTCATTTTCATTATAATAAAAGTTAAGCTTTCAGTTATATATTGTTAAGAACATTTAAAGCTTTCTATAAAATAAATGGAAGTAAAAATATTGAATATTGTTATTCATTTACCAATTAAAGCACTGAAATAGTAGAAAAAGGCAAGGTTAAAAGAATGCTAGTCATTACTTCACTGTGTACATCATCATGTTAAATAAAATTTCTAATCACCAAAATTCTTAATTAAATTTAAAAAAAATAGAAAAAAATAAACAACAAAAAACAGACCAAATGAAGGTAAATGAAATAGAAGCTACACAAAGTATCAGAGTTTGGAAATATTCAATTATAAACATGAAAAAACTGAGTGTCAACTGGTTACTTTTTACACTTCTGTTAGTTAATAAAACACCTTGTGAATTTACAAAAAAATCTGGGCAGTTAAGACTTAGCCTTGTTTTCTATTAAAATAAATAAATAAGCATTATGTGTTTTTATTAATTTCTTATTAAATATTTGAATAAACGAGAGTCCATATTTGTGTTATACTATTAGTATTTAAAATCAGTTATATCTACAGATATTTCTATTTCTGGGAGACAGATGATCGTTCGGTAAATCATGCGACTTTCAATCCGAGGGTTTTTGATTCAATCTCCTCTGAGGACCAATGAATATTTAAGGTCATGGTTAATGTCCCTTCTATATCCCCCATGTTGCCTCCAAGGCCATTGCAGTATTGGCTATGGTGAGGATGAAAGAAGGGAACCCTAAAAAATGCCATTAGTGGTTGATACGATCTGAGAGATTTTATCTCATTACAGGAACTTCACACACAGATATTTCTTAGAAAATCCATATTGATATATGAACAAAATTATACAATATAGTCTAGCTTGTCAATAATTAAAAAGAAAATTTATTACTTTCTCAATGAGCATTTTACTATTGTTTCAATAGAAAAGTTCAATAGATACAGGCACTCCAAAGGCTTATTTTCATAATAAAGTAGGATAGGATGACTGTTTTATGAAGCGAATGATTTTATTATTTTAATGAAATCGGAAGGAACTTCAGTATACTAAATAAAAAAAAAAAATTATGTATTTGCCAAAATATGTAATATTACTAAATATGCTTAAAATTCAAAGGGTTTATAATACAAGTCTATAAACAATATACCATTAGTTAATTAGGAGCTATTGTAGATGGATTTGCATTAAAAAGGAAGTAAATCATGCATGCATTACTTTTGCCATGTAAATAATGTACCTGTATATAGTAAGAGTGAATAAACTAATGCTGACAAAAGACCCGGCCCTTCTCCAAAATGGTTGATTATGTGTGATAAAATTTCACTAGAATGAAGTATTTGTAGAGAACCTCCAAATTCGAGAATACACTCATACCTCGCTATACGGCCGCTCTTTATAAGGCATCTCGCTATAACGGCCTTCATCATTTATGGCACGTTTTCGATTTACAGCCTAAAATGTTTCGCTATAACGGCCAAAAAAAAACAAGTGAAAAAATATTGATTATTTTGTATAATGCACCAGGGCATCCTACCTAATTTATCCGAACTATCTGAAGATATCATGATTGAGTACCTTCCGAAAAATACAACAGCACTAATCCAACCAATGGATCAGGGTGCAATAGTCACTTTTAAGGCACATTACCTACACCGAACTTTCCGACAACTCAGCATAAGGGAAACCAATGGTGAATCTTCAATTAAAACATTTTGGAAAAATATAAAATTAAGGATACTGTTGACAGCATCAGTGAATGATGGAAGGAATTAAAATTGACAACAATGAACCATATATGGAAAAAAATATGGCCAGAATGTGTAAAAAAATACTGATGCAGACAGAAGCGTACCTAGGGAGGGGGTCCAAATTCAAAAGTCCTCCCGGTCTTAGCTTGAGGGGCCCCCTAATATTTGTTTACTTTAAATATAAAGTACATTATCTCATGTCATGTTGTCAAATGTCAAAATGCAGGGACCTCCAATGAAAAGTTCCCTTCTTAGCCCTAACGGGCCTTCGGGGCAGATGAAGTGTAGAATTCATCTGTTTCTATAACCTCGGCATATGAAGGGATTGTGTGGTTAGCACAACGCCCAGCCGCCTTTACTTCCCCATTTAAAGCTGGGTGGACTTGTGGGACGACTTTGCACCAAATTTTACCTGGAAAAATTCCATGGGCCTCACCGGGGATCAAACCCAGGACTCTCAGGTCGACAGTCGAGTATCTACACCACTCGGCCATCCGTCCCGCGACCTCCAATGAGGGGCCCTAAAATCCCTAGGTTCGGCACTGCATACAGAAGTTAATTTTCTTCCTGAAATTAGGCAAAATATTTAGGATCTAGTAGAAGATTTCGGCTTGGAAGGTTTGAACGATGTGCTTGATCTACTTGAAGCTGATAGGGAACCTCCTCCTTGAAAACGATCGTGAAGTCAGACGCAGCGCTCAATTTCTAAAGGAATTAACTCAGCCATTAGATGTTATAACTCAGTGAAGAATGAACTAGACAAGAAGGCAAGCAAAACAACGTTGGACAATTGCTGTAAGCCAGGCCTATCCTTACCAGCGAAAAATGATGACGTCATTGATCTGCAGGTTACCATTTCTTCATTGTCTTCATTTAAAAAATTTTTTTACATATTCATATTTTATGTAACATGAAATTGTTTCATTTTTGTTTATAGACTATTGTTGATTGTTGGAGTTTGTTATTATTTTATGTACAAATGTATGTAGCTTTAATTTAAATGAAATAAAAAGAGAAAATACATTTTGAATGATAAACCATGTTACATATTTAAACAACTTGGAACCAATCTCATTGAATTTGTATGGATTTGTACTAGAACAATTGATTCCCTATACGGCTTTTCACTTAGCGGCCAAATTTCATGGAACGTATCTAGGCTGTAAAGCGAGGTATGGGTGTAGCTAAATTTTACTATGGGACGGATGGCCGAGTGGTGTAGATACTCGACTGTCAACCTGAGAGTCCAGGGTTTTATCCTCGGTGAGAACCATGGGAATTTTTCCAGGTGAAATGTGTTTCAAAGTCGTCCCACAAGTCCACCCAGCTTTAAATGGGTACCTGACTTTAAGTTGGGGAGGTAAAGGCGGCAGGGCGTTGTGCTAACCACACAATCCCTTCATATGCCGAGGTTATAGAAACAGATGAATTCTACACTTCATCTGCCGCGATGGCCCTTTAGGGCTAAGGGAACTTTACTTTACTTTAAATTTTAATATATATGTAAAAGATATTAAGAATTATAAGTGATTCCACCATTTCACAATCAAAAATCATATGCAGTATTGTTTTAGTATAATGCAGTATTGTTTTAGTAAAAAAAGGTTCCACTATGGCATAATTTGGCTTTTTTCAGCTATGTAGGTGTGGACACGCATGAGTCGATGGGAAAAATATTTTAAAGATCTGCACGAAAATCTTTTTATCAAGAATTAGTAAACAAAGGTAATTTTAAAAATTATGAAAACTGGCTCCTAATACTCAATGGCTTAAAACAATTGATACATTGTGTAAAAATGGAAGAAAAAATATAAATTAATGTATTCAGAAATAAAGTACACATATACATGCACTAATTTATTTGGATTTCATTTATTTCATATTTAAAATTGATAAATAAACATAGAAATAAAGATCAAGAAAAGAAAATTATTGCAAATACAAATAATGTGCTTCTCTTTACGACAAAATTCTAAAAATTTTCTCAGTGAATCTATATCTAACTTCAATATTGAAGTAAAAAGAGTATAATGTGTAATTTTATATAAATAGTATCAGATCATGCAAATATGAAAACAATTTATTTCAGAAATGAAAAAAAAAACAACAAAAGTAACATTTTAGTTTAAAAAAAAACATTTCAAAAAATTTACTTTTTAAAATAATATTATACTTACCACCAAGTGTAATAGTCTTTGCTTCAGTAAAGTCACCACAAAAATTGGCCTTAATAAAAATAGAACTTGTTACACCTGCCACTCTGAGATTGTATCTTGAATTAGTTACCAGGTTTTTAAATGTATACTGAAAAGTGTAAATTTTCAAAATAATATTGAATAAAGGATAATGTCTTATATAAAAGTAAGCAATGGGTGAATTCAAAAATAAAAAAAATATTAATAAACTTTGATTTTTAACATGGGAGTGTGATTTTCAAAGTTAAAAACTATTTTTATTATGTTTCGTAATAATTTTTTCAGACAATACCAGGTCTTACTATTTTATATAGGTCGCATTGTCCATCAACCAAAATAGTATTGTAAACATATTTCTTCCAAACAGACAAATTTTACTGTGATAAAAATGCTATTAAAAAAATAGGACATGTATAATTTTTTTTATTTCTAGTGCACCCAATAAGTGTTTTTATAAAATGTGAATCATCCTAGATACAGTGTTGTAGCCAACTCATATTTTGTTATCTGGTATTGTGTCTTGATGAACCCATATCATTCAATGTGCAGTGATTTATTTCAGAATGGTGATAATTTATTACTAACTGTGATATACTGTAGTTCTTTTTGAAATAAATGTTCATACATATTTGACATACTTTGAATTAGGAAAAATGAGCTTTGAAAATATTTATTTTTTTAATTAGTCAAAATCAATGAGTACAAACACAAAACGATTCAAATGTTTCAAAATTCATTTTGTTTTCAATGCACGATGGAATTTTGTGTCAATTTTTTTTGGGACAGAGTAGGTTTGGTGGTTAGATAAGCCATCTATAACATGATCTTTGAAGGGAGAGAAGCTGCGAAGTGTGTCAAAAATGAGACTGGGTAGGAAAAGAGGGTAAATATCAAGAAAAAATCATGTTAATAATAAGTGACCAACTACTTTCTGGCAATACTATTATTTTAAGAAGGAAAAGACGCATATGAGATAGAAATGCTGTTTGGAAACTACACTCAGGGAAAAACACATTGGGCATTGTTGTTGATAAAAAAAACTTGCATCACTTTAGTTGATTGATACATGTTAATTGGTCTGAATAACTAATTCAATTGAAATGCTAAATAGATCTGTTACAATTAATTATACCTCTTTTGTAAATTAACTGACTTGTTTATTATGCCAATGTTATGATGAAAAATATTAATATATAATGAAAAACTTTTATACATTTATTAATTAATTAATGAACTAAATTGTGTTGGTTAAAATGTGCGTTAATTTGCGATAAAATTTTTAATCATTCTTTTATTTCAATCAATTTTTTTAATCGAACAGCAGCTCTAATTATCATACATTTTTTCTAATATCACCAAACAACAGACAGCCACTTATGTGATTTTTTTTAATGAAAAATATAAGCCAGCTTAAAAGACATTTACCTCATTAATATTACTTTTATCAATGGTTGCACCAATGGTATTGCCTCGATGATCCCATCCTTTGATAATATAGCCATCAATGGATTTATAATAAGTAATGGGTGGAGTCCAGGACAGATGAATGCTGTTTGCTCCAACAGCTGTTAAGTTAAGATTCAATGGAGGGCTGGGTGCTTTGAGAAAATATAACAAATGAAAAAAATTATGCTTCGAATATATGTGTGCCCCAAAAAAAAAACTTATAGCTACTGAGGGCAAAATTTATTAAAAACTACACATCCAACTGTTGAAAGTGTTATTTACACCATGGATTTTTGCAATGAAAAAAATAGCTCACTCTATAATGTTCTAAAAATACATTGTAAGTATTAGTCCTACCAGCTACATCAGTAAATGCTGGAAACTCATCACTGAACTCTCCTTGTCCTCCATCGGTCACTGCTGCTACTCTCACATTATATTTAGTGTATGGTACTTGAAAATGTCAGAATAAACAATTTCAATAATTTTAAAATGAACTTGAGATAAAGAGAAAAATATATGTAAAAAAATATTAGACAGTAATAAAAATTAACATTCTGATAAAAAAATTTTTAAAAAGAATATCTACCCAGGTCCTGAACATAAACTGCCATTGGATTAATAAGATGACCAGATATAAATCGACTCCTTGGTTCATTGGTCCCTGATTGAGTCCATTCAAGTTTGTAACTTAGTAATATACCATTTAGTTCTTGTGGAGGTTCCCAGTTGACATAGAATGAATTTGCTTGGTTGTTATTTATGTGTGTAATACGGGGTTTGGAAGGAGCTGCACATTTAAGAAAAGCAATACAATATATAATATCATGGAAAAAAGGGAGTATTAATGTAATAGAATATAATAAGTTTAACTTAGCTGAAAAAAACAAAATCATTTACAACAATACAGAATAATTATTTAAAAAATCATTAAGATATTACACAAGAATTTAAAATTTCAGTAATATTTTTTCCTAAATCCTAAAAAGGTAAAAAATTGGGTTCCTTTTATGTTAAGGAGGGAAGGATTCAGAATTTTAAAAAAAGTATACATGTATACACAACATTTTAGGATTTAATTTTGGGATTTTATTAATCAGTTTATGTCATGAAATAAGCTCATTTCTGCCGTAGGACACCCGATCATGCCCAATTTTTACAACATATATATTTGGTCAACTGGAATATGCAAACCATATAAAATAGTCAAAACTGCTGATGTGATTAAAAAAAATAAAATTATCCTTTTTAACCAGAAATATCACATTCTAATGTAGGAAAATGGAGTATTTAATCAAACAATTTAAATTACTTTTAAAAATAAGTATACTAATTATTTTTTAAATTTCTGAATTCATTCCTCTAATACCACTGGGGGTGCAGGAAAGGTTATGCAAGGGTACGCAGCGACATTTAGTTTTTGTTTAAAATGAAGGTCACCAATTTGCTGCTTGTCTAATCAACAAACCATGTGCGATAGTGCAGCTGTACTATAGCATAGAGCAGAGTAGCCTCAGAAAGTCAAAAAACCTGTAAAGGATCTATACTACCAGTTCCAAAGAGGAGACATCAATGCAAAACAGCAACATGAACTTTTACTCGCACAGTATGCCAGATTACGAAATATTGTGTATAGCAGCATTGTTAGCGTTGTTGCCTTTTCCATTGAAATATTTATGTGAAAGTGCTTTCTCTGCTTTGACAGCAATAAAAATTAAAGAATGAAACCGTCTCCAGCCTGAAGGTGATGTCATAAGCTGTTAGCAGTACACATCCTATATCACATCTTTGATGGCACAAAAACAAGCTTAAGTATTGCAATAGAAACATAATCGCAATTCATTAAGAAAATAAGTACTTTTATTTGCAAAGTTACATATGCCCCTGCAAACATACTTTCACATCCTTTGGGGTTCAGTCCCAAAACAGGCTGAGAACCAATGCTCTAATAAAAAGTTCACATGAAAAATGATATGCTTACTCTTAATGTGTTACTAAAATTATTCTAGACAATGTTTGTATACTTACGACCAGGAGAGGTGGACACAGCTATATCAGATTCCAGACTTGTGCCTTTACTATTCTGTGCTGCTATTGAAACAGTGTACATGGAATAAGGCTTTAAATTGCTCAAAACATATGTCTGCAGATAAAAATATCAATTGTGTAGTTGTATCTTTCTTGATAAAATAAAATGTTAAGTTTTATTCTAAGTCAATTGTTCTAACAATTATTAATCTTAAAAGGGAAATGACGCTTTTTTTTTGTTGGTTTTTTTCCTCAGATTTCAATTATGCAGATGAACAAAAAAAAAACTGACTTCAATAAATATTTCAAATAACGGTCAAAGGTATGATATTCATGTCTATTAAAATGCATCTATTCATTATGGATGAACATGCAAAGAAGCACATTTAAATTTAGAAGCTAAATAGACCGTCTATAACAAAAAATTCTTATCTCATTTTTTAGAAGATGAGCTTGAACTTTAAACTCCAAACAATTTAACTTTTCACAGTAATGATGATGATAGTTCAAATCAATACATACACTGAAATCAATAATGAAAAAAAAAATATTCTTACAACAATTTTATGGTCTGTGATGTTTAGAGAACTCATGTTGTTTTTATCTATTCCATATCTAATGACGTAGCCTGTCAATTCTCCATTCAATGAATCTAGTGGTGGCTGATCCCAAGACAGATATATTTCTGAACTGGTCTGATTTGGAGACTGAAGATTAGGTGGCGGACTTGATGGTGCTAAAAGTAAAAAAAATAAAAATTTTAATCTAGTTTTGTAACAATTAGCATTTTTTTACAAGGAAAAATATAATAAACGATTTAATCAAGCAAATTGCTATTAATACAGCACCAATCGTGACTACATGCATCACAGTAACAGCAACAATTAGATATCATTTTGCAGTGAAAAACTGTTATGTTCAAATTAATTTAGAGAAAAATTCCATTATAAGTTTTAAAGAGTAAAAAGGTGACACTTTTTTTAATTACATTCTACAAATCATCAATAAACACCTCATAAATTAAATTATCTAGTAGTTCAGATAAAAATATAGTTGATTCTTTAAAAATGTACAGCTCATTACTATTTATTACGTAATGATTTTTGTAAAAATGACTTCCTGAATGAACAACAACATTTAGTATGTATTACTGTATCTGTACTGTATAAAAAATGTCATATTTTAAGATAAAAACAATTATTTACCTGTTAAAAAGGAATAAGAATGTATCAAATAATATATTTTAATATTATAATACAAGTAATGAATGAATGCTAATACGACTAAAAAAACATCAGTATTCATATTTCAATATTGGTTAAGAGCCACTGAATTTAACATATGACATGTTAAGTGCATTGTCAACTTAGTGTTGGTCAGTTTTCTTACAGGCTTTGACTCCTCTGTGTCAGATATCAGAATCCAACTTCTAGGTTTGCATACAAATACTCTAGCTATTATAACTTATAAGTAAAATAGGAAAACTGATTACTTGTTAAATAATCTAATATAATAATAGCGGTCTGGGTTCTGCATTAAATCAAAAGCGGAAAACAAGAATTCAAAATGGTGACTTGCCCGCATTTTGATTCGATAAATGTTTTTTTGTTAAATCTACTGTTTTGAATAGATTCTGCTGTTTTAAACATGAAACCCAAAGGCCAAAATGTGAAATAATTCCATTTAAATTTATTTTTTTTGTATTTCTACAACATATTGCATCTTTAAATTGTAATAAAATCATGAAAAAATCAGATCTGTCCAAAACCAAAAATAACCTAGCCTACAGATCAAACCTAGGGGAATATAACTCTATGCAAATACAGCTAGTAATATAAATAAAAACGGTGTGGGTTCTGCGTTAAATCGAAAGAAAAGAATAAATACAACAGTATTCCAATTTAAAATACAATCATGAAAAAATCGGATCTGCCCAAAACCAAAAATAACCTAGCCTACCGATCAAGCCTAAGGGGATATAACTGTATGCAAAGGTTTTGCAGGGTACAGCTAGTACAAAATGAAGGGAAAAACAGTCACAGTTGTCAACTTATTATAGGTTATCTACAAAAGGAAATTCTCTTTTTTGGGGCACATCCAATTGTGCAAGTCTTCCAATACATGAATGTTTAAACACAAAGAACATGAAAGCTGAACATGTGCTACCAAAAAAAATTTCTTTCAGTATATAATTGAACCCTAATACAGTGAAAGGCAATACGCAAACAAGAAGAACGATAAAAAAAAAAATTCTGTGATATCTCTCTGCACAATCTTAACGCTGAAATATATTTTATGCAAAGCTTGGCCAAGTCATTAGTTTTTTTTTATAAATTGTTACATGCTTTTACTCTCAATGCTCAAAACAATAAAAATTATTATTTTTTTTATAATTTTGGTCTTTAGGTAAAATATTGTTAACCCAAATGATGCAGCCTTGCAGTTCCCTTCAACCATTTACATCATTACCTCACTACTGTCATGAAATCATGAACAAATGGTTTTGATTTTTAATCTAATGAGAAAATTATAGCAATCTAGCCAGAAAAAAAATATATTTATTTGGAAATATAGGGTTTTTTTTTATACTTGGTCAGATTTTCTGTAGGTGTATTATGTCAATCATGCTCAATATTGTCAAATATCTTTTTAAATGTGTAAAAATTATGTCTCTGCTGGAAATGTCTTGAAAACCATCACTAATGAACCAAATGCAGTTAACACAATGCACACATTTCATACAAACTCTTGCAGAGCCCATTCATTTTTTAATGTTTGAAAATGGATATTACATTTCCTTTCTACTGTAAGATTATAGCACAAACAAAATAATGCCAGAATATGCAGAAGGCTATAGAGAAAAAAGTATACTGATAAATCTACAAAATTTGATCAATATGAATGGCTAATCGGAAAGTGATGTTGAACAATGTATATTGTTTATAATGTGTGATGTTTACTACATCCTTGCTGATTCAGTACTAAAAAAAGGTCATATTTTGAAATTAAAAAAAAAAGTTATTTAACTGTTAAAAAGATTTCAGAATTTAGAGACTAAATTTTTTTTTTGATGAGGCAGATTTTACTTATAAACCAACATGCTCATTCTTGCCATACAAGCGTGAAATGATATTCTGAATTCAAAGATTTAAAATAAATTAAACATTAATTGTCTTTGGAAATTTCTAATTTAATTAAATTTTATATTTGCCCGTATATTATATTAATGAAATATTCTTCAAAAAAAACTTAAAGTTGATAAACAGCTACCAAAAAACTTGACATAAGTTAACAAAGACAGAAACATAATTATTGTGTAATTATGTTGCATTAAAAATTTAAGAAAACCAAGTATAACTAAAAAAATAATCTGCTATATAAACGTTCCTTAAAGAATAAAAAAGTATGCAAAGATGTTTATTATTTATAGAAAAATTGTTACAATTAAGATTATTTTAAGATGATTTAAAGAAGAAAAAAAAGAGAAAAAATATCCTTTTCAAGAGATAGACTTGTAAGATACGAAAAAATCAAAGATTATGACTTATAAGTCTGGCGACAAGGGAGAAAAACTATGTTTTGAAATGTCTATCTCTGTGGTATGTTATAAATATGCCACATAATAACTTATTAAACTAATATTTACATTTTCTAATATTTAAATGTAATAAAATAATTTTTAACCTAATACAAGTCATTTATTAAATTTTTTTTAACTTAGTGGTTTTAATATATTGAAAATCAACTTAGATTAAATTGCTTTATAAATTTTACAACATTTGGAAAGGATAGTTTTTAAAATTTTGATAAAATCTGACTAACAAACACAAATAGTCAAAGATGGCCTGGGCAGTACTCAACACTGACAACATATTAGACACAATCGATTCAAGATGTTAAACAACAATGAATCATGTTAAATTTCTGTATTAAATAAAAAAAAAAACTCATGAGTGGTATGAAAAAATTGCCTTTTGAGATTTATGTAAAGGAGTTCCAACTTAAAACACTTCAAGAGTCTCTAGAAAATATTAATGAGATGACATATGAGTCATCCGCCATTTGAGACATTAAGCTAAATCTTAATGAAAAAAATATTTGTAAGCTCATCAATTTCCTTATTAAAAACATTTTTATTGATCAATCCCAAAAAAGTTAAATTAAAAATAATATCTACAAAAAAAAAAGTTTCTACACAATGACTATAACATCAGAATTAGCCGAAAAGGAGTAAATCCATCAAACAAAATATTACAAGTTATGTATGTGCGGAATTGTAAATATTTACTTACATGTTTGATTTTTAAACCTCCTTCTAAAATGTATGTTATTATCAGTGCCATTACTTGTGCCTACATCACTGCCATTTTCATTTAGGTCAAAATCACATTACAGGTTAGCTAGCCATGAACCAACCACCCACAACTTTTTTTGTTCCCCTTAACCAACAAGGTTGTTGGGGGAACGGATGGACACATCAACAGATGTGCTTTCGTATGTTCTTTCTGTATGTTTATAGACTTGGCGGCGCCCATCTCCACTCCAAGTCAGCGCAAATATATTTGGCTTTACCAAGGATTTAACCCTGTACCTTTAGCATGTGAGTCGAATTCACTATTGACTTTGCTATCCAGCCCACAACTAGATAAATATTAAAAACTTTCCTAAATAAAAATAATGTTTGTTTCATTAAAATGTTCTTAATGTCCACTATGTCAAAGTTCACCGGTTGTATCTGAATTATGTATTAGCCCAATGCCCATTCAAATAAAGAACATCTGTTGTAAGTTGTATTGTGTAATTAGCTATATGGTGCATTTAGTTGTATCTAGCACAATGGTTCTAAAAGTATGGATTTTATGTGGGTCACAAAAAAATATTTTTTAATAATTTATAAAATTGGATGTTAATCATAATTACTAATTTTATAACTGTGTTTTTTTTTTTACAGTTTTCAAATTGGGTTGCAAAAGCTTAAAAGTTTGAGAGCCATTTATCTAGCCTAATTAATTTCACATTGTATCCTTTGTAATTCAAAAAGATCTGATATTTACACGAAATTTAAGTAGACAATAAGAGTTACATAATTACAGGTGAGAACTTTGATTTTAAACTTAATAAAAGAACAACTAGAATATGATTTTTGAAAGAAAAAAAATAACTTATTAGCAATGTTCTGAATTATGTCCCTTTACATATTTTAGTTCTACTTTATTAACCAAAAAATTAAGAACAGTAGTATAATAGTGAGGAAAATATAGAAAAAAAAAATCTTCAATATTGCATTTTGATATAACTGTAACGATTCAACATGTTCAATACTGCCCAGCTCCAAGTGAAGAATTAAAATTAGAATTATTTATTTTATATAAGAAACAAGAGCTACAGCTTGACCATATCAAAGCTCAAGCTCTTAAATTTGAAATGTTTGTAACAAAAAAAAAAAAGAATTGAAAAACAAATACAAGAAAAAATACCTCTTTTAAATATTTTTTTGCCATGGTGAATACAACATTTATCTGGAGATAATAAATTCTTAATAATATTAAAGGGGATAATTCATTTATTTAAATGACTATTTACTTTAGGCAATCTATAAAGGCACATAGATGCAACAAAGCATTCATTTAGTTTGATATTAATGTCCACTGAATTAAGTGGTTTATAGCTGCATACATGTAAATAGCATGCATACATCTATTAAAATTAAATATTAGGTATTTGATGCAGTTATTACGACCTAAATATTCTTTTCAACAAGGAATTAACAGAATAAAGAACTAATAATGAAAAATTAGATTTAAAATTAATGTCTTATTAGTTTAATAACAATGTAACCTGATCTAGCTAGATAACAAAAAAGAATAAATTCAACTTTTAAACATATGTCAAACATAATGAAACATCTATACATTTTTTGAAAATGTATTAACAATACAAAAGTATACATTAAAATAGTGCATACAAACAAAATAGTTAGCCATGTGCACAATTTTCTCTTTTACATCAATACACTTAATGCCACAAGTACAAAGTAGACTTACGCAGAACAGTAATATTTGGAGTCAAAGTAGCTGAAATTATCACAGATATATTTTAAAGCTACAAACAGTAATAAGTAAATAACCATATTTTTCCCACTTTACCTAATGAATTGAAACTGTAAACTTTGAACTAATAGCTTAAGTATTCATAGGTCAATCTTAAGATTCAAGTTTAAGCCTGCCACTGAGTGACTAATGCCAAGTTATTTTTTTACTTTCCACCATTTATTTCTAAAGAGTAAATAGTATGTCCAAAAAGGAAAAGGAGAAAAAAAAACATAACTAATATAAGTATTCAACCTTCAATCACTGCTCTTGATAATGAAAAATATATAAATGGCATGCAACATATAAATAAAATACTTAGTCAATTACATACAGTTAAAAATTGTCTAAAAATGATAATTTGTCTTAGGCTATAGTTTTTTTTATTTAGTTTATAATTATAACTTATTTAAAACATTATTACAAACGATCTTGTCAGCCGAAACATTCAGTTCTCAATATTTACATTTTCTCTAGACCCCCCATAACTCTATTTGCAGACAAACCTAATAATGATAAACAGATAGTCTCTGTAAAAAACAAAGTCTGTTTTACTGTGACTCAATGATCCAAAAATTTATATTCATGAATTAAAGTGACAATGTAGTGAAGCATCTTTAGTGAGTTCAGACATACCAAGATGAAAGTAACAATATCAATTAATTCAACCAGCTGAAGCTGTACAACTTTCCTTTTCATATATTAGCTATACATCAGAACAAGAAAAAATAAACAAAATTAATCGCACTTGTGGCAGGAACACATGCTTAGCAGTATTTTAGAATTTTTTTTATCATTACGTCCAAACTGCTCAACAAATTGTTAATATTCTTCACTAAACAAATCCATCATAATTCCACAACACTTTTTACTCAATTTTTCTATAACTTCATTTACGCCAAGTCACTTCTACCCATTGTTTTTATACTAGCAATTTACAACATCTCTATAACATTCACAGAAGTAACACTCAAACCCCTTTAATGAATCCTCTGTTTGAAAACACATCTCTGTTACTGTCCCACCTCAATTCCCAAAATTTCCCTACTGTACCAAAACCAAATATTTTATCTGTTGAGACCTGTATCTAATGTAGTCTCCAATTGCTAACAAACTATCTCCCTTCCAACTGTTTAATTACGTAACATCTAAACTATTGTTTCTAATGCACATTCAAACCTCAAATGATGGCTTAAAAGTTTATAAATGTATTCAGTATTTTAAAAGCAGCTGAACTGATTTAGATAATGAATAAGCTTACAAAATGATTCACACTGATATTATTACTATCTCTATACGTAATAAGCCATCGGGGCAGATAAACGTTGAATTCATCAGTTTCTATAACCTCAGCATATGAAGGGATTGTGTGGTTGGCACAATGCCCAACCGCCTTTACTTCCCCAACTTAAGTCAGGTACCAGTGAAAGCTGGGTGGACTTGTGAGATGACTTTGTACCAATTCCATGGGTCTCACAGAGGAACGAACCCAGGACTCTCAGGTCGACAGTAGAATATCTACACCACTCAGCCATCCGTCCTACTTATTTAGTCAGTTATTTTTTTGTTTTTTTTTTTTGTGAAATGTCATTTTTATCTGATGAAAAGCAATGTTTAAAAAAAAAAGTGATATGTTACTATTAATTTAAGCAGTGTATAATTGAACAGAATGTATGTGCTGTAGTTTTTCAGATGATTGCATCCAAAAAAATGAGATTTTTGGTTTTTAAAAAATGTAAAAATAAAAATTTTTACAAGTTCAAAACTTTTTTGTTCTGTTAGGTATATTAAAAGCCTAGAATCCACAAGTTCTTTTCAATAAAACAAAAAAAAAAAAACAAGCAATTTAAGTCTTTTCCGTTTCGGACAAAGGACATCTTAGAGCATTTTCGTGTACGCAGTGGCTACGGTTACGCTGGCCGAAATCCGTATTTTTTTTTCTGGGTTACAGCAATAGATATTGCGTATGGGTTTTGATAAATAGAGAGGGAAGTAATCATGTTGAATAACTGTTACAAAAATAAATAATGATTACGCTCCTTTGATTAGCTTTTATTATTTATATTTAAAACATAAGCAAAAACGGTACATAAGAAACTCTTATATTCCGCCCTCAGAGGTCAGATCGCGAAATGGACTTTTGATGTACACTTGGCAGGCCAAGACCTACAAAATGATATATACATCATGGGTCTAGGACTTATGGTTGCTGAGATATAGGGCGCTCCTTTGTTAATATAGCTTATATAGTAAAAAAACGGTACTTAATACGCCCCCTTTTTCGGCCCTCAGAGGTCCTATCGCGAAATGAACTTTTGATGTACACATGGCAGGCCAAGACCTACAAAATGATATATACATCATGGGTCTAGGACTTATGGTTGCTGAGATATAGGGCGCTCCTTTGTTAATATAGCTTATATAGTAAAAAACGGTACTTTATAAGCCCCCTTTTACGGCCCTCAGAGGTCAGATCGCGAAATGGACTTTTGATGCACACATGGCAGGCCAAGACCTACAAAATGATAAATACATCATGTGTCTAGGACTTATGGTTGTTGAGATCTAGGGTGATGACGAACAGACAGACAGACAGACAAAACGGGGACAATAGAGCTTTTTTTTTCGAAAATGCTCTAAAAAATTGATGGGAATCAGTTTGGACTACCTAGTAATAGTGAAACTAAATATTTTCTTGTAGCTCCATTTGTTGAGAACATTTAATTTTTTTTTTAATAAATTATAGGCCAATGTTAATTAAAAAGCTACTGTATCATGCACTAATAAGTAAAGAAATACAATTTTTTTAACTGCCCTAAGTGTATCAAAATGTTTTTTTTATATTTATCTTAATTCTGTTTCTAATACAGTATAAACTATGCATTTTAATAAATTTTCTAAGAAATTAAATAGAAAAAATTTGCCATTGAGATATTTAATGAAATAAAATTTTGTATCTACAAGAAAAAAATCAAAACAGCCAACTTGACATTTATGTCATGCTTAGGTTGTTTGCTAGCCTAATCTGAACCATACTCTTAAAGTTTCAAAGTCTAACTATTCTTAGGAAAAAAACTTTGGATAACAATGATGCAAACATTTTATTTAACTAGACAGGTCATGCATTGCAGACTAAACACTAACATGAATTTCTTAGAAGACTAGCTTTTGAAAGTGAGTGGTTAAACTCTTCAGCAGAAGTAATTTCACGCATCACAGAAAAAAATTGAGATACTGTTAAAGAAATTCAATGAAAGACAAAGCCATTAAAAATAATTACTTACAATCCATAACTAACTGATAATCTATTTTATCTGTAGTGGTCATTGAGGGTTGGAATAAATTCAAAACAAGTTTATATATATATACTTAATTGGAAAAATATAATGAATAACAGAAAAACAATATATTGTCCAAAATGTATGTACCAATGATTTATGATTAGTTGTGAACTATAATAAATAATAATGAGTGCTATTCTTCAAACTAGAAAACTGTTAAATAACATCAGTTGAATCTTAAAACAGGCACTGGTCATGGAACTGTGTTGTTATCTATTTTGTTTTCAATAGGCAATAAAATATTAATTATTTATGCAAGTATTAATAGAAAAATTTCAAGCTATATATGTTATTATGCTATTGAAAATGAAATTTATTATATACAGTCTAAATTGTATAAAAAATTTTTGTAGGACAAGTTATCCTGAACTAAAAACCAAGTTAAACTTTAAATTGAAAAAAATCTCTTACCTTCCTCCAATGTAATAAACTCATCACTTTCAATACTTGGATCACTAGGACCTACACCATTCACAGCTTCAACAGAGACTTTATAACAAGTAAATGGAGTAAGTTCAAGAGCGGTAAACTCAAAATTATTTGGAGCAACTTTTTCCTTTTTCACTATATCTTTTTTACATTCTCTAAAAAAAAAAAAAACCCAAATTAGATTTTTAAATTGCTAATCTGACAAACAATATCGGTTTAAAAATGTATAATTAACATGAAATAATACATGCTTTACAAATCTAAGCCTTGGCTAAATGGAAATAATAAAGATATCTTTGTTATGATTTGAATATTGTTACATTTTATCTTTTGATCAGCCAAAAAGACAAATACAATTTCCTATTTACTGCATCTTTTCAGAAAACTTAACATAATTGTTTCCTAAAAAACAACAGATTTAGCTCCACAGTATCTCATTTTTGTATGCAATCGATAAACATAACAGAAAATGAAACTCATGCAAATTTATTTCATTTTGTTATCATTTAAATCCAGTTCAGAATTTTTTTTTAAAAAGAGGTTTAACTGAATCAAGGTCAAATATTTTATTTAATAATTCATATATATATAATTTTACATTTATATAAACTCACTTTATGTATAGAACATATTCAACAATGGGACTGTTCTTATTTTCACTGGAGCTCCATGTAGCTGTTACTTGTCTAGATTGAATGTCTTTAATTATTGGCTGACCAGGTTTATCTGGTTTATCTGTAAGTTCATAAAAGATAATCAGATCACTTTTAACATTATGATAATATTTTAGAAAAAAAGCTTCAATAACTCATGACAGTGCAATGGACAAAAATTTCAAGAATCTTAAATTACAAAATAATGGAAAAAAATTTTTTTATAGTTTCTCAATATATGTATTAGACAGTAAGCATATAAGTAGTTCAATGTGCCAAAGTGCATAAAATTAGATTAAGCAGCATAATATAACAAAATAATTCTACAGAGACATAATTGTAAACATTCAAGTGAAATGCCTTTTAAAAATAAAAAACAACAATAATAACTGAAATGTTGTCAAACATGTATGTATTATTAAAAAAAATAAATTGTCTAGCTGGTTGCTTTCAACTATGAGACAAAGCTAAAATAAAAAAAAAAAGACATGATGGTTAAGTGAGGCATCTTTATAATGGTATATAACGTGTGCACTTATTTAGTTTGTACTCTTCAAAATACTTTTTTTTTTAACTTTTGATTTCATTAACATTTTTTTTTAAATTGTGCAACAACATTTAATAAATATTACGTAAATGATTGTACAACAATACAAATGAAAATTACATACTATTTCTTAATGAATGTAAGCTAGGGTTTTATTTTCAAATAAAAAAATAGTATGTGCACATCACAAATAACTGAAACTTAACAATCAGTTTGTAAACACAAAATTTTCTCTTTATATAAATTTACAAGCTCACCTTGGACTATCAATTTAACAGTTTTATTGTTAGATTCTGTAATACCAGATCTCTCAAAATATAGTATGCATTCATAAATAGCTGTATCTTTCATCTCTAAATGGTTAATTTCCATTTTGAATTCAGTTGGGCTGGTCAATTTGACCTGATTCAAGTAGTACATTTAAGACAGGAAATGATTAATCCACTGAATACAATTTAGGTCATAGTAATAAACAATTAGATAAAAGTCAGATTATCTTGACTCTTAAAACTAAACATGAATATTTCATAGAGAATAAGTCAACTTTGATAATAATTAAAAAAACACTTCAAGATGAATCATCAGGAAGAAATTAAATTTACCCTATCTTCAAAGCCTGGAAGTATGTCACGTAACATTATATTTGTACCCATAGTTGCAAAAAGTGATGTGTCTTTTGTCCATCTTACACTTGTGAATTTTGCATCTGGATGAAGTTCAGGGCAATCTATAATAACTGACTCATTAACTTTTTTATTTATAGCATCAGCAGCCATAGCTGTAAACAAAATAAAACATTGATATATTTTTGTATCAACTTTTTTTTTTAATTAAATATTGAACACATAAAGATTATAGAACTTTTTATTACAAAATATGTTTAAATGATTAGCACATGTTTAAAAGACTTTATATTTTTTTTCGTCTTTTTGAGATTCTGTTCTTAATTACACTAGAATGTAATAACCAGTCATTGTCAAATATTAGAAGAAAGAGCTGATATGCTTCCAAAATAAAAACATAGAATTAAAATATGTCAAATATACTTAATACATTTTTGCTATCCTAGGTTTATCTACCTTATGACTTGATTAACCCACAAGTTACTAAGGTGAAAAACTAGAGATACCCAACAATTACTGAGGGGTTATGGGCTTGAGCTAAAATTGTGATGAAAAAAATGGTAGGGACACAAAAAACCCTATAACTTTTAAAGTAATTGAGATACTTCCTTTATGGTATACATTTTATTAAAAAGAAATAAATTATCTTACTATCTGTGGAAGAATTCAAGTTATAATCAGATTGATGTATAAAAAGTTATAAATCTGTTAAGTGTAATCATTTTTATTTTACGTTTTTCTTAACTTCACTTCTTGTCTGTGTGTTTGTCCGCGGAATTTTGCAATCCAATTTTAGACCACTTTCCGATAAGCTATAGCTCTGATACTTTCAATATAACTCAGAACTCGATGACAATGCAATATTCTTACTATTTCATTATGATTTGATGAGTTTCTTAAGTATTTTTTGAAAATAAAATTATTGTTGCTGGAGTAGTGAAGAAAGAATGTGTGATGTCAGAGCTCTCCTGTATGTTCTTGTGATTAGACAACTTCCAGAACAGTCAAAATTGATTTTAAAAGCAAACGCAGCGCGATTAAAACAAATGTGTTGAAAAATTATTTTAAGTGAAAGAATTCAAAATTTATATTCTCTGTTTATTAACATGATACTCGAATACGTATCACTACTTTCTTTCATTTTACAATGTACGGTTGTGTTACGCACACAGTTGTGTATGTTTGAGTGATGAGGTCAAGTGAGGAGTCACGAAGTCAAGAGTCTGAAAAGAGATCGAGACGGGTCTTTAAGACTATGACGCAACATTTCAAATTTTCACCAATCAAAACTGAAAAGTAGAAAATAAAAATTACATTATAAAAAAATATTTTATAAAAAACAATGTTTTTCTTGCGTACTAAAAAGCAGAAAATAATTTCTGAATAAATTGGTAACATGGTAATAGTAATAGACTTTATAAGAGCTTCTGATTTTTATAAAAACGAAAAATGTTGGGCGCATGAACACAAACATCCAGACCTTTATAACATACTCTAATTTATATAAATGAAAACCTGTTTTAAATAATTTCACTATATTAATATATTGATTCAATTGACTTTACAGGTATTACATTCTATATCATGAGTTTAGGTTATACAACACTAGAATTAACTTTACTTAAATTGTTAACATTTGATGATTCTAATATTGTAATACAAACATTCACATAATATAAAACATGCGCCAAACGTTTTTCGTTTTTATAAAAATCAGAAGCTCTTATAAAGTCTATTACTATTACCATGTTACCAATTTATTCAGAAATTATTTTCTGCTTTTTAGTACGCAAGAAAAACATTGTTTTTTATAAAATATTTTTTTATAATGTAATTTTTATTTATTTTGATTTTTCAAGCCCTAATTTTCAGCTGAAGATTTAATCAGGAGGATATAGAAATAGCCAATAAGTATTTGAACATAAAATAAAGAACATTCAATTTCCTTAATATCAGTGCAAAAATTATTAAAATAAATTAAGATTTTAGTAAGTTGTTACGATTTGAAAAAAAGTCACCATTTTTAATGGACCTTAGTGCAGGTTGTTTTATATAGCCTTTATTTATTGTACAATTATTTATCAACTACAAACTTAAAAAGTATGATCTTTATATATATTTCATGTATGTTGACTTTATGAACAGAGAAGATAAAATATATATAATCGATTTAATTTCTACCTTCCCATTGGTTGTGCAACAAACTAAAAACAACTAAATAATAATAACAAATCTGTACATATTTAAGCATTATAATAAATTATATATATATATATATATATAAATAAATATATATTAGAGCTACTGTTCGATTTAAAATATTGATCGAAATTAACGCATGATTAAAAATTTTATTGCAAAATAACGCACATTTTAATTGACACGATATAATACATTTGTTTGTATTCAAACTAGTATATCATAGCATAAAATGGGCATAATAAACAAGTCAGATTAATTTACGAAAGAGGTATAATTAATTGTAACAGATTTATTAAGCATCAGCATATACATCTATTGAATTAGTTATTGAGACCAGTTTATTGACATGTACCAATCACGTCAAGTGATGCAAATTGTTTTCTTTTTAATCAATAACAATGCCGAACATGTGTTTTTCTTGTACCGTAGTTTCCTAACTAATGACGTATCTCAATCCCTGTTCCCCCCTTCCTTGTCAAATTTTGCTTAACTTCGCCCCACGTAAGTCTTGTTTACACTATCCTCCACTATCTTACATACCCCCTCCACTTCCCATCCCCAAAAAAATACACACATCATTAATATCTAAAAATAATAGTGAAGCCAGAAAGTACTCGCTCCCTTATTATTAACGCATTTTTTGAAAATATTTTTCCCCCTTTCCCAACCCGGTTACATTTAAGACACACTTAGCAGTCTCTCCCCACAAAGATGACGTTACTTATTGCTTACCCAAACACCGTACCCCCTCTGTCCCAAAACATGTTTACACAAGTTACATTGTTTCAAAACCATGGCACCTGTCAATCAAACTAGGAGCACACTTCAGCAGATGTTCACAAATTGTATTCAAGATCATAAATTAGAATTAAGAAATGGCAATCCTATTGTTTCAAGGTCATATTGCAGGTTTGATTTTATGTAAACGTGACAGTTTCTGTATTCTGATGTTTTTTCTTGCTTTTTTATTTTTAATCTAGTCTCATCTGGTTATAGAATTGGGTTATTTTTTCTGCAGCTCTGAAATACTAGCATTTGGGTAAAATTTAATGCATTTAGGTGTTTGTGTTAAAAAATATAATCGCATATTTTTTAACGCAGTAATTACACTTTAATTGCAGTAAATCAACAGCCCTATATAAAATATTAAATTTAACTCGGTGTCACAATAATTCTGAAAAAAACAACCACTGTCTCGTGTACAGGTGTGTGCATCAGCCTAGTCTAGACACTGATTACAGGTGTCATGTATATGAAACTATTAGTGCAGCTGTTGCAGTCGTTACCAGCAAGATGCTGTATTATCAAAATGCGAAAAAAAATTATGTGCAAAAAAATTATACAAAATTTCTAGCATCTCATTATTTTGATATAATAACCGGTTCATAATACACTTGTTGTTTTTTTACCGTCAACAATACACTATAGTACCTCCACCAATACACTATAGTATATAATGTTAACTAGTGAATGCAACTTTTCTCTTTTTACAGGGAAGGGAGACGGAGGTTTACGTCTTCATTTTATATTACTAGTGGGGCTTTTGTCATAATACTTGGGGGTGAGGGTGTGTGCGAATTGGTAGATCTGCTTAATAAGTCAACGGAACTTAACTTTAAATTGTTTAGTGAAATTCTGTTATTTATCGATTTGGTGAACTTTCAGCATTTTGGTCAAATTAACGCAGTTTAATCAGCAGCCCTAATATATATATATATATATATATATATATATATATATATATATATATATATATAATAATATAAAAAGAATCACAAGAAAAGTTACTTAATAATTAAATAATCTATGCATTAAAAAAATTAAGATGTACAAAAATAACTCACCATTTGTGTAAAAATTTAAGGTAATGAAACATAGCTGAGGCAAAAACAACTTATGCTTAGTCAAGTTACCCATAATAAGCATCAATGTAGCACAATCTGTTGAAAATGATTTTTGAAAAAGTTTTAATGCTGAGTAAATAACTTTAATGAAACAGGTCTTATTATTTTGATTTCAATATTCCAGACTTGCTACCAGTGTAAAAAAAATTAACTGATAATAATATTAATGCAAACCTCAACATACCCCATGGTATAGTGTACAATTAATTTTTATCTCCAGTTTTCACACTTAATATAGTAATAGTTTTACTTCATAATCTTTCGGTACACTTTATAACTTTATTATAGAAACAATGAAAACTAAACAAAGATATCTTGTTGCACTTAACAAAGAATTTCATTCACCCTCAAACTGCAGAATGTCCATACAACAGCATCAATACAACATAAATGATTTAAAAAACAGAATTAGACCAAAAAAATGTATACTCTAGCATTAGAACTAGGTGTAGCCTGCAATGTGAAGAAGTAACAGTTACAGTCAAAAAAGGATTGAAGAGTGGCTGAACCTTTCAGAATCACTGAAGAGTTGAAAAAATACTTATGTTGGTAAAAACAGTGATATTCAAAATAAATTGAGATACTATGATATCCAGTTAATAGTTAATTTAACTAAAATAATGCATTATAATCATAAATTTTCAAACATTCTGAGCTATCAGTACATAACCATAAGTCATCATACTTAAGTATTCATGTTTATCTTATTTTTTGTTAGGCCAATGCTAAAGCTAAATTAAAGTGTCTATACAAGTATCGACTGTCAACCTGAGAGTCCTCGGTTCGATCCTCAGTGAGGCCCTTGGAATTTTTCCAGGTGAAATTTGGTGCAAAGTCGTCCAACAAGCCCACCCAGCTTTCAATGGGTACCTGACTTAAGTTGGGGAAGTAAAGGCGGCTGGGCATTGTGCTAACCACACAATCTCTTCATATGCCGAGGTTATGGAAACAGATGGATTCTACACTTCATCTGCCCCATTTGGCCATTAGGGCCAAGAAGGGAAACTTTACTTTTTTTTTACTTATACGAGTATTGTCTCTAGTCCTACAATACTGTAAAATAATTACATTATATGATAAGGAGTTCTCAATCTATTGAGATATATGACAAACTATAAAAATAATTTCAAAAATTAATTTTGTACTTTTTTTAAAGCCATTGTCATGTTTAATTTTAATTAAACCCCTATCTAATTTATAGTTAATAAACATTGAATAGATAGACAGCCTATTTTGTTACTAAAATAATACTATGATTAGGCTAGAGTAAGATCAGTAATGTCAGTATTTCAACAATTTAGTAAGACTATTCTGTCAAAAATTAGGCTTAGACTTAGTTCTAAGGCTAAGGCAAAGATTTGAAAGATTGAAAGAATGCACTTGCTACGGATACGTAATTACGACTCCGTATTTGTTTTGGCCCGGGGCACGTAAATAGATGTGCGCATGCGCGACTTTCGGGAATTGAAAACATAGCCTATTAGAAATTGGAAAATGTCTGTGTGGCTCGCTAGCACAATCAGTTGCACGCTTGGCCGGGACCCGATTTTGGCCGACTATGTGTGGGTTCAAATCCCATTAGAATTTTTATTTTTTTTCAATTTTTTTTTTCAGAATAATAGATACTAATTTAGAGCATATTTTTTTGTCTTATTACATTATGAAAAAAAAAAGGGATAGGGGGTTAGGGATAGGGGGTTAGGGTTAGGGATAGGGGGTTAGGGATAGGGGGTTAGGGATGGGGGTTAGGGATAGGGGGTTAGGGTTAGGGATAGCATCATATCGCTATCTGAAAAAAGGGTTAGGGTTAGCATCATATCGCTAAAAAATTTAAAAAATGTCTCTCATTATGTACTTTTGAAAAAAAAAAATGTGTTTTCACTTTCTTCTGACCTAGTTTAGGCCTATATTCTTATTTTGTAATTTAAAATAATTCAAAGCCGTATTTCTTTTAAAAAAAATATTATAAAAGCTAAAAATACGGAGTCCCGAAAGTCGCGCATGCGCACATCTATTTACGTGCCCCGGGCCAAAACAAATACGGAGCACGTAATTACGTACCCGTAGCAAGTGCCTTGAAAGAACGCAATACAGAATACTTCAATTGGTCAATCACTTAAAGGAAAGATTACAGAGTATTTAATGTATATCTGTGATATTCTGGCGAGAGTTAACAGAGTCTATTTAACAAATTATACAGGCTTAACACAAAAACGCTAATAAATATTAATAGTGTTCAATAAAATAAAATCTAAAGACAGAATAGAATCACAAGCATTAGAATTTATATTCATACCTTGCACACAATTTTGTAACTAATAAAATGATATACAAAGAAGTGACTAAATTACCTGATATTTTAAATCATTTTTAAAAATCATGAATCTGCAAATAAGGTTATTATACAGAGATCAGAGGGAAAAACTGAAGAACAGATAGTGCGATATTTCCCTTAAGTTCATTATGATTATAAATTAACTTCCTTAAATTAGCAACCATTGTAGCTTCCGAAACACTTCCGGTCACGTGATTTTTGTTTATAGGATTGTCGATAAGTGCTGCACCATGGACATACATGTATATTGTTTTTTGTATAGTATAGTATGTTTATGTGTGTCAGCCCAGTAGCGTGAAAATTCTACAGCAGGGGCCAGGCTTTCTACAGCAGGGGCTAGGCCAATAGCAGGGGGGCCAGGAAAAAATAAACGTCACTAAGTAGAGAAAACAAGCAGAGGGGGGCCAGACAAAACGACGGGGGGGGGGGGGGCTACGGGCCTGATGTGTTGCATAGTATGTCTATGTGCTTGCACATTCGTTTCCATAGTATTTCGATGGTAAAAAAAAACATGGATATGATTTATATAAAAGTAACGGATTAAAACTGTATTTTTCTGTTAAAAATAAAAGAAAGTACATTTTGGAGTCTTTAACCTAGCCTAGACACTAGAGGTAAAGATCCTTAGGCACTGGGGGGCCGTGCCCCCCCCTCTAGGTGTGGAGTGCCCCCCCCCCGCTTAAAAAGAGGGGAAAATAAAGAAAAAGTAACTTAAATGAGAAAGTACCCCCTTGCTGGGTATTGGTGCCCCCTGCTTACTTTGACCTGGCTACGGGCCTGTCTTTAGTAATGGGCTCGAATCCTGGGTGACTAAGAAATTATGTGTAAACGTTGCTTTTAGCCGCACCCACAAAGAAATAGTTTATGATAAAGGTAAAAAAAAAATACAGCAGCAAGATATGGACCTGTTCCTAATGTGAATGTGGGGGTGCAATGAATATTAATTGTCTTTGAGGATAGAGTAAAGCGCACACTCATAGCGAGAGCAGTTTATGGACTAAAAAGAAATCCCATGTAGGCCTATTTACATATCCTAGGTCAGGGGTCGGCAACCTTTTAAGACGGAAGTGCCAAAAGTTAAAATTTGCATATTTCTCAGTTTTTTAAAGAGTCACTAAAATTTTTGTTTCAATATTATGGCATTTGATTAAGCCGCAATTCGCCTTCGAAAGAGCCGCAACTTGACATCGAAAGAGCCGCATGTGGCTCGTGAGCCGTAGGCTGCCGACCCCTGTCCTTATAGGTGAACTATCTTTTCGAGCCAAGACTTAGTCTCTTATAAGGGCTCGTGAGATATAAGCAACTGTGGAAACTACCACACAGGCAATGCCCCTACAATACATTATAGAAGGCATTGCCACTGCAAGCTTCCGTACTCGTCCAATCATAGAACGAGACGTCGGTTTGCTTGTAATTCCGGTGGTATCAGTCTTGTAAGCAATTTTAAAAAAAAAAGATAAAACAAGTATATCCCAACTCCCAGCCCCTTTTTTTTAAAAAAAGATACGAGTTCCCAGTCTACTCATTTCGTGGGTCTGGTGTGTGGAAATGCATGTACTGGGCTTAAATATATCCCACTGTCTTGGTCTAGAAAACACATGTGATGATGTACTTGACTTGAATATAACCCTCTGTCTCGGTCTATCAAACAGGTGTACTATACTTGACTTGAATATAGCCCTAGGTCTAGGAAAACATGTAGTATATTTGACTTGAATATAGCCCTAGGTCTAGGAAAACATGTAGTATATTTGACTTGAATATAGCCCTGGGTCTAGGAAAACATGTAGTATATTTGACTTGAATATAGCCCTCTGTCTAAGTCTAGGACATGGATGCAATAAAGTTAATCTCTTCTTCACATGTGAACCAATTGGTCACGCCTACTCGCCTGTACATTCTAACAATGACAATAGACAAGGGTGGGAGTGATGAGGGAATTCATTTGTACGTCACAATGTTTCCCAGATGCCGCAGTGTTTCCCAAATTTCTCTGTAATTTAGTAGAATTTCTTAACATATTTTAAATATAAAAATTCTAGCTAATTAAAACCGGTTTTTTGTAGCCAGTTTTTTTTTTAATTGACAATACCTAGTTTGGGAAAATCTGCCCTGGGTGGCACTTTATCGTCTGCCATGGGTCATATATCTCTCATGCTATAAAACTTTTTGACAAATACCATATGTGACCTTTTCATAGTTTTCCCCCAGGCCCAAGTAACACAAGCTAAACCACTATCTTATGTTGGTTGTCATAGAAATATACCAGTAAGAAACAATTGCAAACTACGCTATAAGTAATCAACACCTTTTTAAAATATACAGTATACATGTACCTTTTGCCTATTGATTGATGGACGAAAAACTGAATGTGTCGTTTTATTTAATTACATGTTTCAAATTACACATGATTATTCTCTCTCCCTCTTTCTCTCTCATCCCCAGGGTGTTAGCGGCGCTGATGCCATGCCTGCAGTGCAGTGGGTTGAGTGTGCCCGCTAACATCTGCCAGCATGGCAGAAAAAAGGGTTTTTAAGACTTGCCTAGACTGGCCAGACCAGCAGGATTTTTTCCAGCCACTCGGACCGGGGGGGGGTATATTGTGCCTGACCTCCCTGCCAGAAATGACAGCCTGCAAAGGTGTGCTTGAGTGGGACAGAGTGGAAGGGTGCGGTGTGCCGACCACTTCCGTTACCACCGCCAGCTGTGAATACTATGGTCTCGGAATGTCCACCACCGTCGCAAAAGGTTGTTTTTTTTCCCGGCGAGAACCCCAATGATCTTTTCCCCTTAGACCAGGGGTCGGCAACCTTTTGAGACGGAAGAGCCAAAAGTTAAAATTTGCATTATTCTCAGTTTTTAAAGAGCCACTAAAATTTTAGTTTCAATACTATGGTATTTGATAAGGCCGCAACTTGACATCGAAAGAGCCGCAACTTGACATCGAAAGAGCCGCATGCGGCTCTCGAGCCGCAGTTTGCCGACCCCCGCCTTAGACCAAGTTAGCCAAATGGCTAAGATCCACCATAGCGTTGATACTACACTTTGATCTTAGCCAAAAGGCATGGTTATGTTAAAATAGGACTGACCAGACCAGCAAGATGTGTGGTGTGCTCTGCTGATAAGCCAGAATGGCAAGGCAATAGTTTTTACTCTCTGATCAATCAAATAAACTTTGTCTAAAATATTATTATGGTATATTTTATATACATTTTAGTATACTCTCTTGGAATGATTGTTTAGCATTTACAATTTTGACACAAGAAAAAATAAAATAAAAACAAGCAAAAACTAAGCCTGTAAAAACAGGACGTTATAGAGCATTTTCATGTATAAAGAGGGAAGTAAGTCATGTTTAATAACTGTTACAAAAATAAATAATGATTACGCCCCTTTGTTTAGCTTATAATATATATATATATATATATATATATATATATATATATATATATATATAATATATATAAGCCTCTTAGGAGCCCTGAAGCCCGGCCCTGAGAGGTCCTATCGCGAAATGAATTATGGTTGCTGAGTTATAGGGCGCTCCTTTGTTAATATAGCTTATATAGTAAAAAAAACGGTACTTTATAAGCCCCCTTTTACGGCCCTCAGAGGTCCTATCGCGAAATGAACTTTTGGTGCACACATGGCAGGCCAAGACCTACAAAATGATATATACATCATAGGTCTAGGACTTATGGTTGTTGAGATCTAGGGTGATGACGGACAGACAGACAGACAGACAAAACGGGGACAATAGAGCAATTTTTTTCGAAAATGCTTTAAAAATATATGCATCAGTGTGCGTATTCTATCCGATATTTCTGTCGGCAGAGCGGGCTCAGTCAGCTATCTGAAGCTGTTTCGATTTGTTTTAAGCTGTGAAATGTCACAACCGTTTATTATGGCTTATCCAGGCTGATATGTTCCTGCGAAACCATTAATTTTTATAACCTTGGGCAACATATTTCTTAAATTAATTTTATTATTCCCTTTTTTAGCAATATTAATATTCAAAATATAATTTTATTGGAGAGAAATCGCAGATTTTCGACTATCCGACCTAATGTAGCGCAATGGCATTCGAACATTCCCGCTATAACCAAAGACCTTAGATCTGTACATATTAACAGTTTTAGTAATAAAGTAATTCTATTCAAGTTGTGTTTGGTTGTTGTTGTTGTTGTTTTGTTTTTACATTAATACTTAAGCTATTTATAATCATTCCTTTTATTGCGAATACATATTGATTACTATGCCGGATAGTCAGTAGCGTAGGAAAGATTGTGCGGCGGCACAGGACGCCGAACTAGAGGGAGAGATGAAATAGTAATATTGAAAACAATTCAGCCTCAAAAACAGACATGGGCAATATGTGGTCCGCGGATCAAGTGCATCCCTTTCAGCAGAGTTATACCTAAGGTCGGGGGGGAGGGGTCCAAATTAGAAAGTTCCTCGGGCCCCAGCTTGTGGGGGGGGGGACAAAAAATTTCCTTAAACTTAAGTACATTAGCTTATGTCAAGGTGTCGAATGTCAAAATGCAGGGTCCCCAAAAGAGGCCAAGCCCACGGGCCCCTAAATCCCTATGTTCGGAATGGCCTTTAAGCGGTTTGATCCGACCAGGCCCGTAGCGTGCGGGGGGCCGCCGCCCCCCGCGTTTTGACTGGCCCCCTTTGCTTTTTTGCTCTACTTAGTAACATTTATTTCCTGCCCCCCCTGATATTGGCCTCGCCCCTGCTGTAGAATGCCTGGCCCCTGCTGTAGAATTTTCACGCTACGGATCCGACCCTCAGTACACCCCCCTTCCGTTATTTTACACCACCAACGTTTACATTAAATTTTTAGTTCATATTAAGTATTATAAACACTCCACTAATCTGCTCTTGACACTAAAACCCATTGTGGCTCTTCAGTTGTTATAAATCTACATCTGTGATCTTTCGTCTACAAAATCATAACAACACCTTGCGTTTATCTCATGAAAAGGTCAGGTTGATGAAATAAGAGAAAAAAAAGTAAGTGATGATCTCTTGGACTTGGTGTCAAACTGCAGAGAAGGTGAAGACAATGACTGGCCTGTGTATATTTGTTTCAAAGTCGTCCCACAAGTCCACCCAGCTTAAAATGGGTACCTGACTTGTTGGGGAAGTAAAGGCGGCTGGGCGTTGTTCTAACCACACACTCCTTTATATGCCGATGTTATAGAAACAGATGAATTCTACATTTCCCCTGTCCCAATGGCCCGTTTGGGCTAAGGGAACTTTACTTTTTAGAGCATTTTCGAAACAAAATGCTCTAATGTCCCCGTTTTGTCTGTCTGTCTGTCCGTCATCACCCTAGATCTCAACAACCATAAGTCCTAGACCCATGATGAATATATCATTTTGTAGGTCTTGGCCTGCCATGTGTGCATCAAAAGTCCATTTCGCGATCTGACCTCTGAGGGCCGAAAAAGGGGGCTTATTAAGTACCGTTTTCACTATATAAGCTATATTAACAAAGGAGCGCCCTATAACTCAGCAACCATAACTCCTAGACCCATGATGTATATACCATTTTGTAGGTCTTAACCTACCATGTGTACATCAAAAGTGTATTTCGCGATCTGACCTCTGAGGGGCGAATAAAAGAGCTTATTAGGTACCATTTTTTACTATATAAGCTATATTAACAAAGGGGCGTAACTCATTATTTATTTTTGTAACATTTATTCCACATGGCTTACTTCCCTTACTTTTTATAAAACCCATAATACATAACACGAAAATGCGCTAAAACGTCCTGTGTCCAAGATTGGAACAGGCTTAATTGCTTGCTTTATTTGTACATGTAACAGTGAAAGTTACAAAAACACTAGATATGGACATAAAGAGTAGCTGCAGGGAAGGCACTGTAGATTTAAGTTGCTGAAGTGTATGGTCTACTTCCATTTATGTCAGAATAAGGGGGGTGTAATTTTTATACTAAATCTAGAGCAGCCAATTAATTTCCCTTTGATTAATTTCTCAATTTCGGGTAGCCTAATGCTGGAATGTTGGTTAAGATTGTTGTCTGTGAATTACTATGTCAGCAAGTCACTACAAAAAGTACGACAATATCTAAAAGCAACACAGCTATGATGCAAAATGCTGGAATTAATTCTTGGCAAGTGCTACAGATGATAAAATATGGATTTTCCATTCTTATAGAAAAGAGGACACACATAATAGGAAGTGATCTTACACTTACATGAAATGATTAGTTAAAAATAATATATATTGTTTAACATTAGTCAGAACTGTGGGTGTAGGGAGGGGCCCCAAGAATTACTCGCACAGAGCACCTCAATAGCTAGCTACGGCTTTGGGGATAAGATGGTGGCCGGATGATACAGTACAAACATAACTTAAATTGAAGAGCCGCATACATATATAAAATGTGAGGGTTTGAGATGGGTTCCAGTTTTTTTTTTTTTTGTTAAAGCTCGATCGTTATTTAGACAATTGCACGTCTTGAATTGCCTTAAAAGCGAAGCAACAAATAGTAAAACTAGACTAGGAGTAGCCCGCGAATGAGATCGATAAAAGTAGAGGTGTACCGATATCGTTTTGGCCTATTATCGGCCGGCCGATTATCGGCACCGAACAATCGGCCGATTATCGGACGATACCGATTAATGGGTTTTCGATTATTTGTTGAGTGGTAACACCCACAGTTCTTCAGCGGAAGTCGAAAATACTCCATTAGTGATATTTCGATTATGAAAAATCAAATCGATTTCGATTTCGATTAATTTCCTCAGAAAAAAAACGATTTCGATTTCGATATAAAAAGTCAATGATAACAAGATGAATAAAATTAGATATAGATATTATATAGATTTTTGTAGATCGGAAAACGCAATTAATTATTTAATTATTTTACACGCGACACTTATATACCATGGCTAAGATTAATTATCGTATTCCTGTAATTAATAAAAAAAACAACATGACATGGTTTATAACTTTTTATTATCAATTGTAAAAATCTCAAAAAATCGTAAACATCTGAAATAACTCCTCCAATATATTTCACACAGACCATAAAGCGTTCCGTATTTTTTCGAACAATGAACATTAAACTTAAGTCAAATGTAAACAGTAGACACATCGGCACATAATCACAAATTTCGAATGTAGGCAGAACCATTTACCATCGCCGACGCACTTTATTTACGCACTTTTACTTTATTTATCATTGCCGATAAGTGTGGCGCTATAAAATTTGGGTGTTCAATATTCTGCGCATCAGATAAAGTATGATAAACAAACAAAGGTACTTCCGCTCACTCGCTCAGCGGTATTTCAAAGTGAAAAACGATGATTATCTTTCTCAAATTCCATACTTTAGCAAATAATTTTTAATCGAAATCAAAATCGAATTCAAAAATCAAATCGATTCGATTTCGATAATCGAAATCGAATCGAATCGAAATCGAATCGAAAATTCGATAATCGTAGCATCACTATACTCCATGTGTGTATCCTGAGTTAATGAGTGACCGTCTGCTCTATAATTTGGAATAAAAGTTTGTTTGAACTTTAGAAATGGCTACAAATAAAAGTAAAGTGTGGAAATATTTCAAAATTGATAATGTTGATGCAACTAAAGTAGTGTGCAATGAGTGTAATGCGAAAATATCAAGAGGCGGTACAACCGCAAAAAATTTTACTACGACAAATATGATTAGTCACCTACGATCGCAACACACTGTGCTGTACCATGAGTTTGAACTGAACAAATCTAAAGAATCAGCAGTTGCGATGCCGAATTCTATTTCTATTAAGGGATCCACTTCAAGTTCAACTGTTGGTGAGTGTGTTGTTCAGCCTACTTTGGCCCAGTGTTATGGCATGGCTGAGGCCTGGCCAATGGACCATCCGAGGGCTAAGTCGATCTCAACTGCAATTGGCGCGATGATGGCACTGGATTGTCAACCTTTCAGTATCGTTGAGGATGAAGGATTTAAACGGTTGATGAAGCTTGTTGCGCCGAAGTATGCTTTGCCCAGCCGCAAGTACTTTAGTTCAACTTTGCTCACTGAAATGTACGACCATCTCCGTGTGAATGTTGGTAAAGCCCTCGTCCCCCCATCATGTGAGTTCATCGCATTAACAACCGACGAGTGGTCTGCTGACAGTGCGCCGGGCGTTGCTTTGCTTAGCTTGACAGCTCACTGGATTGATGAGAAATTCAACCGATGCCACGCCATGCTGCATGCCCAAAATCTGGAGGAAGGACACACAGGGGACTACTTGGCGAAAGTTGTGACTGATATGCTCGATGGTTGGAATCTGCGTAAAGATCGTGTTCAATACGTCTTGCGTGACAATGCTGCTGCCATGATCAAGGCAATGAGAGTTGCAGACTTGCCACATACTGGTTGTATGGCCCATACACTCCAACTTGCAGTAAAAGATGCTTTGGAATCACACAAAGGAGTAGAGAACGTAATAGAGCTTGGTCGACGCATTGTTGGACATTTCAAGCATTCAACCTTGGCATACAACCGGTTGGTGGAATTCCAGAAGGTGCATAAGTTGCCTGAACATCGTCTTATCCAGGACGAACCAACAAGGTGGAACAGCACTTTCCACATGCTGGTTCGTCTGCGAGAGCAACGACTGGCATTGACGTCATACGGCGGCCAGTATGACGTCAATCTGCCCACAGTATCTCAGTGGGAATTGATTGATAAAACAATTGTCGCTCTTCAGCCCATTGAGGATGTTACTCAGGTAAATGAATTTATTTTTATAGCCATGATAGTAAGTTTGCAACATATATTAATTATAATTAAATGAAAATGAAATAATCAAAATTGAAACTGAAACTTAATTTATTAATTACATTAAATTTAATAATGTATCGTGAATTGAATTTGCATTGTTGAGTAATTGAGTAAATAATAATAAAGTTAAGTTATTGTTATTTGTTACACAGTTACACTAATGAGTCGACAAATCACATGAATGAGAGTGAGGCTGAGAGAATGAAATTTTCGTTTAGTAATTTATTATAATAATAAATTGATTTTTTGGTTTGTTTTATGCAAATTTCTAGGTAGTCAGCTCTGATTCCGCATCGTGCAGCTGTATACAACCAATGGTTGCAGTGATTTGTATGGCGCTTCTGAAACATCCAGACAGCCGTGGCGTCAAGACCATGATTACAGAACTACTCACTTCTCTCGATCGACGCTTCCAGTTTGTCTTCGCTGAGAAACAGCTGATGGTGGCCACACTGCTTGGCCCTAGATTTAAAGATCGCTTCATGCCCGCCGAAGTACGACAACGCGCCTACGATTGGCTTGCTGATGAGGTGCTGATGAGAGATGCCGATATGGCAAACGAAATCCCGCCAAAACGTGCTGCGATTGAAACTTGTCAACTGGTTGATTCTCAATCAATGGTGTGGGATGCCTTTGATCAAGTGATACAGGGGTCTCACCCTCATATACAAGCAGAGGCTGAACATGATGTTCCTGTTAATCCAGCGGATGCAAGTGCAAGTGCAAGCCGAGCCGCAGATATGCAGATGATACGTGTGTATGTAGCTGAGTCCACGCTTCATCGTATGAGTGATCCTCTGAAGTGGTGGTCTGAAAATGGTGTCAACAGCAAATTGGCTCCCGTTGCTAGACAGTTCTTGTGCCCGCCACCAACCAGTGTGCCCAGTGAACGTCTCTTCAGTGGGGCTGGGCTAATATATTCTGATCGTCGTTCACGTCTCCATCCTGACAAGGCTGAAATGCTCATGTTTATTCGCACTAACATGGCAGCATACGAGTGAGAGTGACTGAAGTTGAACACTGAAGTTGAACTGAACACAAAGCCAAGGCTTTCATAACAATCTTTATTCTCTCGTTTTATATTGAATAAAGCAAACCTTTTTATTTTTATTGTTACTTGCTAGACTAAGCTTGATGACTCAGACAAAATAAACAAATAACAATCGGTATCGGCCGATAATCGGTGCCGGCCGATTATCGGCCGATACCGATTGTGCCGCTGGGTAATCGGCCGATACCGATAATCGGCAAATCGGCCGATAATCGGCCGATTAATCGGCCAACCGATTAATCGATACACCTCTAGATAAAAGCACCATCCCAGTTTTTTTTTTTTAAATACAGATAATACTATTAAGAGCGCATGATAATAACACAAGGAAATTTAAAAAAAAATAGATATAAAAAAAAGACTAAAACCAAGGCCGACGCACTTGTCAGCAGAGCCGCTTTATGAATATCGTGAGCCATAGCCGCTTTCGTATCTAATGTACATGTGGTGCCTCGCAGTATTATGCATGTAGTTCAAAGGGGTGCATTTAGTAGGCCTTGCAGGTTCTCCGACCCAAAACACGGTTCTAAAGTGTCTATATTGCTATAGACTATAGGATAAGATGGTGCTAGCCTTGATGGCCCGTCGGGTAAAAAGGTGTTCAATACCATGATTTAGCAATCGGTCGTTGGATGTAAAGAGACACAATTTGGTGAAGACTGTCAGAGGTCCAAGATTAGATAAGGGTCAGACCAAATGAAATTGGAATGAGCATGTTGCTCGACCCTTTCGGATTTCAATGAAACTTTCACAGAATGAATATTAGCCTATTAGATGAGGAAATCTGAAGTTAAAGATGGATTTGATAATTTTTGTAAAACTTATGGCCGAATGTCGAACAGTAACCTAAATTTGAAAATCGAGTTTTTAGCAAATCGCCTATTTGTTTTAAGGCATTTTCTCAAAAAACAAAACGAACCATGGTAATGAATTTTTCAGTATTTACTATGGATGTATTTGTGAATAAATTAAAATAAAATTTATATTATTTTGGCTTTTAATTTTTTTGATGTGCTTAGTTGAAATATGACAATTTTTGTGAAATTAGCCACTTTCAAACCTCGATAACTTTCTAACCAAGAAATATTAAGCTAATAAATTTTTATACATAATTTGATAATGATGTTTTGAAATGTTAGGAAACATTTGGATAGATTTGGATTAAGGATTTTCAAATTATAAGTATTTAAATTATCAAAAAGTCATTTTTTATGTTTTTTCCACGGCTAATAAAAAAACACACCCTTTTTTTCCTTTTGAAAATTGTTGTATTTTTAGGTAACAACATGTACAATAACATATCAAAAAATTGTTTCTAAACAGAGATAATTATGACCGAAAACCCCTCATTTTTCATCCACAAATATATGATTTGGTACTTTGATAAAAAAAATTTCAAAATTGTTGTATCAAACTAAAACTAGTATTGTTGAATAGATCTTGCAGAGTACATTCCAAAAATGCAGTGGCTACGGATACGGCTAACGCATGCGCTCTAGCGCTCTAGACGGACTATTTTTTTAGGCTGTAGATGTGCGCATGCGCGATAGCCGGACTCCGTATTATTTTTTTCGGGGTCCGGCTATAGATATTGCGCCTAACCCTATCCCTAAACCTAATCCCGAAAACAAAAATTAGCAATAAAATGCAGACCGTCTGCCGCACATGCGCACATCTATAGCCGTACCTTGGAAAAAAATAATTCGGAGAACGTTACCCGTATCCGTAGCCACTGCGTTCCAAAAAACACCTCATTTGCGATTATATCTTAATTAGAAGCGAAGTTATGATTTTTTAGTGACTTTTTTTTTTTAACTATAGGCCATAAAAGAAAACTTGTGACCGAATTTTCCAAAACTTTACTTATAAACTGCATATCTTGAGAGTCTTTAAAGACAGAAGGTTCACATTTTCACCTAATATGCTAATAATTATTCTGTGAAAGTTTCATTGAAATCCGAAATGGTCGAGCAACAAATGTTTAAAATCTGAACCAATTTCACTTGGTCTGACTAAACTGACTAAATTGGCATCAATGTCCGGAGAACGAGAAAGAACAAAGTATCGAAAATCCTAATAAATACGAATGATAGAGAATAGTAGAGATTATATTGAAAAATTTAGACCGATTATAAAAACTTTTGAATTAACCATGTCATTCATACCAGCAGAAGAGGAATCTGAAGAAGATTTTGATGAGTTTTTCGATGGAGATTTTTCTTCTGAAAGCATTAGTGGAAGACCGAAAGTAAATAATAATATTATTACACAAAACCATTCCACACTAAAAACGACAATTCCAAGTCGACCAAGTCAACACTTCGATCCTAATGCAGTGAATGGTCCATTTTCTCGACCGCTAAATGTAAGCTAAGTTACGTATAAAATTTCATTTTTAGTTCCCTGATGTAACATTATCAAGCATTATAGGTTATTTACTTTATAAGTCTTATAAATTAAGGACAAGGCATAATTATGATAAATAGGTGGTGTACAGTCTTTATTATAATGATGCTCAAATTAGACAAATGATGCTTCATTCCAATGATGCCCACATCTTCTTCAGCACTGTCACAAAACCACTCCATTTAAGATGTAGGCTTATCATTTTTATCTGTAAACCAATTTGGGCTTAACCCATTCAGCGCTTTTAGAGAGCAACGCTGTACATTTCTGTAAGATCACAGGCCGCCTTAAAAAAATTGCTGTAAAAAGCACTCTTTCCCTTCCCACTGAAAATTTTAAGGTCAATTTTGTTCCATACTGAGTCACCTGCCATAAAATTACTTAAAATATCCCAGGCTTTATAGATAATTGACCATCTATAAATTTCCAGAGAAACGGATGGTCGAGCTTGACTGTCGACTATTGAGTCCTGGGTTTGATCCTCTGAGAGAACCTGGGGAATTTCCCCAGCCTAAGCTGACATTAGTTAGGAAGTAAAGGCAGCTAGATATTATGCTAACCACGCAATCCCTTTATATGCCATGGTACAGAAACAGATAACATTTACACTTAATCTGCCTCAATGGCTTAAAAGAGCTAAGGAAAATTAACAATTTAGTTTACTAGGCCTATACATTTCTGGTTTACATTACTGAAATATTTTTTAAACTATATGTACATTTGGGGGACCTGGAGGCCCATGTTTGAACCTTGGTGAGAACATTTGGGATTTTTCAGATCATGGTGAAAGTTTTAAGTCCACTCAGCTTTAAATGGTAAAAAGTAATTAAAGTTCCTTAAACCTTATAGGATCATTGGGGAAGTTGAAGTGTAGAATTCACCTGTTTCTGTAACCATTTAATTTAAAGAAATTGTAAGGTTAGCACAACTGCCCAGCTAACGTTAGAGCTTCCCTAGTTGAAGCTGGGTAGATTTGAAGGTACATTAACTAACCTTCAACTTGACAGTGGAAAAATTTCCCACGTTCTCACAGAGGATCTAATCCATGACACTCAGGTTGGCAGTCAAATGCTATACATCAATCAGCCACCGGTCACTTCAGCTTTAAATGGATACTTGAAATATTGTAGGGAAAAAATGTTACTTGGCATTTTCTTAAAGCTAGCCACACAATCCTCAATAATCTTTGGCTACTCAAACAGAATAATTCTACACTTCATCTGTCCCCATTGAACCCCTAGGGGCTTAAAGAAATAACTTTTTTTTAAAGTTTTCCCATTATCATCTTAGATCTTTTTTGGTATTAGGTTTTAGATGAGGATTTCACTGATTAAACACTGCCAAAAGATTAGTAAGCTTAGTTTTGTAGTTTTGTTCAGGTTCATTTTTAAATAAATAAATTGTTTTAAAATCTGTTTGATCTCTAAAAGTCTTGCAGTTTCATAGTTATCTGAAAAGGAATGTGCATTATTGCTAAAATATATATATTTGTCATTGTTGTCTTTACATTTGACTTAAATGGGCAGGATTAAAATGTTGGTAAAATTATTTTATAATTCTTTTTTTTGAACAGACAAATCAAAGCAAAGCAGAGCTAATCAATGAAATTACACTTTATCAGAAAAGGTAAGGAGAATAATTGTTTTATTGCTATGTAAATGAGCTTCACAAAATAATTATCATTTTTGTTAACAAATTCTCTAATAAATTTCATTTTTCTGCTCCTTTTTTTTAAATATATGACTAATCAAAGAAAGTAGGCTAAATATTTTTAGTTTGATAAATGTTCACATTGATTTTCCTCTCTACACCTAAAGCTTTTTTTTCCATTAACTGAGAAAAGCAAATTATTTCATATAATCTAAAATTTCCTAATACAATTATTCAATTTTATAGCTCTAATCCAGTTTATGTTTTCACATTATTATTTATTAATTTCACTGGCTTCTTTATAGTGCTCAGTATATCTTTTATGTTTTTTTCTTTTCTTTTTGTATATTAGTTCCTCAGTTGTTCACTTGATGTCAGTTTCTCAAGCTCTAAAGTGAAACAAATATTTTTACAATGGAGGACCTCTAAGAAAGCTGTTGTCAGAGGGAACAGAAGTGTTGTTCAGCAATGTCTAAATCAAGGTTTATGTTTTATAAAACTTTTCAAAGAAATATTTAGTAATAATTTAGCTGAATCTTTGTGAAAAGTCTTAAAAAATACATTTTAAGATACAAACAATTTAAACTTATATTTCTGGTGCAATAAACTTGACAGACCAACCGAATGAATGCATTTTAAAAATTATATAGTTGTAGGATAGGATATACATTTATAAGTGATTTTTTTATTGATAAAAAACAAATCAACTTAATATATAAGAAAGTAAAATAAATTTATAGCACAGAAGCTACTTTTCTCCAGATAATCCAGTTCTCTTTCATAAAATGTTAAAATGTAGCATCACCTATTACTTTAATTTGTTTAGCCTGATTGTTTTTTTTTAAAATGGAAACAGATTTACCTCTAGACTTACCATATAAAGGTGGATGGACAGCGTTAATGTATGCTGTCAACTATGCTCAGCCAGATATTGTGGAATTTCTTCTTGTTAAAGGAGCCAATGCCAATTATCACTCTGGTGAGATACATAACTCTTATTAAAATGTTAATACATTGGATTATCCATTCAATTTTTAATGTAGACACGGATGTAAGTTCTATCAGCTGTAAAGATTGCTCCATTGTTTCATTTAATGATCTCCTATTTTTATACAGATTTTTTTACTCCTCTGATGGCAGCTTGTTCTGCAAGTGATGCAGAAAATGAAGAAAATGTTACAAAGTGTGTTAGTCTGTTACTTGAAGCAGGTGCTGATGTGAATTCCCAAGATAGGTAACTCTTTTTATACTTTCTATACATATGACTATACATGTATTTTGAAGAAATTTTGTTGGATTTTTTTTATTATTTTAGGCTACAGATTAAATTATAGTTATTAAAAAGAAATACCAAATATAAAATGAAATCTAGATGTAGATTATTATTTTTGACATTTTTAGACTTCATATAACTTCACTGATGTTAGCTAGTAGAGAGGGACATTCTCGTGTGGTACAAACATTAATTGATCATGGAGCTGAGGTCAATAAAACAGATGGCAGAGGCTGGACAGTAAGTTCAGTAGCATATAATAATAAAAAACTGCAGTGAACATTGATAATAGATGCATACATTTTTCAAAATATTTTTTTAGGAGAAAATGCTTTTGTGTTTTTTGGCTAATGTAGTGTATTTGAATGGCAGATAATAAGTTGTTTTTACATTTAAGACAAAGAAATACTTAATAAACATAAGCAAAACATGCTTTTTAAAAAATATTATAAAATGCCAGCATAATCCTGTATTTGTAATGTTGGCTGAGATTGGTTGTTACGGGGGAGATAAGAGTCCCCACCCCAAAACATTCATATATAAAATAGTGGTTTGTGGAAGATCCTAGGTTAAAAAAAGAAATCGAAACTCTGTCACAGTTTATCATTGCGAGGCTCTGTCTGGGTGCCTAAAAATGAAAGGCTAATTAGAGCATGATGAAACAAAATTTTATGTGCCTTCTTATTGAATATTATGTTGTCATCAGAAGCAAGCAAGTATGTGAAATTTCAAAGAAATCGAAAGTGATAAGTGGATTAATAGTTGATTACAAAAATTCCACCCAGACATATATTTATATAAATACCTACATATATAATAACCTACAGCGTGTTCTTAGAAAAAATATAGACAAAGTACGATAAGTTTAACGATGAATTTCCAGTATAGCTATACAACCATTTCCATTTAGTAAACCAGTTGAAAGGTTCAGGCCAGGGACACATATGTATCTTCTAAAATTTTAAGTTTGGGGATCAGTTAACAAAAAGAGAAGTAAGTTAGAGAGTAATGGGCAGAGAGAACAAAAAGAAGTAAGTTAGAGAGGCGTCGGCGAAAATTAACCCGGCCAGCGTGACGTTGGTGGCGTCCTATTACCTTAACTGTGGTCGCGACCCCGACCCTGCTGATGCCATCTGGCAGCGAAAGGTTGATGGTCGTGTCTGACTGGTCACTGACTTCACCGCAGCTGTACCGGCCAAAAATGGCATTGGCGTCAGCAGCCCGCGTGGCGTATTGGGCTGTACACTGTCTATGTGTGTATGGTATTGCACCAAGGAGGAGTAACTATTTATTATTAAGTCGAGTTCAAATACTGAAGGTTTTCCATGTGAGTTGACCACAAATAAGTAACTCGAATCACATTAATTTCTGTAAAATTTGTCACTTTTATTCTTTACACTCTTTAGTTGATTAAAGTCAATAGCTGCATTTAAATGCAAATAAATTAGCTACTTGATACACTGGATAAGAAAAACATTCATTAAGCAACATATTATTTAATGCCAAAATAACGACGATTTTCCCCTTGTAAACGAAACAATCATCTTGCGTCACACCATTATCACTAAATCATGTATAAAATAAAAATCGCAGTATGCACTACTATAAATATAAAAACGTTATACAAAATATCTCACAAAATGAGCTCTAGGATGATATAAAAACAATATTTTTTTTTTTCGCCCTGCTGTTACAGTGAGTGAACCCCATATTATTTCTGTCTTACTAATTTAACAAAATATGCCCTGCCTGTTGTCAAAATGCGATCCCAGTGCATTACGTTACGGCTCATGCTGAGATAAAACCACGAGCCTTTAATCATTTTTGCCGATTCAGGTGATTGACATTACTCAAAAAATCATCTTATTTTTAAGGCCCAAGTCCGCTATTGATAAACTATATTTTGAAAATGATTCAATTAAGAAAAGAAAGCAGGCAATTCTATTAGTGATTCGAAATTTTAGAGACCCTCTCAAGGGGCGTCGGTCAGTCGGTTGATAAATTTTACTTTTTTCATTTTTAATAGTCAAATGTTATTTTTTATCTTGTTATTATTTTTTCTTATAATTAATAGTTTGAAGGAACAGGTCTTCGACGATGTATGAAGTATGTTCAAGCTGATAATCATCCATAATGAAGTATCTTTCTTTATTTCATTATTATGGATCCCCCTGACTGGCTATGCAATATAACTTAAAGATTTCTACAAAAACAACTTCATGCAAGATAACTTCATTACAAGATTACTTTATTCTATATAACTTTATACAAAATTAACTTCATACTAAATAACTTCATACTAGATAACTTCTAAATGGTCATACAGACAGCTCATACAAGATGGCTTTATACAAGATGAACTCCATACAAGATAACTTTCATACAAAAGATAACTTTATACAAAGACAACTTCATAAAGGTAACTTTATACAAGATAACTTCATACAAGATAACGGCGATGAGCAACTCTTTCTCTCTATGGTGACAATACTAACAAGCGAATGGACGAACGTATTTCACATGTGATGCATAACATATCCGGCAATAGAAGCAACTCGGCTGTTTAATGGGATTTGAAAAATGTGAAAAAATTGAGACATGTGTGGCCATTCAACAAAAACTATTGAGTTACTGTTACAGTTGGTGGAAAAAATAATTTTTCATAGGGCTCTATCGAAACGAAAAAGGACTTTTATCACTCACCTCCTAGGTGCCGATGGCATATTGGTGTATGGCATTCTGCCCGTGTTACATTGCCTTGCGTAGCACTAACTACCGGTAATTATGTTACATTGCCTATTACAATAAAGGGAGTCAAGTTCCCGTCAAAACAGATAAGTGTGAAATTCACCTATATCCTCGGCATATGAAGGAGTGTGGTGCTTACAACGCCCAGCCACTAATTAAAGTCAGGTACCATTTAAAAAGCTGGGTGAACTTAATCTAACTGGAAAATCTTCACCGAAGTCGAGCAGGACCGACAGTCGGTACACCACTCGGCAGAAAACATGTATATCTATGTTGCGGTCATATGTTGGTGTAACAAGGTGGTATGTCACTTGTATATGTAACATTACGCTCATATGTTATCTGGAGCTGGTTCCGGGCAAATCCGTGCGAACTAACGCTCGATATACGTGTTATTTTTTAATCCATGGTCTTACACAAAGAATCGAAATTAAAGTCATGTAATTATCGAAGAAAAAGTTCAATCAAATGTAAAAAAAAGAAACGTCAAATAATTTTTATCAACAGCACGATTTCACAAATACTTATAATACTTATTTTTTTGTATGAAACATTCAAATATAACCTGACAGACAACATTTTAAATGCAATATTTATTCAATTAATATGTTGATAATACGAAAATTCGATAATATCATAATTTTACACTTTGACATAATGTTTTCCACTAAAAATGACTTATTGCTTTTTTATATTTCTTGAAATTAAAATAATAAGTGATATGAAAAAAATAAATTCAAAGGAACGTTATCTTTTTTAAATCTTCAATGTAACGTGTATCTTTTTAAATATAAACTCATTTAAAGTTGAATGATCATCAAAGGTGTTGAAAACAACAAACAGTATTCACGCCCTCAAAATCTCAGCGTTTCTCAAAATTTTTAATATTTTATCACCGCCATATTCATCTTTAATACTGGTGTGCATTACATTTGTCTGAGGAAAAAAAAAATTAGGAGTGACTCATGTGATAAATGAAATTGATAGATAGATTAAACGATGATGAGTTATAGACAAATGAAATATTGACGAAATTATAGATAGAGAATGAAATGAAATTATAGATAAAAAAGAAAACGATGATAATTATAGATAAATGAAATGAATAAGTTCGAATAAATAAATGAAGGATGAAATTGATAAATTAAATGAAATAATGATGAAAGTTATAGATTAAATGAAATGGTGATGCAGATTACAGATAAATGTAGAGGAGGATGAAATGATAGACAAATGAATATTGATGAAATTATAGACAAATGAAATGGTGACAAAGATAAAGTTATAGATAAAAGAAACATTGATGTAGATAAAAAAGAAACGGTGATGAAGATTATAGGTCTAAATAGTAATTTGACGAAGTTATAGATAGGAGATGTCTCAGCGGCCCGATACCCGCGGCCCTCGACGGGAATTTAAATATGTCAGTCTGCCCATATATAACCCGTATTGGGGGTACCGAGTGGCGGAGGGATTGGTCTAAACAAAATAACTTTTTGACGGGAGGCCCTAGTCGTAGTGTGGGGTGGCCCGGCCCATTAAAGTGACGAAACGGGGTGTGAAGCCCAAAGTCGGCGCGCGCGGAGAGAGGGAGGGAGCATGAATTTTTTGTTACCCGTAAGGAAACTTAATGTAATAAAATAAAGGGGCCCTTTTCGGTCCTATATATGACACTCATTTATAGTTCCCCCCAGCCCAGTTTAGCTCGCCTACCCGGCCGCTTAGTACTTTGCTATTTAAGGCCGCCCTCACGAAATGGGTTGGAATCGAGGGTGAAACCGATGAAATGCCGAGCGCCCGTTCTACGTAGCGTATTGTTCGGAGTGCGGTCTTTATAGTAATCTCTACCTATTAATTATTGTTAAACAGAAATGTATCTTCATTATAATGTATTGCATTAAATGGTTAATTTCGTTCGGTCAAATAGAAACGGTTTTTTTAAGTGGAGGCCCTTTATCGGCATTTTTAATTGATTTTCTTTACTTTTTAATTTACCGGTTCATTTACCCGGGTTAATTATTTATTTAATCCCGGTGGGGTGTAACCGGGGGGTTGTTGTGTGACCCCCCTCCGGGCCCCTGGGGCCCCCGGAGTAAACCCCCCTGTTTCTTTATTGAGGTTTGTGGTAACGTCGCCTACCCGGCGCCATAAGGTATACGGACGGTTATACCCACATACAAAAACGAACATAGAAATCGTACCATTATACATACAAATTGCATAATTACATACAAAATATATATATATATATATATATATATATATATATATATACAATTGGCGCCTTTGATGTAATACCAACAAAAATAAATGCAGGCAATTTATTATACATACAGGGTGCTGCTACTATACATACAAGTTGTACCTATACATACAAGTTGTACTTAATTGCATGTTGTACTAAAACATTCTTGTTTATACATACAGGTTCTACTTCTACTCACATACACGTTGTACTACTATACAAGCTGTGATCTATGCATTCAGGGTAATATACACGTTAGCTACTACTATGCATACACGTGTACTTACTATACATACAAGTGTACTTACTACGCATACAACCCAACTGCTGCCTATACATACAAGATAAAATTTTACTACTACACATACAGAGACCGGCTACTTCTATAATACAAGCTGTACTTCTATAATACAAGTGAACTACTATAACAAGTTGTACTTCTATAGCAAAGTTGTATAATACAAGGATTGTACTACTATATTTATGTTGTACTACTATACATACAAACAATGCTACTACACATACAAGTTGTACTACTATAATACAAGTTGTAGTACTATACATACAAAGTTGTACTTCTATAACAAGTTGTACTACTTGCCTGCACATATAAGTTATACATACAAGTTTTGTTTGCGCGCACTATAAACAGAGTTATTACTACTAAAAATTTTTATAATCTAAGTTCTTTATCAGAGACTTCAAGTTCAACTCTAATATAGAAACCAAATAGGGAAATTAATATTTGATCAATCTGTATCATTTGGTATTAAAATAAAGCAACCATTCGACCACCCTACAGTTGTGTTTATAACGTTGCCTATTGTTGCATGTTTATAAATACAGACGAAAAAATTCAAAAATCGATTTAACCACATTTTTCTAAAATAAAAAATTACAATTTATTTATTTGACTATCTGTATTATACTGTAGCATTGAAATTAATAAGTGTACATTTATGAATAAATTAAGGTTTAGGTAATAAAAGGGCTGTTTAAACCGATGAAAATTCGGTTTTGGCAGTAGTCTGGCATGTCTGGAAATTCTTATATGTTAAAAAATATCGATAAGATAAAAATTGAACTATATGAAACTAAACGCAGGGATGAAGATTTAATCTTGATAAAATACAAATTTTAAGATATAAGGCCCTTCCCTGAAGTCAATTATTATATTCCGTGCCCGAGTGCTGTACCCTGCAAAACCTTTACATATAAATATATTTTGCCCAGGCTGTCGGCAGACTAAGGTTATTTTTGGTTTCAGGCAGAATCCATTTTTTTATGGTTGTATTTTAAGCTGTTGTGTGGTGCTGCTCGATTCAACGCAGAGGTTAGAGCCAAATGTATGCATTTGAGTTTTGGGGGCTAAGAAAATTGGGGAAGAATTTTTAGGTGGTCGTGCAGTGTAGATGCTCGACTGTCGGTTTTCAGATGGTCCCGGGATCTCAGTGAAGATAACAGGATTTAGGTCCCAGTGTCGTCCACCCTACTTAATGATTGCCTTTAAGTTGGGGAGAATGACTTTAGTATAGCCACACAATCTTGCCGAGGTTACGAAACAGATAGGCCCCCTAAAAAATCTGCCCCGGTGAGCCTTTAGCAAGGACTTGCACAAGAAGTGGGGGGGGGGAATTTAGCTAAGTTATAGCTTGTGTGGAATTACGTAAATCGCGACACTGTTGGCAAACACACTACATCCCCATGTTTACAACTGACTGGATGTCGGTGAAATAGTCCAGGAACTTCGTGTGTCAGCGTGGGAGTCTGCCCTTTGGGTAAGTTATTTTTTTAATTACGTGTAAAGCGATAGATAGTAGCTTCGCGTACACTTGTCATACACACACAGAGAGAGAGAGAGGAGAGAGAGAGAGAGAGAGAGAGGTTGAACTAGTTTGTCTAAAAGCCCCCTCCCCCATATCCCCAAGGTCTAGCGTAAAAAAATGATTCTTTGTTTTGAATATGGGGTCAGTAAATTTCAGAAAACAAGCAATACATCCGCGATTAATTTCCCCGCACGTAAATATCAATAAAATATCAATAAATATAATAAATAACAATAAATATCAATAAATATCAATATCAATTTTTCTCTTCAGTTTATCTGGAGAAATCAGCGGCCGTCTTCTCAGCCAGGAATCTGTCTACAAAAAAATATAAAGTGTCGCTGCAAATTCCCGGCCTGGCTGCCCTTGCGGCCTACCCATAGCTGCTGTATGAGTTGTAGACAGGGCAGAAAATCAGTTGAGGATCCGAGCGCAAGCAAGAGGCGCCGGCCATGTAAAGTTTGGTGGGCTCTCTGTGGCCGGTAAAATGTCAAGACTCACGCGCGCTCTCTGCTACAAAATCCGTCTCTAGACATTGCCTTTGGCATAGGACAAACTAGAAGCACTGAGTGGGCTAACTACATATATATATATATATATACTAGTTTTACTAAATATAACTCTGTTTATATTTATCTCTCTCCCTCTCTCAGGCTGTGGTGTCCCTCTCTCTCCTCTCCTTGTCTCCACCTCTCTCCCCTCTCCCCCTCCTTCTCTCCCAACGTCCATCCTCCCTCTCTCCCTTCTCCCTCCCCCTCTCTCCTCCCTCTCTCCCTCTTTCTCCCTCCCTCCCCCATTCCACCTCTCTCTCCCCTCCCCCTCTCCCTCCCCCCCCCCCCTCACTCCCTCCTTCATTCCCTCTCTCTCCCTCCCTGCCCCCTCACTCTTTATCTCTCCCTCCCTCTCTCTCCCACCCTCTCTCTCTCTCCCTCCCTCTCTCTCTCTCTCTTTCTTCTCTCTCTATTCTCTCTGTGTCTCTCTCTCTCTATATATATATATATATATATATATATATATATATGCCTATTATCATGGCTTCACACGTCTTCTAAAATCCTTCTTCATTCCTTTGCCTTCCTCAAACTGTACAAATCAGGAGCATGAAAAAACAACAACAATTCTTTGCATCACAAAGGCACAATACAGCACCAGCGCGCAAGTTCTATTCGAATCCGAAATGACGTCACAGAATTTTATTTATGGCGCCGATGTACTTTATATCAATGGATATAAATAAAGAAATTGTTCACAATTAAACTACTCATCGATATGAAACGAAACCTGTCCTATAACCTTCCCCATGTAAGTATGTGTAATGTGTAACAAATTTCACGTTATTTGTTTGTCTGCATCTCGAGTTATAAGGAACAGACAGACAGACAGACAGACAGACAATGCACTCTTATGGAGTAAATATATATGTATATATATATATATATATATATATATATATATATATATATATATTCTTATCCAGTCTCATAATGTTAAATAACGATTCATAACATCAATAATTTGTAAACATCAAGCTAGATAAAATAATAATATTACATTTTAAAATCAAATAAAGTGTTCACATGGAGATATCGGGGCCCCGAAGAATTTTAAAACTGGCGGAAAATCAAAGTACAACGTTTCCCATATTATTTACACACCATGTGAAACACTCTGGCTGTAGAAAGACTGCGTCTATTTATAGATAAACTTATTTCCGACAGTAAAAAAAAAAATAACGCAGCAACCAGCGGTGATCGATTGATGAACTGGATAAAGAGATTATTAAATATACGGACCGCCTTAGAAAAAAATAGAAATCATCTGACAAAACTTAAAACTGGAATACATTCTTTGCAAGAAAGAAAATAAATTAAATTTCGGCAATGACAGGAGGCCCATAGGCTTGGGGCCCTGACAAGTGTTTAGGTTGCCTTTCTAAATGGATAGACATTGGAGTACGTTAAATCAAATTACTCACGTAGTGGAGTGTACTCTTGCCATTATGATGAATTTTAATTATAAATGGCGGTCTTCATTGCTAAATTATTTAAATGCTTAAAGGATACAACAACTTCTCTATCTTAATTATTATTTGTAAAAAAAAATAAATCTTAAATGCTTAAAAGATATAACAACTTCTTCTTCTTCCTTTGGCTCTACAGCCCATTTAGGTCCCTGGTCTGCCATACTCTTTCTGATCCATGGTCTTCCTCCACTCTCTCACTCCTTTGACTTTAGGTCTTTCTCCACTTCCTCTAACCATCTGCTTCTTGGTCTGCCTTTAGGCCTTTTCTTATTTAGTGTTACCTTATGTATTCTTTTAGAACCTCTCTTGTTCTAACTCTATGTGCCCCACCCCACCTCAATCTATTCATTTTAATTTCTTTAAATATTTAGTTTCTTCAGTACAGTTGTGCCAGTTCTGAATTGATTTCTACTTCTGCACTCGTTATTGTCCTTTGCTGGCCCATATATTTTCCTAAATATTTTCCTTTCCCAATTGATCATTGTCTTGTATATTATTATTTGTAAAAAAAAAAAAAAACTTAAATGCTTAAAGATGTAACAACTACTCTATCTTAATTATTATTTGTAAAAAAAAAAAAATTTAAGAAAGAGGTAATTGTTTTTGTTTTTTTGTTTTTTTTAAGTTTTTTTGGTAACCATTTCTTGAAATGAGCTGATCATTAAATTGATTCGTTTATTCGGATATTCACTCTGTTGAACATTTACACTAAGAGGAAACTGAATGCAACTTACTTTGTGAGGTAACAGTTTTGATGTTTCCCTTTATCTGATATTACATGTAATCCACCCCTTCAGACTCCACCAGATAGCCGATGGGCCGGGGCAATAAGTTTGCTACAACTTATCACAATCGTTATTGAACGCATCGATTTCGGTTAAAAAAGTGAACAAATCTATATTGATGTGAACGATTCAAATTAAAATACAATATTAATTACTCGATATGGCTAGCATTATTGAATACATTAATGATAACGGAATAAGACAATCCATAATTAGTCCAATAATTCATACTGAGCAAGAAAAAAACGTAACGAATTCAATAATCAATACCGATTTCAAGAATCAATACCGAATTCAATAATCAATACTGAATTCAATAATCAATACCGCTTTCAATAATCAATACCGATTTCAATAATCAATACTGAATTAAATAATCAATACCATTCAATAATCAATACCGATTTCAATAATCAATACCGAATTCAATAATCAATATTGAATTCAATAATCAATACCGATTTCAATAATTAATACCGAATTCAATAATCAATACTGAATTCAATAATCAATACTGATTTCAATATTACCGAATTCAATAATCAATATCAATTCAATAATCAATACTGAACGAAATAAAAACACACAAAAAAAACAAACAAAATACAGATCAAGAAAAAATATTTAATACGTAATTTATTCCATCCCGAAGTCCACAATAAATATTGACAGCATAAAATAACAATTTAATCCTGGTGAATTCAGCAAGACAAAGGTAAGACGGCAACTTACCATATCTAAAACAACTCTCTATAAATATCGAGACAATTAGTACTCGACAAATGCTACTTTTTAAAGTATACTGTAAACCATTCATCAGGTGCATTTGTAAAGCAGCCAAATTAGCGTAAACTGTCTACCGGAAGGGTGTGTCCAGGTTTGAACCTCATTGAGAACCTAGTTGGTTAAAGTCCCTCAGTCCAACCACCTTCAATGGGTCACCTGACTTTAGTTGGTGGATGAAAGACCGCTGGACGTTGTGCTTTAACCTTTTCAATTCCTTTTTTTATACCGAGGTTGGTGAAACAGATAATTCATTGAGGTTTTAATGGAACTTTTAGGCAGACAAGGGATCATTTTTTAACGTGGGGGGAGGGGATGTCTAATCAAACATATTTGTCGGGGCAAGAATCTGCGTATGAAAATACGAAGCTAGTTGTATTCGTATTAATAATTATAATACCGTAATTGTATATGCGCACATGTGTAATGATTAGTGATTTAAAAACCTCACCATGATTTAAAATTATCAGATTTAGCTGAATTTCTACTCGAGGGAGGGGAGGGGGGCTCTTGACCAGTGAAGGACCCCTGGGCACATGTCTAGTTAACCTATGTACAGAAACAGTTCCTGAAAAGAGAACCAGCATTACAGCAATCAAGGTTGAACACAAACCCACATACAAAAATGACTTTAATTAACAAACCACAAAGAACAGAATAAACAATCTGAATAAAATCACCAATGAATATGACTTAACTCTTTTATATGATTGTTTTGAATTTGTGTAATACTTCAAATAAAATGTAACCTGCCCAGCGTCGGTCCTGCATATGGAAAGTAGCGCAGTGTAATCCAGTAGATATTGATTTTACCTTTATTTATTATAAAATTGACCATTTTTTTGTTTTTCTTAATGAACAGGTTTTGATTCCAGTATCAATCATTGGAACAGCGATCATGGGTTGCGGACCATCTACATGAGTAAGTCTTGGGCACTAATTCATTCTAATTCCATCAATTGTGTAGTTATTGTTTACATTTCACTGGATAAACCTCCTGTATATATCAAGACTGTACCAGGTCTTAACAGGGCTCAGCTCCTGGAGGAGGATAGGTGGGGGGGAGACTGGGTGTCTGGTTCCCTGTCCCTCCCTAATTCTCTCCTCAGACCCCCCTCCTCCCCACCAGGATTCGCTTCATGTTTCGGTCATCCTTCTGTTTCCTCTCTTCTCAAAACACCTAACCACTCCTCCTTCTCCGAGATCACCCAATCTGTTCCCCTCCCATCGTTCGTCCCCAGTACCATATGTTTGGCTGAACCATTTCACTCGTATAATTCCCATATGTAAGTATACATATATTGGTGTTAGATTTCTGTACAGAACTTACTTACCAATAATGGACTACATACTTAATGGAGAAGGCGTCTGATCCAATAATTCGTTTTTGGTACATTGTACGAAACAACTTCGTAAAAAAAAAAATCGGTCACCCAAAAAAATAATAATCAATTGACAATGCACCAAACGAAAGTGGCCATTGAACTATCGGCTATGGCGGGGTAGAATAAAGAACACAAAACCGTCCTATTAGTGGTTTAGAGCAGTGGTAACCTTTTCTTCCCGGAATTACCGTGGGCTGCTACGACCAAAGCCCAAGGAAAAATTAAACTATTTCCAAAAAAAAAAACCAGTAAACTATATGTTTGTGTGTATTTTTTTTTTTTTTACTCGCAGAAGGGCAAAGGTAACAAGGAAAGTGCCACGACAAAGGTGAAGGTAAAGGCCATGAACACGGCAATCATGAACACGAAAGACGGGGTCGAAAGATTCTAAATCCAGTCACGGAAAAGGCCACGGGCATAAATAGGTCATCAAGTACTCATAACGATCTTTTTAGTTAGCAATACATTTGTTAGACTTTTTGTCATCTCCCAAAGTATTTTTTTACAAATGGTATTACATAAAATGTTGAGCAAGCATATATATATATACACATATATATATATATATATATATATATATATATATATATATATTGTACAGAAATATTGTTGTTTTTGTTGACTGATTGTTATTCAGAAAATAAGAAAAGAAAGTGTTTTGTGGATGAATTTATTTGTTATAAATTGTAAAAATGTTTATAAACTAACAAAGTATTGGTATCGTTACAAAAACAATAAAACAATATAATCTGTGCGCGCGTGCGTGTGTGTGAAATGGTTATTAAATAAATGTTTTACTTGACAATTTTTTTTTATTTTGTAAGTTGACTTCAAAATCTTTTTTGTTATATCGTTCTTACAAAAATTAAATTATTTAAAAACTTTAAAAGCTCTACGTCAAACCCTTTAAATGGAAAGTTGATAAATACTGTAAACAAAAACAAAAAAACAATTTGAGGGAACATCAACAGAACTGATAAATGGGGCACACTTGGCTATGGAGGCACTACAAACACCGCCATCTGCTTATTTTTTTTATAATATACAATCCAGAAATCAATGTCTCATTTATACATGGACCTAAATTATAATACGTGTTTTATGGACTTAAATTATAATAGTTGTTTATGGACATAAATTACAATAGTTGTTTATGGACATAAATTACAATAGCTGTTTATGGACATAAATTACAATAGTTGTTTATGGACATAAATTACAATAGTTGTTTATGGACATAAATTACAATAGTTTTTTAAGGCATAAATTACAATAGTTGTTTATGGACATAAATTACAATAGTTGTTTATGGACATAAATTACAATAGCTGTTTATGGACATAAATTACAATAGTTGTTTATGGACATAAATTACAATAGTTGTTTATGGACATAAATTATGGTTGTTTTATGGACATAAATTACAACCAACTGTTTATGGACATAAGTACAATAGCTGTTTATGGACATAAATTACAATAACTGTTTATGGACATAAATTACAATAGCTGTTTATGGACATAAATTACAATAACTGTTTATGGACATAAATTACAATAGCTGTTTATGGACATAAATTACAATAGCTGTTTGGACTTTCACATTCTAAATGCTGCGTTTATGGACATAAATTACAATAACATGGACATAAATTACAATAGCTGTTTATGGACATAAATTACAATGAATTGTTTTATTACTGTCCCCACCACCCCCACCCACTACTGCCCCAATTTCCCCCTACCTCATTGAGTACCCCCCTTTCCCCCACAACAATGTCTTTCAATATCTGAGGCCTATAGTGCCTCCTTCTAGTCAGCTAGACGTTTATTTTTAAACCATTAACTTTTAATATTGACTAACTACACACAAAGGCACACACATACACAAATACACACACACACACACAAACAGACGCATGCACACACACAAACGTACACACACATTTATAAAAACACACAGAGATAAAAACACACAAACATACAGATATACACTAAATACAAACACACATGACACCTACAACACAAACATGACATACACACAAACATGAATGGCCCATGGACCACCTTAAATTAGTTAATTAAAAACAAGAATGGCCTGAGCAGTGGAACAATCCAAAAAGCGGCAACCGGCGGCTACGAGGGTTAACTGGTAGAGGCGGCAATCGATGGCTATGAGGGGTAAAGGGTTAATAACAATGATATTATTGTGATCATTAGTTTGCGCCAGCTATTGAACGAAAATAAAATAAAAATCGGGTTTTTTTGAATTTTTAAAACATTATAAATAATTTGTGATCTTATAAATTTTTTCAATAATTTTTACAAAATTGGCGGCCCCTTTGAATTTGGCGGCCCTAGGCAAATGCCCAGTATGCCTAGTGCTAAGGCCGGCCCTGATCATTTGAATGCTGAGCAGCTTTCATGTCAGCATTTTTGCTTCTTGCCTCTGGCATTTAAGCAAAATGAAGTATAAAACAATGCCTCTTGTTAAGTGCTTTCTTAAACAGAGCTGGCATAGATGTGCTGGGCTTGTAAGCCAACACATGGCAGTAGATACTTCTTGCATTTGGAGTTCACTGTATAACCATGAACAGTCTCCATCAATTTTAAAGTGCCTTGCAGGGCTCAAAATTGTCTCAAGGGAACAGTTCCTCGGTTGACTTTTTCCTTTGGCATTCTATGTCAGTTTATTGACACTGTTTTGACACACACACACAAAATACAGAGCTGCAGCATGAGAACATCTATAGCCTCATCAGGGACATTCACTGGATTCAGTGTCCATATTTTCCGAGAAATAAACCTGGGGGGAAAAATGAATGTCAAAAGTTTAAAAAAGTAAAAAAAACCTTCAAGCACTAATTGGCCATTGGGGCTCTTAGGTTGACAGTCGAGCGTCTACATTTCACAGCCACCCATCCCTCCAAAAGTAAAGGAATTAAAAATGTATAGACTGATGACCAGAACATTTTCACCATTACCATGATATAATTACTATGTTTTATTTTAAAATGTATATATTAGCCAGTTTTGGACGGCCGCTCCATTTGATAGTGGACATTTTTGCCAGTCACCCCATTGTCCCAACTCGAGAACCACCGAGTTTGCCCAAAAAGCCTGATCTTGGCACACGCTGCCTCAAGTGAGCTCTTTCGATCACCTACGGGCTGCACTTGGGCTAGTATCGACTTTGTAAGGAAGCCGGCCCTTTCGTTACCAGGCACGTCCACATGCTGGGGACCCACTGAAGGGTCACTACTACACTGTGTCTGGACATAAGATCCTGGGTCACCATGACCATGGCTTCCAGTAGCTCGGGCCATTTTCCCATCCCTCTTACTGCTTGGAGAACAGAGAGCGAATCAGTCAGACAACAATGCTCGTAGCAGGCAAAGTACTGTCTTGCAGATGCCCCCCCCAATGTGTTTCACTGCCGGTATTTCTGTTAGATCTGTCCACTTTTGCAGCACAACATGCCAGCTTTTCTGAACCTCCTACTCTTCTAACTTGCTCTTGAGTTCTGTGAACTTGCCACTCCACAAATGTTTGATTTTCAAATCCAGAATTTCATTTGAAGCTAACTGGCATCAATTCCAAATGGCCCAATGTTGATCTCATTTGTATTGAGATGATTTGCTATGAATGCCAGAGTACTTGCATTTGTTTTGAATTTCTCAAATCTCTCAGCGAATCTATTCTTCATTTTGTTTATAGTCATACTAAGTAATTCGTGTCAATAGTTGTTTTCAAATAGTAAGGCGATTTCTGTATAATTTATATTCTTTGGTGCTTTATATGATGATATATTATAACGTAAGATTTGTTGAATTCCTTAACTATCTCGGTAAATTTAATCCAAATATGGTTACTGGACTTACCAGTCTTCTGCAACACTATCTGCCTCAGATTTAATTTACCGTTCTACAGGTCTTCGACAAAAAGAAAAAAATTATTTTCGAAACAAACCGCTTCTTCAAGCAAGGCATAGGTTGGGTTTCCTTTTCCTTGCCGTTTTACATTTAGCTCATTTAGTTTCTTTTTGATATCCACCATGAAGTTGAACTTTTGCAGCCATTTGTCTTCTTCCAATTCAGGATGGACAATGCTTTTTCCATTTAGAATTTTTTATTTTACTCAAGCAAGAAATAAAACGTTTCAATACATTATCCCTGGAAAGTCATCGCATTTTGTGGAAGGCATCAATTCGACCTCGAAAGAGCCGCATGTTGCAGACCCCTGCCTTAACCCATTAATTCCCCATACTGACTTTTGACAGCAATCGCTAAGTGGCCTGAACTCCAGATGTGAATCTTATTATAAATGAATCGCAAAGAAACCTATACCTTTTAAAATATATCAAATTTACAGATTTTGATGCAAGATTTAAGCCCACATTCTTCCTAAATTACACACTTATGGTAAAAGGGTTGTTGAGCACCCCTATGAGGGTATTTTTTGGCTTGTATCTAGAAGTATGAGGGTCGACTCAGTGATAACTCGTATTTCTATTTGTGTTTCTGCCACACACAGTCTCACCAGTAATTAGACGTACAACACGGGACGATAATCAATTCGACAAGTCGTGTGTAACAAGAAGATATATTTATTCACATAAAGACACCAGTCCGTAATGGAAGCTGGTGGCTAATAAAAGTGCAGCAAAGGTAATCCAAAACAACAGTAAAAATAATAATCCAATATAAAATGAATAATCAAAGGGACGTTATCTCGATATCTCTCTCTCTCTTATCTCAATCAGAGCCACATAAATCGACTCTCTTCTCAAAAACCACTCAGTGGAATCTCGACCGGTCACAACTGGGACCTTTAGTCGAATGTCTCAAAACCACTGTCTTACATTACTCCTATACTTTTAGTTAACTCACACACTTTTGCACACGGACTTCGACCAATCTTTTAACGATGCTCCTGAGTCCTCTCCCTGTCAATCACAGGGGGTGGGGCTAAATCCCCGCCCTAGATGATGGGGGTACGTCATACCGCCAAAAGATGAAAGTAACTGGACATCTGAACGGGTCTTTTTCTCTTTGAAGATAGCCGACCAGGGAACAGTGGTCAGAGAGAATCCCGAGCGGAATTCAACGTCTTTTTGTTAGTTTCTTTAACCCTCGTCGGGATGCGGCTTTTCATGGTATGATGCAATTACGGGGGGTGGGGTAGAAAGGGTGGTGGGTGGGAGAACTGGAACATATACTATTATACGTAACTTATATTTATTAATACTATTAAGGGTGGTCGTGGGATGTCAAGGGTTGGAATAAAGGGAATGGTTTCGACAAATTAGTCACAACCCGTGACAAGGGTGAAGGCCTGCTTTTTGAATATCTTGGTCATTTACGTTAGTATTCCATTATGCAATGACTGGAGGGCAAAAACCAGACCCACAATGTGAAAAATTTTCTTCCTCTCAGTCCAGAGGGTCATAAAATTTCATAAAAGGGTCATCGCACTACCAAGTATTAAGTAGAAAGATCATGTAACTTCCAACATATGATTATGAAGCTCTTACTATTTAAAAATGCAGTTGATAAATAAAATATATAAATAATAGCGGTGTGGGTTCTGCGTTTAATCAAAAGTAAAGAATTAATACCACAGTATTCCAGTTAAATATTAAAAATGGCCCCCATCCCGGTCTCGATTTGATATTCCTTTTTTAAGAAAATTACAGTTTTAAAAAGTTTCTGTGGTTTTTATTATGAAACTTAAAAGTCCCAAATATTAAAAAGTAATAATAACATAATATCATTCAAATTATTGTTGTTTTTATTATAACTGATAGCATTTTAAAATCGTCAAACGTAAACAATAGTAATAATCCATCGATAAGAATAGCGAGCACATTCATCGTAAATAATTTCGTAAATAAAGTCCTTTTCAGTGCTCAATTTACCGCCGGGGATATCCCCGGCACTGAGGACTGTCATCCCTACCGGGGATGACATTTATCCCCGGCTCTGTGGAATTTTTTTTCATCCCCCGGCCCTGATTTTCTTTAAGTTGAGCGAGTACTGGTAAATTTTAAAGTTTAACTTAATAATTCGCACTGCGTTTCTATCTACCGAATCAATAGAAATAAATGTACAGTAAGAGTTTGAATTATTTTTTTTTGTAATCTTTGGTTCTAATTTTGTATTCACTTTTAATTCGTCGCTTTTAAGTCGTAAGGCGCAAGTTATCAATCGAAAAATGTTATTTTTATATAAAAATCCAGACAAGATTTTAAGTAATATTTTTATTTTATAATTTTAAATTAAGATGTCTAAAGAGCCGTCTTGCAAAAACGTTAACACAAACAAAGTTGTCATTTACAAACAAACAAACAACTGTATTTCAAGGAGTGAAATCTCAAAAAGATGATCTTCATACTTCGTCTACTGCGTGTAAGTCATGTTTTCATATCTGTAGTAATAATTTGTCATTACAAGTTTAGATTTTCCGACTTTAATAAGTTTAATTTAAAGTTGAAAGCAAAATACCTATGTAGCTGGATGTATTGATAAAATAATGTTTCATTCTGCACGCACTAGATTTAGGTTTAATGGTAACACTGGAGTAAAACCATTTGCTCGTAAACAGTGTAATATACGTTTTTAAGACTGATTCACAGCTATTAGATATGTCGAATGTTATAAAATTAAACCAAAAACTGTAATCTAAATAAATTGATGATGCTGATATTAATACGCTGACATTAGATTAGACGGATCTAGGAATTGGTCCTCGGGAAGGCCAGTATATAGGCCAGGGGATATTAGGCTGTTTGGGGCGTATATCGCCTACTCCAGGAACCGCGCCTGCTCAGACAGTCATCCATTGAAATTCATACTGCATCGTTTTCATTTTTAGGCCCAAGGGCCCCTATATGGTTACTTGTTGACCCATGGATTGTAAATTGAATATCCTCAAAAAAAAATTGTCGGCATCTCGCCGCTGCTGGGGATATCCCCGCACTGAGAATTGACATCCCCGGCTCTGGTTTAGCTTTTTTCATCCCAGCCGGGGATGACATTTATCCCCGGCTCTGCAGAAAATTTTGTTCATCCCCAACACTGGTTTTTTCTTAAATCGAGCACTGGTCCTTTTTAAAATTTGATCTAACATATAAAAATAAATTCCGCTATCTTCTATATAATAAAGTTCTCAGATATTATAATATTTCATTTTTTAAATAAATAGTGCTTTGATTTATTCTTAAATTACAAAATAAGATTATATTTTTAAGACTTACAAGTCAAGTGAGAGTGCATAATAATTTAGTGATCTTTAATACGAATTGTATTACGATATAATGTCATTAAGTTGTGTTACCTTTATATTTGATTTATTCACTTTCAAAATTTGTCCAAATAGGTTATGCAATCCACTTTGGATAGGGTATTCAGACACTTTATAATTTTTCTGTTACTTTACTTGATTACCAGCTCTTTTTTGGATTTGTGAGAACCATGTTTAAAAATGAAAATATGTCCAAATGTCAATATATTCCTAAGACTCAAATTGAACTTTAAAAATACTTTTTAATGGTGACACGTATGGGTGGCTAAGAAATATTTTAATTAACAAAATTATAGGCCTAACAGATTACCTGTGTCCATGACTTGCCATTTACCTCTTTCAAAACCAGAGATGAAGAATTAATTTATTTCTAGTTTTGTAGCCAAGACATTAAAGGTCTTCCTTCCTACTAGCACATAAGTCTTCTATAAAGTCTGTATATGATATAAAATTAGGTCTGACTTAAAAAAAAGTAAGACAAAAAAATTTTCTTACAACTAGAATCATAAAAATATCTAACTAAAAAAGCTTTGCTAGTAAATTTTGAATATATAATTTGTCAGAAAAGATTTTTTTTTTTAGGAAAATAGCCAGAAAAAAATAGAAGTTTCCTCAAACACGACAGGTATTGTTCAATAAACAAGAAGCATTAAAATAGCCTCGAGGTTTAAAAATGAATGTTACTGTAACTACAAAAATAAACATTTTCCTAAGAAATATACAGCTAAAAGAGTAATGAACAAAAACTTAAACTATTTAAATACAAGTGTGTTTTGTTGCTACTTACCAAGTGTTAAAGTTCTGGTTAAGTTCAATTCATTTTGACTGGTGAAGCAGTGTCAATGTGGTTGTAAACGATTTTCAATGTCGGGTAAGTAAGGGGGGAAAATTAATGTAACATGCTTTTTCTTTGAACATGGCAATTTTGGGCCATGCTTAGAAACAAAAGTATGTTATTGTATTTTAAAAGAGAAATGGATGGGCTATCTAATGATAGTTAAGATAAAAATGACTTTTTTTTTTCAATTTTTTAATGTTAAAATTTTATTATGTATAATTTATTGTTTGGTATGCTATAAAGGGCATTCATTTTTGTGCAGGTTGATATATATTTAGCATCATGTATTCAGAAAAAAATATACACACTAAATTAATTTGGATTTCATTTATTATTTAAAGTTTCTCATTATTACATATTACATTCACTAAAATTTTTCTCAGTGAATCTATATCTAACTTCAATATTGAAGTAAAAACAGTATAATGTGTAATTTTATATAAATAATACCAGATCATGCAAATATGAAAACAATTTTAAAAAACATTTTAAAAAATGTACTTTTTAAAATAATATTATACTTACCACCAAGTCTAATCATCATCTTTTCACCAAGTGTAATAGTCTTAGCTTCAGTAAAATCACCACAAAAATTGGCCTTAATAAAAATTGAACTTGTTACACCTGCCACTCTGAGATTGTATCTTGAATTAGTTACCAGGTTTTTAAATGTATACTGAAAAGTGTAAATTTTCAAAATAATATTGAATAAAAGATAATGTCTTATATAGAAGTAAGCGATGGATGAATTCAAAAATAAAAAAAATATTAATAAACTTTGATTTCCAACATGGGAGTGTGATTTTCAAAGTTAAAAACTATTTTTACTATTCTTCGTAATAATTTTTTCAGACATTACCAGGTCTTACTATTTTATATAGGTCACATTGCCCATCGACCAAAATAGTATTGTAAACATAGTGTAAAAATAAGGGTGTCCTAGTGGCAAGACCTATTTCTTCTAAATTGCAAATTTTACTGTGATAAAAATGCTATAAAAAAAAAAGGACTTATATAATTTTTTTTATTTCTAGGGCACCCAATAAGTGTTTTTATAAAATGTGATATTAATTGACAGGTACCATAGGTTTTGAACGATGGAAGGTTGTGTCAACTTTTTTTGGGACAGAGTAGGTTTGGTGGTTAGGTAAGCCATCTATAACATGACCTTTGAAGGGAGAGAAGCTGCGAAGTGTGTCAAAAATGAGACTGGGTAGGAAAGAGGGTAAATATCAAGAAAAAATCATGTTAATAATAAGTGCCGCATACTTTCTGGCAATGCTATTATTTTAAGAAAGAAAAGACACACATGAGATAGACATGATGTGTTTTGGGATGGGAAGTGGAGCGTACGGTAGTGTAGGATAGGGTAAGCAAGACTTACGGGGGGGGGGGGGACAAAATGTATTAAAATATAACAGGGATGGAGGGGAGAGGGGTTTTAATCGAACAGCAACTCTAATTATCAAACATTTTTCTAATATCAGCAAACAACAGACTGCCACTTATGTGATTTTTTTATGAAAAATATAAGCCAACTTAAAATACATTTACCTCATTAATATTACTTTTATCAATGGTTCCACCAATGGTATTTCCTCGATGATCCCATCCTTTGATAATATAGCCATCAATGGATTTATAATAAGTAATGGGTGGAGTCCAGGACAGATGAATGCTGTTTGCTCCCACAGCTATTAAGTTAAGATTCAATGGAGGGCTGGGTGCTTTGAGAAAATATAGCAAATGAAAAAAATTACGCTTCGAATATATGTGCCCCAAAAAAAAAAACTTATAGCTACTGAGGGCAAAATTTATTAAAAACTACACATCCAACTGTTGAAAGTGTTATTTACGCCATGGATTTTTGCAATGAAAAAAATAGCTCACTCTATAATGTTCTAAAAATACATTGTAAGTATTAGTCCTACCAGCTACATCAGTAAATGCTGGAAACTCATCACTGAACTCTCCTTGTCCTCCATCGGTCACTGCTGCTACTCTCACATTATATTTAGTGTATGGTACTTGAAAATGTCAGAATAAACAATTTCAATAATTTAAAAATGAACTTGAGATAAAAAGAAAAATATATGTAAACAAAATACATGTATTAGACAGTAAAAAAATTAACATTCTTATAAAAAAATTTTTAAAAAGAATATCTACCCAGGTCCTGAACATAAACTGCCATTGGATTAATAAGATGACCAGATATAAATCGACTCCTTGGTTCATTGGTCCATGATTGGGTCCATTCAAGTTTGTAACCTAGTAATATACCATTTAGTTCTTGTGGAGGTTCCCAGTTGACATAGAATGAATTTGCTTGGTTGTTATTTATGTGTGTAATACGGGGTTTGGAAGGAGCTGCACATTTAAGAAAAGCAATACAATATAATATCATGGAAAAAGGGAGTACTAATGTAGTAGAATATAATAAGTTTAACTTAGCTGGAAAAAACAAAATCATTTACAACAATACAGAATAATTATTTAAAAAATCAATAAGATATTACACAAGAATTGAAAATTACAGTAATATTTTTTTCTAAATCCTAAAAGGTAAAAAATTGGGTTCCTTTTAAATTAAGGAGGGAAGGATTCAGAATTTTAAAAAAGTATACATGTATACACAACATATTAGGATTTAATTTTGGGATTTTATTAATCAGCTTATGTCATGAAATAAGCTCATTTCTGCCCAAGGACACCCAATCATGCCCACTCTGCCATCCATCCTACTTAATTAGTCTGTTTTATTGTGAAATGTCATTTTGTCTCCCTTGACAAATCTGACGAAAAGCAATGTTTAAAACAAAAAGTGATATGTTACTATTAATTTAAGCAGTGTATAATTGAACAGCATATATGTGCTGTAGTTTTGTAAAAATACAAATTTTTACAAGTTCAAAACTTTTTTGTTCTGTTAGGTATATTAAAAGCCTAGAATCCCACAAATTCTTTTCAATAAAACAAAAAAAAAATTGGTGGGAATCAGTTTGGACTACCTAGTAATAGTGAAACTAAATATTTTCTTGTAGCTCCATTTGTTGAGAACATTTAATTTTTTTTTAATAAATTATAGGCCAATGTTAATTAAAAAAGCTACTGTATCATGCACTAATAAGTAAAGAAATATAATTTTTTTAACTGCCCTATGTGTATCAAGATGCTTTTTTTTATTTATCTTAATTCTGTTTCTAATACAGTATAAACTATGCATTTTAATAAATTTTCTAAGAAATTAAATAGAAAAAATTTGCCATTGAGATATTTAATGAAATAAAATTTTGTATCTCCAAGGAAAAAAAAAATCAAAATCAAAACAGCCAACTTGACATTTATGTCATGCTTAAGTTGTTTGCTAGCCTAATCTGAACCATACTCTTAAAGTTTAAAGTTTCAAAGTCTAACTTTTCTTAGGAAAAAAACTTTTGATAACAATGATGCAAACATTTTATTAAACTAGACAGGTCATGCATTGCAGACTAAACACTAACATGAATTTCTTAGAAGACTAGCTTTTGAAAGTGAGTGGTTAAACTCTTCAGCAGAAGAAATTTCACGCATCGCAGAAAAAAATTGATACAACCATGTTCGCTTTAAGCTGAACCACCCAGAGATAGTGTTAAAGAACTTCAATGAAAGACAAAACCATTAAAAATAATTACTTACAATCCATAACTAACTGATAATCTATTTTGTCTGTAGTGGTCGTTGAGGGTTGGAATAAATTCAAAACAAGTTTATATATATATACTTAATTGGAAAAATATAATGAATAACAGAAAAACAATATATTGTCCAAAATTTATGTACCAATGATTTATGATTAGTTGTGAACTATAATAAATAATAATGAGTGCTATTCTTCAAACTAGAAAACTGTTAAATAACATCAGTTGGATTTTAAAACAGGCACTGGTCATGGAACTGTGTTTTTTTTTTATTTTCAATAGGCAATAAAATATTAATTATTTATGCAAGTATTAATAGAAAAATGTCAAGCTATATATGTTATTATGCTATTAAAATGAAATTTATTATATACAGTCTAAATTGTATAAAAAATTTTTGTAAGACAAGTTATCCTGAACTAAAAACTAGGTTAAACTTTAAATTGAATAAAGTCTCTTACCTTCCTCCAATGTAATAAACTCATCACTTTCAATACTTGGATCACTAGGACCTACACCATTCACAGCTTCAACATAGACTTTATAACAAGTAAATGGAGTAAGTTCAAGAGCGGTAAACTCAAAATTATTTGGAGCAACTTTTTCCTTTTTCACTATATCTTTTTTACATTCTCTAAAAAAAACAACACGAATTAGATTTTTTAATTGCTAATCTGACAAACAATATCGGCTTAAAAATGTATAATTAACATGAAATAATACATGCTTTACAAATTTAAGCCTTGGCTAAATGAAAATAATAAAGATATCTTTGTTATGATTTGAATATTGTTACATTTTATCTTTTGATCAGCCAAAAAGACAAGTACAATTTCCTATTTACTGCATCTTTTCAGAAAACTTAACATAACTGTTTCCTAAAAAACAACAAATTTAGCTCCACAGTATCTCATTTTTGTATGCAATAGTCCTACAATCGATAAACATAACAGAAAATAAAACTCATGCAAATTTATTCCACTTTGTTATCATTTAAATCCAGTTCAGAATTTTTTTTTAAAAAGAGGTTTTAAATGAATCATGGTCAAATATTTTATTTAATAATTCATATATATATAAATATATAGTATTTTACATTTATATAAACTCACTTTATGTATAGAACATATTCAACAATGGGACTGTTCTTATTTTCACTGGAGCTCCAAGTAGCTGTTACTTGTCTAGATTGAATGTCTTTAATTATTGGCTGACCAGGTTTATCTGGTTTATCTGTAAGTTCATAAAAGATAATCAGATCACTTTTAACATTATGATAATATTTTAGAAAAAAAACTTCAATAACTCATGACTGTGCAATGGACAAAAATTTCAAGAATCTTAAATTACAAAATAATAGAACATTTTTTTTTATAGTTTCTCAATATATGTATTAGAAAGTAAGCATATATAAGTAGTTCAATGTGCCAAAGTGCATAAAATTAGATTAAGCAGCATAGTATAACAAAATAATTCTACAGAGACATAATTGTAAAAATGTCAAACATTTATGTATTATTAAAAAAATAAATTGTCTAGCTGGTTGCTTTCAACTATGAGACAAAGCTAAAATAAAAAAAAAAAAGATATGATAGTTAAAAGTGAGGAATCTTTATAATGGTATATAACATGTGCACTTATTTAGTTTGTACTCTTCAAAATACTTTTTTTTTTAACTTTTGATTTCATTAACATTTTTTTTTAAATTGTGCAACAACATTTAATAAATATTACGTAAATGATTGTACACCAATACAAATGAAAATTACATACTATTTCTTAATGAATGTAAGCTAGGGTTTTATTTTCAAATAAAAAATAGTATGTGCACATCACAAATAACTGAAACTTAACAATCAGTTTTTAAACACAAAATTTTCTCTTTATATAAATTTACAAGCTCACCTTGGACTATCAATTTAACAGTTCTTTTGTTAGATTCTGTAATACCAGATTTCTCAAAATATAGTATGCATTCATAAATAGCTGTATCTTTCATCTCTAAATTGTTAATTTCCAATTTGAATTCAGTTGGGCTGGTCAATTTGACCTGATTCAAGTAGTACATTTAAGACAGGAAATGATTAATCCATTGAATACAATTTAGGTCATAGCAATAAACAATTAGATAAAAGTCAGATTATCTTGACTCTTAAAGCTAAACATGAATATTTCATAAAGGATAAGTCAACTTTAATAATAATTTAAAAAACACTTCAAGATGAATCATCAGGAAGTAAATTAACTTACCCTATCTTCAAAGCCTGGAAGTATGTCACGTAACATTATATTTGTACCCATAGTTGCAAGAAGTGATGTGTCTTTTGTCCATCTTACACTTGTGAATTTTGCATCTGGATGAAGTTCAGGACAATCTATAATAACTGACTCATTAACTTTTTTATTTACAGCATCGGCAGCCAAAGCTGTAAACAAAATAACACATTGATATATTTTTAATCAACTTTTTTTTTTAAATTAAATATTGAACTCATAAAGATTATAGAACTTTTTATTACAAAATATGTTTAAATGATTAGCACATGTTTAAAAGACTTTACATTTTTTTTCGTCTTTTTGAGATTCTGTTCTTAATTACACTAGAACGTAATAACCAGTCATTGTCAAATATTAGAAGAAAGAGCTGATATGCTTCCAAAATAAAAACATAGAATTAAAATACGTCAAATATATATACTTAACACATTTTTGCTATCCTGGGTTTATCTAGCTTATGACTTGATTAACCCACAAGTTACTTAGGTGAAAAACTAGAGATACCCAACAATTACTGAGGGGTTTTGGGCTTGAGCTAAAATTATGGTGAAAAAAATGGTAGGGACACAAAAAACCCTATAACTTTTAAAGTAATCGAGATACCTCCTTTATGGTATACATTTTATTAAAAAGAAATGAATTATCTTAGTATCTGTGGAAGAATCCAAGTTATAATCAGATTGATGTATAAAAAGTTATAAATCTGTAAAGTGTAATCATTTTTATTTTGATTTTTCAAGCCCTAATTTTCAGCTGAAATAGCCAATAAGTATTTCAAAATAAAATAAAGAACATTCAATTTCTTCTATAACAGTGTAAAAATTATTAAAATAGATTAAGGTTTTATTACGTTGTTAAGATTTGAAAATAGTCACCATTGGTAATGGGAGACCTGAGTGCAGCGGCGTAGCGTGGGTATCGGCCGCCCACCCAATAAACAATACCCTCACGGACAGATAGAGGTCACCTAGGGGCATAAATAGGGGAACCCTAGGGGCAGCCACCAGGTGACCCCTATTTATTTGCACCCTGGAATTGTTAGGGGGCACCTAGGGGATGCCGATCGGCAGTCGCCTAGGTGACCTCTAATGGTCATATTGTGACCTAGAGAACTTTTTTGGCCCTTCCCTGGATAATATTGCTCACCCCTTATAATATATCAACTCATTCAGAAAGTACAAACATTAAAAATGTGCCACTTTTGTTGACATGTGGCATTAAGTTATATTTTTTTTTTACAATTTACAAACAAACATCACACACAAAGAAGGAAAAAACAATCTTTTTGAGATATACTGTTAATTTTATTCTTATAATAAACCTCAGTCAAAATTACATATTACAACATCAAATTTAATGAAATCTAACAATAAATAAAATAGATATGACATTTTATATAAAACACACATTTTATGAGCCAAAATTATCAGATAACCAAAACAAACAAAAAAAAATTCAAAATGAATAAAATGCCACATATTATACATTAGTGAGACCAAAAATGCAAAATGTTTTATCATCTGCTAGATTACTTTAGACAACTTTTTTATAATGATTTTGTGGTAGGCTTTGTAAAATGTAGAAAAATTTTTATTCACAATTAAAAAAAGAAAGAAAGGTAGAAATAATTTTTTTTATAACAATGCCTGTAATTCTTATGATCATATTAAATCTACACTAAAAATACACAATATACTAAGGATTCATAAATATTTAATACAGATATGTTTAAAAAATCAGTAAAACATGCATGAACATTTCTTTATCGAAAAAAAAAAAGATTTTTTTCCTGAAATTAAGTGAAAGACATTTTAACATTGTGCTCATTTCTTCAGCATGTATCAGCTAAAACCCAAATATTCATCCCCCATTTAGTTGGCTTTAATGTATTGTCTAAAACTACATTAACCACTAAAACTATATTTACCAATGTATATTCTTTCATCTATATTAAGATTGTCACAAGCCTGGCAGCATTTCATTCACTTTTTTCTTCTGAAAAAATAATGCATATTTTACCTTGGCTGGAAATTTTGTATTTTTAAAATCCATGAATTAGTTTGAATCTGAGCTTAGATATGAATGATCACGTCCAAAGTCCATAGAATAGCACATCGGTGGAGAAATATGAATGTGTGGAGAAATATGAACGTTAAATTGGTGTTTGCGAAATACTCATGCACAAAACAATAAATATGTAAAGCTCATTGGGTGTCACTTAGTCCAGTACTCCGACAGGGAACTTTTCAGGTCTTTCTCGTACCATAACTCCAGAAGAACACAACTTGATAAAAGCTCCTGCAGAAAAGTAAAAACAATGTAAATTTTGAGTGGGATTTTTTTTCATATATGTAAAACTACAATATTGTTTGTATTACATAATTTCTCCATACATGTAATAGTCAAAATTCTTATGATATAAAACTTAACAAATTAGTAAAAGTTACCTTTCTTCCATAATATAGAATACATAATCACCAATGAATTTATTAGTAATTTATTACTATTTATTAGTAGGCTATTTAATTTATAAATGATTGTTACCTGGCATAAGAAATTCAAGATAACATTGTCTTGTATCTTGTCAATCATCATCGAGAAGATTAAGATCTGGTGCCCTAGCTGGAAGTGTCAAATCGCTTTGAGAGGTGTATCAGCAGTAATGCCATAGTCATATGTTTGTTCCCAAATCAACCAATATATTTTCTCCAGATGTGGCAGATGATGAACTCTGTTGCATGTCTTGGAGCGTCTCCTTTACCTCATTAATTTGATTATGTAGTACCCTCATTTCTGATTTCATTTCCAGCATGAGGGAAAGCAGAATTTCAATTTTTTTATCACCTGCTATGAATGAAAAAGGAAAAAAAAAATCCATTTACAGCAATTTTAATACATTTTTTTGTCAGTTTGTCACGAATGAATGTCAGAATCAGTCAGCCTGGTAATTCTAACTACATCTGGCATTGACATGAATTTAAAGGCAGAAATGTAATAAAAACAGCCTTACCAACAACTTCTAAACTGGTTGCGATTGCATTTCCTGCAACATCAGATCTTGGAGCTGGCTTTGCATTTCCAGGTCATCTGATTATTCCAGATGAAGCTAGTGTGGTGTCCAATCTGTCATCCTGAGGGTTAGTATATGGTGCCCAATATGATTCATCACCATCTAACCAATTTCCTGCTACACTGCAACACTTTCAGGTCTTTCTCCACCATCACCAATAAATACAACCACTGCAAACAGTCCTGGCATTCTAAAGAAACAACAGATTCATTAAATTTATGTTCATTGAAAATTAATTGAAAATTGTTAATTGAAAATCGCAAATACCAAATACAACATATTTGAGAAACACAGGAGGAATGGAATGTAGACACTATGGCAGGCTTTAGTAATACAATATCAGGTTCCATTAATCCATTATTATTAATATAAATGTAATATGCAGAAATTTCACCTTGTTATAAGGAAGTATGTATGATAGAAAAACCAATTTTCAAACTCTTGTACTGAATTACAAAATATTTCCTCTGCATGTCACCCCTTCTGCAGTAGTTCAGAGTTCGACCCAGAGAGACCACATTTTACTATTCCAATCTTCTCTGATGACAATGGATACGTATAAAAACACTAACCCTAATCTAATACTAACCCCTAACATTAACTCCAACTAAAACTAAACCTAACTCCAATACTAACCCTAACTAACCCAAACCTCTAACAATAATCATATCCTTAACCCTAAGATGATTTACATTGTGGGTCCTGTGGTAAAAGTAAATGGTTCTGCCTACCTACAAAGTTTGTGTATGATTTATGTTTGACTTTTAGTAGGTACCACAAACTGGCTCAAAATCGTGTTTTTGCGTCACTGTAGTCAATATTTGGATAGTTTTAACTTAATGATTTCTCTACTTAAAACTGATCAAATCTCATAAACAATTATATCATTTTAAACTATTTTGTAAGCCCTACAATAATATGTAAATTTTAATTACGTAGATTTAGAACAAAAGGTTACATTTTTAAAATGAAAACCATCACCGAAGTCACTTTTTACCGGCCGACGCGCGATCTAATTTGACTATCCTAATTTCAATCTCCGTGCGATTCTGGGCCATTCGTCCTACAGTAATGTCAAATATATCAGTGTGTGCGAAAATGAATGCCCTTTACAACCATACTAAACATTTAATTAAATTATATTTAACAATATTTTTAATATAAAAAAATCATAATAAAAAGTAAATTATTTTGTGATTTTTTAATTTTGTAGGTTTTTCTTTAGTATCATTAGAAAGCCCGTCCATTTTGCTTTTAAAATGTTATAATAAAACTTAATTTGTAAGCATGGCCCAAAAGCGCAGAGCGCTAAGAAATAGCATATAACACACATTTTTCACCCATTCTTGCACGACCGTGAAAATGGCCGACAATCAAGTTGGCAACGCTACACCAGTCACAATGAATTGAACTTTATTGGGACTTAAACACCAAGTTGGTAAGTAAAAACGATAAAAACTTGTAGATAAATAGTTACATTATTTGTTCCTTACTCTTTTAGCTTTATATTTCTTTGGAAATGTTTATTGTTGTAGTTATAATAACTTTAATATGATAAACCTCGAGGCCATTTTGATGCTTTTGTACATTGAACGATACCCCTCATGTTTGCGGACACTTCTATTTTTTTCTGGCTATTTTTTTAGAGAGATAATAATATTTTCTAAGAGATAACATATTCAAAATTGACTAGTATATATTTTTTACCGTTGTTAGATAGTTTTATTGTCTCAGATTTAAACAAATATAACAGGTCACGTGGTCGATAATTGGTTGTCAATGTAAACATATTGTAGATTGTTGGCCGACCGAATTAACATAACTATTATTGAATGGATATTTTTTCAATTATTGTTGTAATATAACTGTGTATGTTTAGTATATGCTTAAATTCACTATTATTTAAGTCAGAACCATTTTTAAATGTCATAATTATCCTTATCAGCCGGTGTACAACTCAATACTTTATAGAAGGTTTCTGTGCTAGTTGGAGGGATACCTTTATTGCCTTGTCTACTAGACTAGTAATAGGCCTACATGACTTCTTCAACTCTGGTTTTGAAAGAGGAAAATGGCAAGTCATGGACTCATGTAACTGTTACGCCTGTATTTTTTTTATTAAAATATTTCTTAGCCACTCATGCGTTTGTATTATTATTAAGTATCTTATTATTAATATTAGTTCAGTTTGAGTATTATTGACGTTTGAACATCTTTTAGCTTTAATTAAACATGGTTCTCACAAATCCAAAAAAAAAAAAGAACTGGTAATCAAGTTAAGTAACACATAGAACAGACTTTTATGTGTTTAAATACCATATCAGCAGTATATTATGTAACTTATTTGGACCAATTTTGAATGTGGGTTATATATTTTAAAGCCTTGCAACTTTTAGAGTGAATAAGAGAAATATACACAGTGCCCTGAAGGAGTCTGTTCTTTCAAAACTACAGAGATTAACTAATGAACTTTTTATTCATTTTTTTATTTATTATATTAAGTAAACAACAGACATTCAAACTCTTGATAAAGAAATAATAACAGAGAAATAGATGAAAACATAATAAAACATTTAAAACAAATAAAACTTTTAATGGTAGGGTCAGCCGGGTAGCCAGGGGGGCACTGTGGGGCCGAGCCCCCCTGGTTAGGTGTGGAGTGCCCCCCCCGCTTAAAAAGAAGAAAAAGGGGAAAAAATATAGAAAAAGTAAAGGTGCCTCCTTGCTGGGTATTGGTGCCTCCCTGCTTACTTTGACCTGGCTACGGGCCTGGGTAGGGTCATTAATTGGAAAAAATGTCCTTGATGAAATAGTAGTACTATATCAAGAAGAAATTAGAGTTAAAATCACTAAATGATCAACAAAACAGTACATTATCTCTAAGTAAGCATGAATTGAAACAAAACAGATGTGTTTTGAAAAGCTCCAGAAATAAACCTTTATTACTATGAGTCGTATGAGAAGTATTGAAAGATGAAATAAAAAAAGAAGGGAATGATGCTGATCAACAGTGCAGGATTTATATATAACCTACACAAGCTATAGCTTAGCACCCCCACTTTTTTAGGAGGCCCCCAAAAAATGTATTTAAATATTTGACACTGCCATTTAATTTCTGGAATTATAAAGGGCCCCATATCCCAAATGATGGATGGCCGAGTGGTGTAGATACTCGACTGTCGACATGTTATCTGGTGCAAAGTCGTCCCACAAGTCCACCCGGCTTTAAATGTGTACCTGACTTAAGTTGGGGAATTAAAGGCGGCTGGGCGTTGTGCTAACACACAATCCCTTCATATGTCGAGGTTATAGAAACAGAAGAATACTAAACTTCATCTGCCCCGATGGCCCAGTAGGGCTAAGGGAACATTTCTATATCCCAAATAGCTTAGGGCCTTATGACGTCTAAATCCGGTCCTGCTGATCAATTAAATGGTATATTAATAACTCATTCAAATGGTATATGCTTACATTAACTTAAAAGTAAAATTACTTAAATTTCGAAAGTTGCACTTATTTAGGTGAGCTCCTGTAGTGGTAAAATGCGTAAATTATTTGTTAGCTTTCCATGACTTATGAAATAATTAGAATATAATTGAAATGTATGCATCTAATGTTACGATTACTATTGTTACTAAATATAACTTTTCAAATAATACTTAATAGTGGATTTTTCCCTAATGAAAAGTATTTTTATTGATTTTTTACATGCATGGATTTATCCATCCCTGTACTGTATATATAAAAGTAATTGGTCTAACGACTATTTTATAGTTAAGAACTATGTATATCCTACATTTTCATATATAAATGTTGAATATATACATAACAGTTCTTTTTTTGTGAATTTTCGAAAATGACAAATTTTTTAGTTTTTTATTACCCCACCTCTTTCTAACCTTTATTATATTAATCATAAATAATCTTAAGATATTATGATTAATTGAATGTATAGAGCTTAAGTTACCCTACAGATTGATGTAATTAGTTCTTATGTGTGTTGATTACAAATTTTATTATGATTTTTTGAAATGTCACGAATTTTGAAAATTTATCTCCCTTTTTATTTTTTCTAAAAAATGATGAAAACCCATTTTCAGTGCTATAAATTTTAATGATATTATAATTTTACACCTTTGAAAAAAATTGAGTTTATTCTATGTATATTTGTGTTTGTATTGAATGTAAATGATTTGGTGTACAGGAAACACTTTTGCAGATAACGCTTGGCAAAAATGGCACTTTTGAAGGTGTTGTGAAAAAATGAAAAAGTCACATTTTCAAAAATTTATATCTCTTAAACTATTTGAGCTATAGTAATAAATTTGATGTCCACCATCTTAGATTCTCGAGTTCTTGCAATATTCATGTTGAAAAAAGCTGTAAACCTATTTTAAAAAATCAGTTTGTGGTACCTACTTTTAGTGAAATTTTAAATAAAATAAAACGCAAATTAAATAAAAATAATTATTTAGGGTTAACGACAAGATAAAGTTAATATGCCTACACCAATTACACAATAGAAAATTTCATTGGTAGGCAAAACTATATTTACTATCACCCTTTTTTTTAAATCTTAATTTTGGATAAAAACAGTTACAATGACAGATAGCATGGCATTATATACATAGTAAAATGGATACAATAATCATATTATGTTAAGTAATATACATAATTACATATAAGTAATTTTAATATTAATATAATCTTAATTAGAAATTCTTAGAAGTATTTGGGTAAAAATCCATATATCATATATATACATTAGGGTGTCCCAAAAAATCCAAGTTTTGAACTGTTCAATGCACACCCTCTAAAAAGTTTCTGTATGGGCCACAATTAGCAAAGGAAAAAATTCAGTCCATTTGGGTAAAGTTTAGGGGTACCTCAACCGCTTCAAAATTATGTGCTTGAGCTGAAAATCGCGACATTGATTTGATACAGCTTTATTATTTTATTTAACTTGACAAAGAGTTAAAGACTAACAATCAATAATATTATAAAATAATAATATATGACATATACATATAGTTTTCATATTGTAAATGAAATTATTTAACAAATTAGCTGAAGATGTTCGAAGATGTCAGTAATTTCAACAGCAGTTTCGCAACCGTTTGCGCGTTTAGTTAGTTGTTACATTCGCCTAAGTTCGTCACGGCGGCATTTTTTATAGTCTTTTCGATGCTTCTCCACCACTTGAAGCAAATATTGCAGTTGTACTTCATCCTTTGTTGTTGTATTAAAGTTCTGAATTAGGGCGACACCACGTTCAGCACAGTCATTGGTGCAGGGCAAGTTGCTGACAAAGTGCGCTGCAGCTTTAAATGACTGTGATTCTGGCCACAGCTCGATGGGCTCAGCAAGAAAGCTGTCATCAATTCCAGCAGTTTGAAAGAAGTTGCGCGAACAACATAGCTCTGCAGCACTCTGTGGAAGGGATGTGATTAAGTGTGGGCCTCTATCGTATCTTTGATGTTCAGCACCATTTGCTTTTTCTCATCAGCATTAAGCAAATTCGAGAACAGCGCTAGAGTTGCAAGCTCTTGGCTTAGATACCAGGAGTGACGTTCCATCATCTTCAGGCCAACATTACGCAGCTTGTCATCTTGATAGTCTCGGAGACGTTGAATCAAGTAAACGTCATTAATTGGTGCATCTGCAGCAGACCTTGTTGTAAACCATGACTGGACATACACCGAAACAACAAACCGATTAAAACGCTGAATACCTTGCAGTTCACGAGACGTCAGATTAATAATGGTTTCGTTGCCATCAAACAAGAGTTCAATCTTTAAGGAGTAGATAGCCTTCGCCATCCAGCGGGCCCTGTGAAGAGCACCAGGTTTTCTGATGATCAACTTAACATCCAGCCCAACCATGAATGCAGCAAGGCAAAGAAATTCCTTGTAGTCATCTCTGGGTTGAGTTTGAACCAACTGCTCAGTTAAAAATGCCTTTAAGGAAGCTGATGCTGACATCATTGGAGATTCCCGTTTTTGTGGTTGGTGGCTGTTAAGTTTGGACCAGTTTGCTCGGAATCGCTTAAAGATAAGGATCTCTGGTCCAGTTGATGGTCCTAAGCACACATTGAATGTGTCCGATAGCAGAACTTCAAGCATGTGGTGTCTACATGCAAGCCACAACAAGTTTCGTCCAATGTGGTTCTCCAGTAGAGTGCATGCACCTTTCACTCTACCAGTATTTGATGCTGTCGTATCAAAGCACATTCCCACGATGGTGGAGTCAGTGTTCCACGACTTCAGTTGTTCCACAACAGCGTTTGCAGCTGCTTCTCCCGTCCCAGAAGCTAACTTTGGAACCCCCAAAAGCTTCTGACTGCCATCATCAAGTGAGGTTAGGAGAACAGGCAGTCGATCAACTTGCTCACATTCAGCACCAGCTGCACCACCTGTAATATCTGGAAGAAGTTTCCCATCCCAGTGAACTACTGCCTTTGAGCTGCAATATTCTGCCCTGATTCTCTCTGATGCTTCTGCACGACAACGCTTACGGTGACGATGGACAGTACTTTTTGAAAGTACAGAAGATGAAGTGGAACAGCTTCCAAGTCACATGACCAGTGATGTGACATTGGTATGGCAGGCCATTATTTCAAAAGTAAAATTAATAAAGCATAAAAATATTTGTCATATATTGCTAACATGAGGAAGTTGAACTAATCTTCTGGACCCTTGAGGGACCCCTAAATTCGTTCTGAATGAGGTACCATTTTTGGGACTATTGCAGCTAATTATAAGGAAACTTTTTAGAAGGTGTGCTATTTGAGATTTAATGAATTTTTAAAAATTTGAAATTCTGGGACACCCTAATATACATTTATATTATACTATAATATAGTACAGTACATAGATTGATACCACTTTATACATATTTCCATTACAGGAGCATTTTGTAACAACTTGAAATTAGAATGTTTTTAAAGTAATATTTAATTAAACTCAACGGACCTTTCAACGAAATGCAACGCAAATCAAATGAATTTGAAATGAACCTTTTCAACCAAATAATATCAGCGCCATCGAACTGTAAAGATGGCCGCTTCCCGATTCTGTTAGAGGCTTAGAGCGCATGCGCCATCCAATATGGGTCACTCAGGGGCTTGCCCCTTCGATCCAGCCGAGAGGTCCTATAGGAAACTGCCTCCCGATGTCCGATAGGTGATTGACAACGGGAGTCCTCTCGGTGCATGTTTATTGGGCAGGCCGGAAGACGATTTTGCCGCCCTCTCATTTAGGTATTTCAATTTAATCTATACATTTTTGCCGCCCCCCTAAAAAGTAATAAAAAGTACCGCCCGGTGCGGACCGCACCCACCGCCCCCCCCATCTGCAGGTAAGCCACTGCCTGAGTGTAGGTTGTTTTATATAGTCTTTATTTATTGTACAATTATTTATCAACTACATACTTAAATAGTATGATCTTTATATATATTTCATGTATGTTGACTTTAAAAGCAGAGAAGATCGACATATATATAATCAATAAAAAAACTACCAAATAATAACAGGGGGACGGGTGGTAGAGTGGTGTAGAGCGCTTGACAGTCGACCGGAGGGTCCCAGGTCACATAAACATGCATACATCAATTTATCAGAAATGTATCACTTGTACAAAAAAAAAAACTGCTAATGGAAGTGAGGATTTTAGCTTTCAAATATTTTCTTGTATGTCTTTTAAGTCAAGATAAAGTTGATAAAAAGAAATTGTAACACTAATTAGAAGACGTAAAACAAAATTTATTCACCGTAAATCTACTAGAAATCATAAAATATAACCCTTTTATACTGTTTTTTTTTTGTGTAAAATTATATTTTTTTAAAAAACTAAATGGGAAATAAATTGTAAACTGAGTTTGGATTTGAAACTACACACTGTAGTGTCCTGTGATCCAACATGTGAAATTCTCACATGGGGGTAGGTGGGGCGCGTTGGGAAAGTCATGCACAAGGCCGTAGCCAGGATTTTTTTTTTTTTTTTGGGGGGGGGGGGGCGGGAGGCGGTGCGGTTTTGGGGGGGGGGGCTGTGCGGAGAGTTTTATATAAGAAAAAATTGGAACACAATGATAAAGAAGTATATTTTATAATAACATTTGATTTTTACGGCCTTGGTCATGCAGATGAACTAGATATTCAAATAGATGAAAATTAGATCTTCAAACTAACACTACATCTGTGCAATCTTACACTTGCATCAAAAATGGCCATTTTGGCAGACTTTTTGATCAGAAAAAAACTTTTTATCCTTCACCCACCAAACATGGCACGTGCTAAAAAAGTACTGTTTAGAAATGAAGGACGAACCATACATGATTTTGTGTAGAAATCGCAAAAACATATAGGCTCTTTGCAATACATTTAGAATACTGTATATAAAGCTGTTGCTGAAATGAAATGTTGTCAAAAACCCGCTCTTGTAGTTCGGGCCACTTAGTAATTTTGTCGAAAATCCACTCACATAATGAAAAGGTTCATTCATTCTTTATTTATGTTTGCAAGCAATTTAAATTTCTATTTTCACTAAATTAATATATATATATATATATATATATATATATATATATATATATATATATATATATATATATATATATACATACATATACACATATAACAATATAAAAACGAAAACAAGAATAGTTATGAATTAAATTATCTACAAATTAAACAAAAATTAACTCACCATAAGTGTGAAGATTTAAGATGATGAACCACAGCTGAAGCCAAAATAACTTAGGCTTAGTCAAGTTACCCATAATAAGCATCAATAAAGCAAAATCTGCTGAAAATGATTTTTTAAAAAGTATAATTGCACAATAAATAAATTACATGAAACAGGTCTTATTTTCAAATCAATATTCCAGACTTGATACCAGTTGAAAAAAAAATAAACTCATAATATTATTAATGCAAATTTTAATATCAGGGTCATTACATGTCAACTCAACCAGTGGTGTTCACCCGACCCCCTCAGATCTTCCTGAAATTCTCAGGGCTTGTGGTACATTCAAAGTTGAGTGATTCCTGAAAATTTCAGGCCATTTGGTAAAAAACTTAACATTTTTGCGATATTTGAACTTGAATATTTCAAAAGCTACAAGAGGTATCAGGCTGAAATTTTCAGTATTTACTCATTGTTTTATCCTAAGTTGAATGATGTATTTATCTTAAGTGTAGCTTGCACACAGAATGCCCTAAAAATTTCCAAACATTGCACTTCAGACAGTTTTCATCAATATTTGACCCGGTATAACTAAGAACCTATTAGACATGAAATGATGTTTGCTATACAGTTAGTAAGTACCATATATGTGTTTCTTATTTTGATAGAGAATTCCTGTTAATCAATAATAGTGTACGCATGGTGGGCCCCTTTAAGCATCATGATCTCCATTTTCTCAAGCATTGCGACCCCCAGATGACCATGTGGACAGTAATTCACACTTTTCATATTTTGCACACTTGTTAACCTTGGCAAGTACTAGCTATGGTGAAAATTTCATGTTGGTGTCTTGACGATTTCACACAGGCGGCGGAACGAAATATTTTAAGGGGGGGGGGCAAGCCAAAATTCAAGGGGGGGGGGGCCGCAAAATATGACCGAAAGACATATTTTACCCCCTTAATTCTATAATAGACTATAGTAATTCTGTAGCAAGTATTTAATCGATATTATTAAAAAATAATATTTTAAAAAAGATAAAAATGAACATTGAGCACTTCTGTCGTCAACTGATTGGTAATGTCAGTTTGTTTACAAATTTAATAGTGAAATTAGATCAGAAAATTACTGATAATTATCATGAATGATGATGAATATGAAACCGGAAACGTGAAACTCAATAAACAAAAAGTAGGCCTAATTTATGAAAAGATAATAAATAATTGTATTTTCTTTAAAAATTACATTTGCCGTCATTCGGTAGATGGCAATACTTCTCTATACTTATAAGACGCATTTGCTATCTGTCTGTCTGTTCCCTTAAGACTCAAGATTCAGACAACCAAATAACGTGAAATTTGATATACGCAGTGGCGCAACCGGGGGGGGGGGCGGGCTTGAGCCACCCCCCAGGCCAAATCATCAATACATAATTTACGTTATAAAGTTACAAAAAAGACTGTCAAACTGTCTTTTTTCAATATGTGAGGCCCCCCCCCCAGCATCTTTTGCTGGTTGCGCCACTGGGTACACGTACACAAAATAATCATGGGAAATGTTCTTAAACAGGTTTTGTTCCATCTCAATGGGTACTTTAATTGTAATTAATTATTTTGGATATCAAAGACATGAAAATTGGCAAACTTTTACCCCGATTTCAGGTTTTACGAGCTTCTCTCCCACATAGCTAACTTACTATAAATATGATCGGTACGAGGAACCAACTATCACATTACTTACTACATTATTACATTCCATTCCTTCATCCATAGGAATTGTCATCTTTTGATACAGTCATGCCTAAGAGAGAGAAAGAGAGGGAGGGGAAGAGGGAGGGAGGAAGAGAGGGAGGGAAAGAGGGAGGGAAGGAAAGAGGGAGGGAGGGAAAGAGGGAGAGTGAGGGGGGAGGGAGGGAGGGAGAGAGGGAACGAGGGAGAGAGAGGGAGGGGAGAGAGAGGGAGGAGCGAGAGGGAGGGAAAGAGGGAGGGAGAGAGAGAGGAACTGCAAAAAATGTTGTGTATCACATTGCTTTAAGATAAATGTACCCTTTTATTGCAATTTGCATGCAAATAAACCCTTTTTTACGCGTCTTATCTTATATCTTAATTAAACGTCAAATTACGCTTCTTAAATAAACAGAAAACATTATTTTAAACCCGGGCAAAGCCGGGTACTTGCAACTAATTTTAAAATATGCCACAACAACTCTCAATAATGTGATTACTGTCAAATGTCAATTAATTATAATTTCTTTCAAATATTAAATTTAAGAAATAAATCAAATGAATTATGAAAATGATACATATAAACTAAAATAAATTACAAAGTTAAAAAAGTTAAAATTTTAGGGGGGGGGGCAGACTGGAAATTCAAGGGGGGGCTCCGCCCCCCCCTTAAAAAATTTAGGGGGGAGGGCCGATGCCCCCTGCCCCCCCCCCCTGCTCCGTGCTCCGCCGCCAGTGCGATTTCATGGTGAAAAATCTGCATGAAATTGCATAATTTCTACACTTTCGTGGACCATAGTAATTTTTGATACTCATCATCAGGCTTGCGGAGCTGAGGAACCGCTACTTTTTGCTGGAGCCGGAGCCAGAGCCGAAAAAATTTGGCGGCTCCACGGCTCCCAAATGTTTTTTTTACAGCAGAATTTTTTTTTAGCTTTAAAATTCCAAATTTGTTTGATTGTTTCCCTCGTACAATTTGAAATGTTGTCATGTTTTACGAACTCAACAACAGTAACAGCATTTAAATGATAGCGTGCAGGCAGTGGCGCAACCAGCAAAAAATGCTTGGGGGGGGGGGCTCACACTATGAAAAAAGACAGTTTTACAGTCTTTGTTTTAACGTTATAACATTAATAATGTATTGATGATTTGGCCTGGGGGGGGGCCTCAAACCCCCTGCCCCCTCCCCGGTTGCCCCACTGCGTGCACGCACATCACCACATGAAATTTTTAATGGGGAATCGTTTTGTGTTCGTTTTAAATCTTGTTTACCCTCCGAAATTTTTTTAATTGCATGTTATTTTGTTATATATAAAGTTAAAACAGTTTTATTTCATAGAATAATTGTATCAATCATTAAAAAATAAATTTTTACTACGACGACAAATAGAACGCGTCATTTCGTATATTATTTGACCGCGAATTTGTAATAGACTAAAAACACAATGATCGCTTTCCGTATTTAACAATTTTATTATAAACAGAATAGCTGAAATAGAGTAGATACATTTATAAGGCTGTGGGTCCGAATAACAATTAGACTTCAGTGGGACGGGGTCCGAATAAAAATCGGAATTTATTGGTTCCCGGGTCCGAATAGTCACTTCGAATTTATAAATAATAAATATAAATACTGAAGTCATTAAAATATTTTAAATAATGTATCATTTTACTATTTGGTAATTTTATTATTGAAATAACTTTTTATTACTTATGAAAATGGCGACTAGTGAAACATCGGTCGAAAATAATGATATGATTCTGGATGCACTGAAATGGTTTGTTTTTAGTAAAACCGACAATGCATATATATTTTTAAGTCCCTGACGATGGGGGTGAACGCGGCAAAATTTGCATAACTTTAAATCAGCGGCATGTTTGCGTAGCGCAATTACAAAAATGTTTGTCTCGTGTGATACTATCTTAATAGGGAGCCGGAGCCGTCAAATTTGTGGGAGCCGGAGCCGAAAAAATATGGCGGCTCCGCAAGCCTGCTCATCATACAAAGACCATATAAACGTTTATACTCGTCTTAGAGTGCTAAATGATCTTTCGATTGTGCATGTTGTTACTGGAAGAGCCAATGCTGTCACAAAAGCCATCTTAATCATGGGGAAAAAATGGTTTCTTCTAAAACCTCACATAGAGTCATTGTTTCTGTTTTTCCCCCTTTACTTGTTTTACATCTCCATATATCATACCAGGTTTCACTCTCCTCGATTAAATTGTCTAATGCGTAATATTCAGCAATAGCCCTGGCTTGATCCTTAAATGTGAGTCTTTCTAGTTTTGTCATCAAAAAGGGATGTAAACCTAAAAGAGAAAATGCTGGTTTATTTTCTACACAAAAACGAGTTTCCAGTGATGATATAATAGAATCAAGGTAGGGTATAGAAACAGCCATTCTAAAATAATCCTCAGGCAAATCAACTTTTGGATTTTCCCTGTTCATTTGTCTTCCAGCTTGTCGAGGAAGTTGAATGTCGACACCAATGTATCTGTAACACCTTTTGTAACTAAGAATGTCCATATACCTCTCATCACAATTCTGTTGATCAGCAGCCAATGTAGTCAATAATTCTTCAATGTATTTTTGTACTGTCAGTAAATCTAAATGCACCTACTGCTATTTTTGGGTCACAACTTCGCTTCCAGCTTTGATGAATATTTTTGTATAATAACTAAATTAACAACAAATGTAGGAGTTCTTAAAATTCTAAGAAACTGATGTGAACTTGCTTTAACAGATTGTTCTAAATATTCCAGTTGTTTAACAATTTCTGTCACATCTTCAGCGAAAATCCACAAGCTTCTTATGTGTCCATCTAGTTTCACATAGCAAAGGAACATTTGGAATTAGTTTTCTTTGCTGATCACTTTCTCGGAAAAACACTATAATTGACTTCATTGTTCCTATTGTGTACATCATTCACATTATTTAAATTTTTCACAAAATTTAGTTTATGTGAACTGCAATCTACAAATACTGCTTCTGGGTATTTTTTTTTCAAATTATTGCTTGGGAATCCCCCTTCTTTACCTGCCATTGTAGAACATCCGTCGTATCATTGACAATTAAGATTTCTCATATCTAATCCAAATTCTAATGAATTTGTAATGATGGTGTTGGCTAAACCTTCAGCTGCTCTATCGACTATTGGAATATATCCCAGAAATTCTTCTGTGACATCTGCTCAATGCCTGAAATGTCAGTTGTCTCGTCTGTAAGTGTAGAAAATGCAACTAAATTATTTGCTCCACGAACAATGTTTTACGCTAGATCATGCATGCCGCAAAATAGGATTGTAGAAATGATGGAACCCACTTTGTTGCGATTTTCTTGATTTTGTCTTCTAAATGATGAGTTTAACTGATCATCTATAGAAACTGCTTTGGCATCCAATAATTTAACAAAATGGCTTGCATCTTCATGAGAGACTTTGTGCCATGTGCTTTGCATGTGGCTACGTGCATCTTTGTTGAAATCTTTAAATCCTCGAATTACCTTTTGTGGAAACAACCCGCAATATTTGCAAAAGGCACCTTTTAACATTTGCAAGTATACAAGCCAATGTGAATAGTTTGATATCCATGCATACCTAAAAACTTTGCTTCCATCACTGTCAGCTCTAAAATTATCTTTTTTATCTGGGGTCCAACAATCATGAATCAGCTGCAATTTCAACTCATTTGAAAGGTCGTGTGTCAAGATATACCTTCCAATATCCAATTTAAGAAATGAAGAAGTGACAGTTGCTTCAGTTGTGTCTGGCTGTTGAAGCTGTACCATTGTCCTCAATGCCAATAAGTCAGATGCTGCAGACGTCCCAAAAATCTTCTAACAACGGCATTTCGGAATCCCGCGATTGCTCTATTTTCGTTTTCTTGAGCTTGTAAAAAAATTTCTGATATCCATCTTTTTATATTAATTTTATTTTTGAATGTCTGAATAAATTTAGGATAAATTAAAAAAATTCACTCAGTGGCAGAAGATTATAAGCAAACAAGAGTTGCCAGATAAAAATAAACAGAATGTAAAAACATTTTTGAAGGCCTAATCAAGTTATAGAAGGCCAAATAAAAAAAACGGAACCTTCTTGTGCTTGTTGTCAAAATGTTTGAATTTTCAAATGCATTTATTTATGTCAATATCAGTAATTAATGTTATACTTAACTTGAATTTAAATGAAAATGAACATGTTTGGAATTGTCAGTTAAATGAAAAAAACGTGTATTTGTGCCCCCCCCCAGCGACGCCTATGGGCAATTAAGAAATACTATTAAGACTATGAAGTTTAAGAGAAGTGTTTCAATTTAACCATGTCTATTAGACAAATTCATGCAAGCTGAAATTTAAAACGCTTATAAAATATGAATATGTTCAATAAATGGTAAATAAATTATTAAATAAAATAATAAGACAATATATCAAGTATTAGATAAACTTGCACACAATTTTGTAACTAGAACAAATATATTATATGTATTATTACTTATAGACAAAGAGGTGAAAAAAATACCTGATATTTTTAAATCATTTAAAAAATCATGAATTTACAAATAAGGTTACTATACAGATATTAAAGAGAAAAACCGAAGAACAGAAAGTGTGATATTTCCAGTAAGTTCATTATGGTTGTAAATAACTTCCTTGATTATACAAATGTATGAATAGACATCGATTATTGGTTAAAAAATGTTGCGCCATTGACATTGTTGTACGTAATTTCCGGTTATCTTCTCCAAAGCACCTCCACACATTCCAGTCGTCACCTAAGTATAACTCGCTGAATCAGATACAACCTAACAATTTTGGAAATTTAAATAGTAACAACGAACGGTTGGGGGAGGAGAAGGATGATAGTTTTAGCAAGGTGGGAAAGGGGAGGAGGAAGAGAGCTTAGACGTCATCGTCATGGGACAACCATGTGAATGTCGGGAACGTCACACGTTTGCGGGATAAAAACCAGTATCTTAAGCCTGTTCCATTCTGGACACAGGACGTGTTAGCGCATTTTCGTGTTATTTATGAGTACGTATGTTAGCGTTCAGTAAATATTTGTACATTTTGGAAATGTTTCCTCTTTTCTAACTTCCGTTCAATAACACATTCATTTAGTGCGCCACCACAGCGTATAAGGTGTAGAATGGGGCCATGAAAATGACATAATTATTAATATAGCTTATATAGTAAAAAACGATACCCTAAGAAACACTGATGCCCAGCCCTCAGTGGTCAGATCGCGAAATGGACTTTTGATGCTGGAATGGCAGGCCAAGACCTACAAAAATGTATTACATCATGGGTCTAAGACTTATGGTTGCTGAGATCTAGGGTGATGACAGACTAGACCCCTTCAGCCGAATTTTCGTCCTCCGTAAATCCGCCGAAAAGTATGCGGCGCGCTGCAATAGCCGCCGTATTTTGTCCGGCGTTAGATTAACCGTCACCGGAAGCTCGACAACTCGTGTGGAGAGGCCGAACTCCCATCGGGCGCCTCCCCAGGTGGCGGATAGGGGAAAGCTCGCCAGATATGGTGAGTGCCGATGAAATACAATTCTCGGGGCGGACCAAAGCAGGCAACTACTGCCTTGTAGTTAGTGGAGGGATCCACAAAGGCTAAGGGACCTAACCTTAAACAAAGCGCGAAATGAACTTTTGGTACACACATGGCAGGCCAAGACCTACAAATGATATATCATCATAAGGTCTAGGACTTATGGTTGTTGAGATCTAGGGTGATGACGGACAGACAGACAGACAGACAAAACGGGGACAATAGGACCTAACCTTATCCGATATTTCTGTCGGCAAATGTTCCTGCGAAACCATTAATTTTTATAACCTTGGGCAACCTTAAATTAATTTTAACCTTAAACAAAGAGAGAAATCAGATTTTCGACTATCCGACCTAATGTAGCGCAATGGCCATTCGAACATTCCCGCTATAACCAAAGACCTTAGATCTGTACATATTAACAGTTTTAGTAATAAAGTAATTCTATTCAAGTTGTGTTTGGTTGTTGTTGTTGTTGTTTTGTTTTACATTAATACTTAAGCTATTTATAATCATTCCTTTTATTGCGAATACATATTGATTACTATGCCGGATAGTCAGTAGCGTAAGGAAAGATTGTGCGGCGGCACAGGACGCCGAACTAGAGGAGAGATGAAATATTAATATTGAAAACAATTCAGCCTCAAAAACAGACATGGGCAATATGTGGTCCGCGGATCAAGTGCATCCTTTCAGCAGAGTTATACCTAAGGTCGGGGGGAGGGGTCCAAATTAGAGAAAGTTCCTCGGGCCCCAGCTTGTGGGGGGGGTTAAATTTCCTTAAACTTAAGTACATTAGCTTATGTCAAGGTGTCGAATGTCAAAATGCAGGGTCCCCAAAGAGGCCAAGCCCACGGGCCCTAATCCCTATGTTCGGAATGGCCTTTAAGCGGTTTGATCCGACCAGGCCCGTAGCGTGCGGGGGGGCCGCCGCCCCCGCGTTTTGACTGGCCCCCTTTGCTTTTTGCTCTACTTAGTAACATTTATTTCCTGCCCTTTTTGCCATGTAGCACGCCGGATCTGCGATCCGGCACCTCTGAAATGCAACCCGGCAACTCTTATAGTTTTCTTCATTTGGTAAAAAGTTAAAAACTTCAGAGACCCACCACCTCTTATTGAAGAGACCCACCACCTCTTATTGAGCAAAAAAACCCCTGCAAATAAACGTTTATGAAACAATACTTGAAATTATTAACAAATGTCAATTTTTCTAAAACTTCAAAATGTTTGGTGGGTGACATTTTTCAATTTTTTTAATAAATTTGAAATGGTTTTGTGTTTCTACAATAAAAACTCATCTGTTAATGGTATGCCATACAAGTGTTGTTCTGAAGTCATATACCTAGTGTGCATAGTATGTCTATGTGCTTGTACATTCTGTGGTACCGTAACTTTGTTTTTTTTTATACATAAACACACAATTTAAATATTAATTAGCAAGCGTTAGACAAACAAAAAATTCACTTTTTTAACATACTACAGGTAAAGATCTTTAGTAGTGGGCTCCTGGGTGACTAAGAAATTATGTGTAAACGTTGCTTTGAGCCGCACCCATAAAGAAATAGTTTATGATAAAGGTAAAAAAAAAAATACAGCAGCAAGATATGGACCTGTTCCTAATGTGAATGTGGGGGGTGCAATGAATATTAATTATCTTTGAGGATAGAGTAAAGCGCACATTCATAGCGAGAGCAGTTTATGGACTAAAAACAAATCCCATGTAGGCCTATTTACATATCCTAGGTCAGGGGTCGGCAACCTTTTAAGACTGAAGAGCCAAAAGTTAAAATTTGCATATTTCTCAGTTTTTTAAAGAGTCGCTAAAATTTTTGTTTCAATATTATGGTATTTGATTAAGCCACAATTTGACTTCGAAAGTGCCGCAACTTGACATCGAAAGAGCCGCATGTGGCTCGCGAGCCGCAGGTTGCCGACCCCTGTCCTAGGTGAACTATCTTTTCTTAGGGCTCGTGAGATATAAGCAACTGTGGAAACTACCACACAGGCAATGCCCCTACAATACTTTATAGAAGGCATTGCCACTGCAAGCTTCCGTACTCGTCCAACCATAGAACGAGACGTCGGTTTGGTGCAGTCGTCCCACAAGCCCACCCAGCTTTAAAATGGGTACCTGACTTAAGTTGGGGAAGTAAAGGCAGCTGGGCATTGTGCTAACCACACAATCCCTTCATATGCCGAGGTTATGGAAACGGATTCTACATTTCATCTGCCCCATTTGGCCATTAGGGCCAAGAAGGGAAACTTTACTTTTTTTTACTTATACGAGTATTGCTTGTAATTCCGGTGGTATCAGTCTTACAAGCAATTTAAAAAAAAAAAGATAAAACAAGTATATCCCAACTCCCAGCCCCTTTAAAAAAAAAGAAACGAGTTCCCAGTCTACTCATTTTGTGGGTCTGTTGTGTGGAAATGCATGTACTGGGCTTAAATATATCCCTCTGTCTCGGTCTATCAAACACGTGTACTATACTTGACTTGAATATAGGTCTAGGAAAACATGTAGTATATTTGACTTGAATATAGCCCCAGGCCCGTAGCCAGGTCAAAGTAAGCAGGGGGCACCAATACCCAGCAAGGGGGCACCTTTACTTTTTCTTTATTTTTACCTCTTTTCTTCTTTTTTAAGCGGGGGGGGGGCACTCCATAACTAGCGGGGGGCACGGCCCCCAGTGCCCCCCCTTGCCTACGGGGCTGTATAGCCCTCTGTCTAAGTCTAGAACATGGATGTTAACCTCTTCTTCACATGTGAACCAATTGGTCACGCCTACTCGCCTGTATATTATGACAATAGACAAGGGTGGGAGTGATGAGGGAATTCATTTGTACGTCACAATGTTTCCCAGATGCCGCAGTGTTTCCCAAATTTCTCTGTAATTTAGTAGAATTTCTTAACATACTTTAAATATAAAAATTCTAGCTAATTAAAACCGGTTTTTTGTAGCCAGTTTTTTTTTTTAAATTGGCATTACATAGTTTTGGAAAATCTGCCCTGGGTGGCACGTTTTCGACTGCCATGGGTCATATCTCATGCTATAAAACTTTTTGACAAATACCATATGTTTTCATAGTTTTCCCCCAGGCCCAAGTAACACAAGTTAAACCACTATCTTCTGTTGGTTTTCATAGAAATATACCAGTAAGAAACAATTGCAAACTACGCTAGAAGTAATCAACACCTTTTTAAAGTATACAGTATACAGGTACCTTTTGCCTATTAAATTGATTGATGGACGAAAAAATGAATGTGTCGTTTTATGTAATGACATGTTTCAAATTACACGTGATTATTCTCTCTCCCTCTCTCTCATCCCCAGGGTGTTAGCGGCGCTGATGCCATGCCTGCAGTGCAGTGGGGTGAGTGTGCCCGCTAACATCTGCCAGCATGGCAGAAAAAAAAGGGTTTTTAAGACTTGCCTAGACTGGCCAGACCAGCAGGATTTTTTCCAGCCACTCGGACGGGGGGAGGGTATAATGTGCCTGACCTCCCTGCCAGAAATGACGGCCTGCAAAGGTGTGCTTGAGTGGGACAGAGTGGAAGGGTGCGGTGTGCTGACCACTTCCGTTACCACCGTCAGCTGTGAATACTATGGCCTCGGAATGTCCACCACCGTCGCAAAAGGGTTTTTTTTCCCGGCGAGAATCCCAGTGATCTTTTCCCCTTAGACCAGGTCTCGGCAACCTTTTGAGACGGAAGAGCCAAAAGTTAAAATTTGCATTTTTCTCAGTTTTTAAAGAGCCACTAAAATTTTTGTTTCAATATCATGGAATTTGATAAGGCCGCAATTTGACATCGAAAGAGCCGCAACTTGACATTGAAAGAGCCGCATGCGACTCTCGAGCCGCAGTTTGCCGACACCCGCCTTAGACCAAGTTAGCCAAATGGTTAAGATCCACCAGAGCGTAGATACTACACTTTAGCCAAAAGGCATGGTTATGTTAAAATAGGACTGACCAGACCAGCAAGATGTGTGGTGTGTTCTGCTGATAAGCCAGAATGGCAAGGTAATTGTTTTTACTCTCTGATCAATCAAATAAACTGACTGTGTTTAAAATATTAATATGGTGTATTTTATATACATTTTAGTATACTCTCTTGGAACGATTGTTTAGCATTTACAATTTTGACACAAGAAAAAATAAAATAAAAAAAATATATGCATCAGTGTGCGTATTCTGTCCGATATTTCTGTCGGCAGAGCGGGCTCAGTCAGCTATCTAAAGCTGTTTCGATCTGTTTTAAGCTGTGAAATGTCACAACCGTTTATTATGGACTTATCAAGGCTGCAGCATATGTGCTTGCGAAACCATTAATTTTTATAACCTTGGACAACACATTTCTTAAATTAATTTTATTATTCCCTTTTTTAGCAATATTAATATTCAAAATATAACCATTTAATATAATTTTATTGGAGAGAAATAGCAGATTTTCGACTATCCGACCTAATGTAGCGCAATGGCATTCAAACATTCCCGCTATAACCAAAGACCTTAGATCTGTACATATTAACAGTTTTACATATAGTAATAAAGTAGGCTAATTCTATTCAAGTTGTGTTTGGTTGTTGTTGTTGTTTTGTTTTTACATTAATACTTAAGCTATTTATAATCATTCCTTTTATTGCGAATACATATTGATTACTATGCCGGATAGTCAGCATAGGAAAGATTGAACTAGAGGGAGGGATGAAATAGTAATACATGTATTGAAAACAATTCAGCCTCAAAAACAGACATTGGCAATCTGTGGTCCGCGGATCAAGTGCAGCCCTTTCGGGGGAAGGGGTCCAAATTAGAAAGTCCCCCGGGCCCCAGCTTGAGGGGGGCCCAAAACATTTCCTTAAACATTAAGTACATTAGCTTATGTCATGGTGTCGAATGTCAAAATGCAGGGCCCCCAAAAGAGACCAAGCCCACGTGCCCCTAAATCCCTATGTTCGGAATGGCCTTTAAGCGGTTTGATCCGACCAGGCCCGTAGCGTCCCCTGCATTTTGACTGCCCCCCTCTGCTTTTTTGCTCTACTTAGTAATATTTATTTCTTGCCCCCCCCCCCCCCGCTGTTGGCCTCGCCCCTGCTGTAGAATGCCTGGCCCCTGCTGTAGAATTTTCACGCTACGGGGCTGGATCCGACCCTCAGTACACCCCCTTCCGTTATTTTACACCACCAACGTTTACTTTTAATTTTTAGTTCATATTAAGTATTATAAACACTCCAATAATCTGCTCTTGACACTAAAACCCATTGTGGCTCTTCAGTTGTTATAAATCTACATCTGTGATCTTTCGTCTACAAAATCATAACAACAGCTTGCGTTGATCTCATGAAAAGGTCAGGTTGATGAAATAAGAGGGAAAAAAAGTAAGTGATGATCTCTTGGACTTGGTGTCAAACTGCAGAGAAGGTGAAGACAATGACTGGCCTGTGTATGTTTGTTTCAAAGTCGTCCCACAAGTCCACCCAGCTTAAAATGGGTACCTGACTTGTTGGGGAAGTAAAGGCGGCTGGGCGTTGTGCTAACCACACACTCCTTTATATGCCGATGTTATAGAAACAGATGAATTATACACTTCCCCTGTCCCAATGGCCCGTTTGGGCTAAGAGAACTTTACTTTTTTTATTTGTACACGTAACAGTGAAAGGTTACAAAAACACTAGATATGGACATTAAGAGTAGCTGCAGGGAAGGCACTGTAGATTTAAGTTGCTGATATGTATGGTCTACTTCCATTTATGTCAGAATTAGGGGGATGTAATTTTTATACTAAATCTAGAGCAGCCAATTAATTTCCCTTTAATTAATTTCTCAATTTCGGGTAGCCTAATGCTGGAATGTTGGTTAAGATTATTGTCAGTGAATTACTATGTCAGCAAGTCACTACAAAAAGTACGACAATATCTAAAAGCAATACAGCTATGATGCATGAAAGCTCATAAATGGCCAGAGTATGCAAAATGCTGGAATTAATTCATGGCAAGTGCTACAGATGATAAAATATGGATTTTCCATTCTTAAAGAAAAGAGGACACACATAATAGGAAGTGATCTTACATGAAATGAGTACATGTAGTTAAAAAATAATATATATTGTTTAACATTAGTCAGAACTGTGGGTGTAGGGAGGGGCCCCAAGAATGGATAAGATGGTGGCCGGATGATACAGTTCAAACAAAACTTATTGAAGAGCCGCATACATATATAAAATGTGAGGGTTTGAGATGGGTTCCAGTTTTTCTTTTGTTAAAGCTCGTTATTTAGACAATTGTACGTCTTGAATTGCCTTAAGCGAAGCAACAAATAGTAAAACTAGACCAGGAGTAGCCCGCGCATGAGGTCGATAAAAGCACCATCCCAGTTTTTTTTTAAAAAATACAGACTATACTATTAAGAGCGCATGATAATAACACAAGGAAATTAAAAAAAAAATAGATATAAAAAAAAAAAGACTAAAACCAAGGCCGACACACGTGTCAGCAGAGCCGCATTATGAATATCGTGAACCATAGCCGCTTTTGTATCTAATGTACATGTGGTGCCTCGCAGTATTATGCATGTAGTTCAAAGGGGTGCAATTTAGTAGGCATTGCAGGTTCTTCGACCCAAGACACGGTTCTAAAGTGTCTATATTGCTATAGACTATAGGATAAGACGGTGCTAGCCTTGAAGGCCCGTCGGGCAAAAAGGTGTTCAATACCATGATTTAGCAATCGGTCGTTGGATGTAAAGAGACACAATTTGGTGAAGACTGTCAGAGGTCCAAGATTAGATAAGGGTCAGACAGAATGAATATTAGCCTATTAGATGAGGAAATCTGAAGTTAAAGATGGATTTGATCATTTTTGTAAAAGTTATGACCGAATGTCGAACAGTACCCTAAATTTGAAAATCGACTTTTTAGCAAATCGCCTGTTTGTTTTAAGGCATTTTCTCAAAAACAAAACGAACCATGGTAATGATTTTTTCAGTATTTACTATGGATGTATGTGTGAATAAATTAATATAAAATTTATATTATTTGGGCTTTTAATTTTTTTGATGTGCTTAGTTGAAATATGACAATTTTTGTGAAATTGGCCACTTTCAAACCTCGATAACTTTCTAACCAACAAATATTAAGCAAATAAATTTTATACATAATTTGATAATGATGTTTTGAAATGTTAGGAAACATTTGGATAGATTTGGATTAAGGATTTTCAAATTATAAGTATTTAAATTATAAAAAAGTCATTTTTTATGTTTTTTTCCACGGCTAATAAAAAATACACCCTTTTTTCCTTCTGAAAATTGTTGTATTTTTAAGTAACAACATGTACAATAACATAACAAACAGAGATAATTATGACCGAAAACCCCTCATTTATCATCCACAAACATATGATTTGGTACTTTGATAAAAAAAATTCAAAATTGTTGTATCAAACTAAAACTAGTATAGTTGAATAGATCTTGCAGAGTTCATTCACAAAAAAAACCCACCTCATTTGTGATTATATCTTAATTAGAAGCGAAGTTATGATTTTTAGTGAGTTTTTTTTTTTAACTATAGGCCATAAAAGAAAATTTGTGACCGAATTTTTCAAAACTTTACTTATAAACTGCATATCTTGAGAGTCTTTAAAGACAGAAGGTTCACATTTTCACCTAATATGCTAATAACCATTCTGTGAAAGTTTCATTGAAATCCGAAATGGTCGAGCAACAAATGTTTAAAATCTGTACCACCTGCAAAATCTGAACCAATTTCACTTGCTCTGACTAAACTGACTAAATTGGCATCAATGTCCGGAGAACGAGAAAGAACAAAGTATCGATAATCCTAATAAATACGAATGGTAGAGATTATATTGAAAAATTTAGACCGATTATAAAAACTTTTGATTTTACCATGTCATTCATACCAGCAGGAGAGGAATCTGAAGAAGATTTTGAAGAGTTTTTCGATGGAGATTTTTCTTCTGAAAGCATTAGTGGAAGACCGAAAATAAATAATAATATTATTACACAAAACCATCCCACACTAAAAACGACAAGTCCAAGCCAACACTTCGATCCTAATGCTAATGCAGTGAATGGTCCGTTTTCTCGACCGCTAAATGTAAGCTAAGTTACGTATAAAATGTCATTTTTAGTTCACTGATGCAACATTATTAAGCACTATAGATTATTTACTTTATAAGTCTTATAAATTAAGGACAAGGCACAATTCTGATAAATCGGTGGTGTAAAGTCTTTATTATAATGATGCTCAAATTAGTCAAATGATGCTTCATTCCAATGATGCCCACATCTTCTTCAGCACTGTCACAAAACCACTCCATTTAAGATGTAGGCTTATCATTTTTATCTTTAAACCAATTTGGGCTTAACCCATTCAGCGCTTTTAGAGAGCAACGCTGTACATTTCTGTAAGATCACAGGCCGCCTTAAAAAAAATGCTGTAAAAAGCACTCTTTCCCCTTCCCACTGAAAATTTTAAGGTCATTTTTGTTCCATACTGAGTCACATGCCATAAAATTACTTAAAATATCCCAGGCTGTATAGATAATTGACCATCTATAAATTTCCAGAGAAACGGATGGTCGAGCTTGACTGTCGACTATTGAGTCCTGGGTTTGATCCCCTGAGAGAACCTGGGGAATTAGTTAGGACATTAGTTAGGAAGTAAAGGCAGCTAGATATTATGCTAACCACGCAATCCCTTTATATGCCATGGTACAGAAACAGATAACATTTACACTTAATCTGCCTCTATGGCTTAAAAGAGCTAAGGAAAATTAACAATTTAGTTTACTAGGCCTATACATTTCTGGTTTACATTACTGAAATATTTGTAAACTATATGTACCTTTGGGGGACCTGGAGGCCCATGTTTGAACCTTGGTGAGAACATTTGGGATTTTTTCAGATCATGGTGAAAGTTTTAAGTCCACTCAGCTTTAAATGGTAATTAGAGTTCCTTAAACCTTATAGGACATTGGGGAAGTTGAAGTGTAGAATTCACCTGTTTCTGTAACCATTTAATTTAAAGAAATTGTAAGGTTAGCACAACACCCAGCTACGTTTACTTCCCTAGTTGAAGCTGGGTAGATTTGAGGTACATTAACTAACCTTCAACTTGACGTGGAAAAATTCCCCACGTTCTCACAGAGGATCTAATCCATGACACTCAGGTTGGCAGTCAAATGCTATACATCAATCAGCCACCGGTCCCTTCAGCTTTAAATGGATACTTGAAATATTGTAGGGAAAAATGTTACTTGGCATTGTGCTAGCCACACAATCCTCAATATTCTTTGGCTACTGAAACAGAACAATTCTACACTTCATCTGTCCCATTGAACCCCTAGGGGCTTAAAGGAATAACTTTTTTTAAAAGTTATCCCATTATCATCTTAGATCTTTTTTGGTATTAGGTTTTAGATGATTTCACTGATTAAACACTGCCAAAAGATTAGTAAGCTTAGTTTTGTAGTTTTGTTCAGGTTCATTTAGTTCCACCAGTGCCCACTTGGTCTTCTTGTGCATTCTTATCAATAATATTTTTAAATTAAATTAAATACAAATTGATCTAGACTCTAGAGATTGCTACTCTTTTTTTTACTTTCACCAATAACTATTATGTCAGTTGTGTTTATCAGAGAAATAAAGTCTAAATACCTTTTATCTCATAGAGTTTTTTAGAGTTGCCAAGATGTGTTAAGCTAAAATTACTAATATCTTTAAAATCAAAACAATAAATAAATAAATTGTTTTAAAATCTTTTGATCTCTAAAAGTCTTGCAATTTCATAGTTAGCTGAAAAGGAATGTGCATTATTACTAAAATATATATGTCATTGTTGAATTTTTTTATTTGACTTAAATGGGCAGGATTAAAATGTTGGTAAAATTATTTTATATTTTTTTTTTTTTTTTGAACAGACAAATCAAAGCAAAGCAGAGCTAATCAATGAAATTACACTTTATCAGAAAAGGTAACGAGAATAATTGTTTTATTGCTATGTAAATGAGCTTCACAAAATAATTATCATTTTTGTTAACAAATTCTCTTATAAATTTCATTTTCTGCTCCTTTTTTTAAAATATATGACTAATCAAAGAAAGTAGGCTAAATATTTTATTTTGATACATGTTCACATTGATTTTCCCCTCTACACCTAAAGCTTTTTTCCCATTAACTGAAAAAGCAAATTATTTCATGTAATCTAAAATTTCCTAATACAATTATTCAATTTTATAGCTCTAATCCAGTTTATGTTTCACATAATTATTTATTAATTTCACTGGCTTCTTTATAGTGCTCAGAATATCTTTTATGTTTTTTTTCTTTTCTTTTTGTATATTAGTTCCTCAGTTGTTCATGATGTCAGTTTCTCAAGTCTCAGTGAAACACATATTTTTACAATGGAGGACTTAAAGAAAGCTGTTGTCAGAGGGAACAGAAGTGTTGTTCATATGTTCTAAAATCAAGGTTATGTTTTACAAAACCTTTCAAAGAAATATTTAGTATTAATTGGGCTGAATCTTTTGTGAAAAGTCTTAAAAAATACATTTTAAGATACAAACAATTTAAACTTATATTTCTGGTGCAATAAACTTGACAGACCAACTGACTGAATGCATTTTAAAAATTATATAGTTGTAGGATAGGATATACATTTATAAGTGATTTTTTATAGATAAAAAACAAATCAACTTAATATATATAAAAGTAAAATAAATTTATAGCACAGAAGCTACTTTTCTCCAGATAATCCAGTTCTCTTTCATAAAAGGTTAAAATGTAGCATCACCTATTACTATAATTTATTTAGTCTGATTGTTTTTTTTATAAATGGGAATAGATTTACCTCTAGACTTATTTCATATAAAGCGTGGATGGAGTCAGCTTTAGCTGTATGCTGTCAACTATGCTCAGCCAGATACGTGTGGAATTCCTTCCAAGCCGAAGGAGCCAATGCCAATTATCACTCGGTGAGATGCATTAACTCTTATTAAAATGTTAATACATTGGATTATCCATTCAATTTTTAAAAATATTTATTTCATTATAGCAACAAGCCAGAAAAACAATGTATTAGTGCCAATGTAGGCACGGATGTAAGTTCTATCAGCTGTAAAGATTACTCCATTGTTTCATTTAATGATCTCCTATTTCTATACAGATTTTTACTCCTCTGATGGCAGCTTGTTCTCGCAAGTGATGCAGAAAATGAAGAAAATGTTACAAAGTGTGTTAGTCTGTTACTTGAAGCGGGTGCTGATGTGAATTCCCAAGATAGGCAACTCTTTTTTATATTTTCTATATATATGACTATATTTTGAAGAAATTTTGTTAGATTTTTTTATTATTTTAGGCTACAGATTAAATTATAGTTATTAAAAAGAAATACCAATATAAAATGAAATCTAGATGTGATTAATATTTTTGACATTTTTAGACTTCATATAACTTCACTGATGTTAGCTTAGAGAGGGACATTCTCGTGTGGTACAAACATTAATTGATCATGGAGCTGAGGTCAATAGAAACAGATGGCAGAGGCTGACAGTAAGTTCAGTAGCATATAATAATAAAAACTGCAGTGAACATTACCGATAATAGATGCACTATATTTTTCAAAATATTTTTTTAGGAGAAAATGCTTTTGTATTTTTTGGCTAATGTAGTGTATTTGAATGGCAGATAATAAGTTGCTTTTAGCATTTAATAAGTAAATACTTAATAAACATAAGTTCAAAACATGCTTTGAAAAATATTATAAAATGCCAGCATAATCCTGTATTGTAATATTGGCTGAGATTATTGGATACAGGGGAGATAAGAGGACCTCTCCCCCCCCCCCCCCAAGACATCTCATACATAAAATAGTACTGTGGAAGATCCTAAGGCCAAAGAATTCTAAACTATGTCACAGCCTATCATTGCAAGGTTTTGTCTGGGCGCATAAAAAGGAAATCGTAATTCACTGTCACAGTCCATCATCACGGTAAGCTCTGTCTGGGCGCATAAAAAAGAAAGGCCAATTAGTTAATGATGAAACAAAATTTCTATGTGCCCTCTTTTTCAACATTATGTTGTCATCAGAAGCAAGCAAGCATATGAAATTTGTGAGAACTCGAAGGATAGAGAGCGGATTAATAGTTTGATTACAAAATTTCACTTGTGGAGACATATATTTATATAAATACCCACATATATAATAACTGCTACAGAGTGTCCTTAGGGAAAAATATAGGACAAAGCCAAGATAAGTTTAACGATAGATTTCAGTTATTAGATATTAATAACCATTCCATTTAATAAACCAGCCGAAAGGTCTGTACAGACACATGCATCTCTTAAAATTTTAAGCTTGGGGGATCAGCTAACAAAAAGAGAAGCGTTAGAAGCTAATGGGCAGAGAGAATGTAAGGCTGAGAAGTCGATTC